>OZ012705.1:78631020-79011718 GCA_963942595.1 Cylloceria caligata | reverse complement strand
CTCAATTATTTCCTTCGCTATTTCGTTACACGGAGTTAACATCTTTAATCAACTCGCTTAATCTAATCAATAATCATCACGAGAATAAAAAAAATTCGTTATCTTTATTTTTGTTAGATTATACAAATTACTAAATGAATAAAAATAATAATTTATCTTTAGTTTGAGAATAAACCATTTATTATTATTCATTGAATTATAATTGCGAGTTATATTTTATAATAATATTAATTTAATGTAAAAGTCGATAGTTCTCTAAAGTTGTGTATAAAAACGTGTAAAGCAATTATTTAAATGGCTAATTGTTATAAGTTAAGAACATTGCAATAATGACAGACGACAGTCTGACATTACTCCATTTTTCTTTCTCGAAGTACGATATATTAAAATAAAGTCGTTCCGCTTTTACTGTACACGAATAACCTAACCTCAAAGAAAAAAAAATAGAATACGAATCCGCGCAATACAGATCAGAGACCGACTATATAATATAAAATAATAATATAAAAGAAAAGGATGTGACCAGCTCGAGTGTAGCGTGTGCGTTCTGCTTGTTAAGATAAATTAAGCACACGTAACGCTACACGGAAAACACGGTGCATTATGAATTTGTAATTCGAATACATTCATAATAAATATTATGAATTACTTTTAATTAATTTATTAATTGTATCAATGAACAAAGTAAAGTGAAATATTTTAATCTCGTGATAAATATTTTTATAATTATATTATTAATGATGATAATAATAACAATAAATTCGGTATAAGGTATTAAAATTTATTATAATATTATATTACGGAGCTATTAAACGCACGTCGAATATTCGGAGAAGATGATTATCCCTCTGGGTTTCAATCTCTCTTCGCAGTGATCGACAGGTACATCACGTATAAAAATTAAGTGGATGGGGGAGGAGTATAGCTGCTGGGGTGGTAAATGCAGTGAGGCGGGGTGCACTGTGTACCTCGTGAACGGCGGCTAAAAAAGCTTCGTCGTTGCGAAGGAGAAACAAGTAACGCGCGGGTTGTGCTCGTCAAGGAACGTTCTAATAAGGACAATTAAAATATAATTACTTCGACGAAATTCGCGGAGTCGTTGTCGTCCTCGTCGTTTGTTTCTGCAGGAAGGTAAGAGGACGGATGAACCTAACGAAAAACAGCGCATGTCCATGCACCGTCGTCACACAAATGGCGGGACGAAGAAATAGTCAGACAAAAATGGGAGTTGCGGATCCGAGGTCTTCTCCACGAGAGTCGAGAGCGTCTTATTCTTCCCGATGCTGTGGAAGATTGCGAGGAGAATGCACCGAGCTCGGATCTCTCAAAGGGAAGGAAGATATCCCCCTCGCCCCATCCCCAGCTCGTCGCCTCGAATAAACAGCAGCGACGCCCCCCCCCCCTCATCTACCGGTCATTCGCAAAAACCTTCCTCCTTCCCTTCCACACATATTTATTCATATAATCGTACGTTATGGAGAAATCAATTCTGCTATTACGAGGAACGCTGCATCGATGTATATATTTAAGATGCTAGAACGATACCGTAACGTTTATGGATTGGGATTGTTATTTTTATTGTCATTCATGGATTAAATAAAATTTTATAAATGTGCACAAATTTACCGTGGATTCTTACTATTTTATGACCAGTGGACCAGTTTTGATCTTCCCAAAGGGTTACGGTTCTGTTCTACTTCGATCGTGTCCTTCTTTCTTTCACTTTCAATCTTAAACAATTCCTCAGCATCCTTTTCCTCTTCTTCTGGCCTTATCGGCAGCTACAGTAAATCTCTTTGCAACTCACCTGCACAGCTAATTCGTGCGCAGTCTCTAACTGCTTTATATATATTCTTAGCCTCGTCACTTCCCTCGTTGGTTACTTGAGCCACGTCCACTTATTTACTAAGTTCTAAGCGTCCCGGTGTTCGTCTCTCGTTCGCAATAGCTACGACAACGACGAGTGTAACCCGCGCTGAGATGAACCGGTGCGACTCTCCTCGCTCTCGCAAATTCCACGTTACATTCTAACGTTTTTCCCATCATAATACCACGGACCACTTTTGCTCTCACTTCCCCCTGATCCTCCGTTCTCGCTACCATCAGTGCCAAGAGTGCTCCGCTCTCTTGGTATTTCTCAGTTATTTAGGTGGTGCATCACTCCCTATGTAACTCTGGACTCTTTATATATGCTCTCGCTTCTCTTTTTCTTCCTCTATTCTACTCTTTTCTCAGGATGCACGACACGAACCTTCCTTGCTAGCGAGCATGCGAGAGCAATTCTAAGTGCCAACGTTTTTTTTTTTTTGCTATCGGAGACACTGCTTACACGTTTATATACCTTGGTTATCGATCCGAACTTCTCGAGGTCTCGTTTTAATTTGTATCAGTAATTAGCTAAAGGTTAAGAATCAAATAATGGGCGAAGTAAGGGTAACCGAGGTTATTGGATTCACGTGATTACTCGGAGCACGTGCTCCAAGTGCCTCACAATTTCATTTTCTAATGAAAAAATATATAATTACATCATTTCTTTATTTTATTGTAGTCAAATGAACGTACTTTTTGAATTGTGTTATGAAAAATAATGGAAAAAAAGGTTTGTTTTTTTTTAAAAATAAAGTGACATTAACCCTTGACACCTGAAATAAATATGAATGTTAGGAGTTATTTGGAAGAGGCAAAATTCCTCTTTACGGAATGGCAGACAATATCAAACGAAGTAAAATCGATATTTACATTAATTGTGCAATCGAAACTTCCTCTCACTTTTATTCCAACAAAGTTCTTAATTCGGGGGGGGGGGGGGGGGGATAAGGTAGAACATCCATCGGATGCATAACATCCGTCGAGAATTATTATCGATCGCGCTGACTCTCGTGCAGCCAGTAAATAACAGTTTTTATCAGGTTGTCCGATTTCAAAGGGTTTCGAGGTATCGTTCGGTCCAGCTCTCTTTCTCTCTTGTGTCGCCCCCGCCCTTGTCTCTTCACATTTTTCTCTCTCCCCATCGCTATATGTAACTCGGACCCTCGGGCTGGCCCTCTCCCCTCTGCTTAAAGATTTATCTTGAAATTTTTTAAATCGCTCGAGCTGCGCTCCGACTCCCTTCGTTTTTCCCCTCCTTCTCGTCGCTTCTTTATTCAGCCCTTCTGGTGGTTGCGACACGTCTTATACAGTTCGTACGACGCCACATATCCTCCCTGTGTCTCTTGCTTTTGCTTTTGCGTCTGCTCCTGCTGCTGCTGATGCAACTGTGAGAGAGAATTGTTGAGAGTCACGCGGTACCGATCTGCCGGCTCAAGTAGTACGTGGGGGAATGCTCAGCTCTTTTCGAATACTTTGGGTGATTTTTGCACGGGCGTGTGGAGCAACTGAGATCACAGGTCGATTTATAACTTTGTAAAGATGGCGGAGTCTCCACTTTGCGAGGTATCAATGTACTTTATGGAATTCAATGTATTTTATACCTACACGGTCCCTCGAAATTTTGCGGTTTTCGCTAATCCCCGTACTGAGAGAATTTAATACTCACGGCAATACATTTCATGGCTGTTTATCTTACGATCACGAATTAGATAAGAAATAACATTTTTTTTAAACTCTTGACTGCAAAAAACTTTAATAAACACGACTTGAAAATTTAAACTTATTAAAATTTACGAGCTGTTGAATAAAACATATATACAAATATTGATTGAATCTCGATTGCTGTTTATCTCGTTTCATCGTGAGTGCTCTGAAGTTAGATACAGATGAACGATTGTAGTAAGAATGACGGCCATCTTGTGGCATTTCGATATATACAATCGTGCTTCTTATACATTTTTATAAAACTCTTTTATCTTTCGGAATTATCATGTAATATACAGCCCATGTTTCTCACACATGGCGCTGCAAATTTAATATCAACAATAAAGTCAAATCAATGGATTTTGTCATGGAAAACCAGGAAAAAAATAGGGTTTTCCAATCATGATTTTGAAGCACCTTCCATTTTCACCACAATGGGGTAGGGATGGAGGGAGGGTGGATCGAGTTTCGTATCGCTGAATAGCTTTTTGAAAAATTAAACATGTGTTTTTTCTTTTTTCGATCCGATGTGTCTTTTTTCGAGATATTCGCAAAAATCAGGTTTCTTGCAATTACAGCGCCATCTATCACGAATTGAAAAAAAAATGTTTCAGATAAAAATTACTTATTTTTTATGGGGAATCCGAATCTGCAATAAAAAATGGAGGTTCCCATTTACGATTTCAAAGTTGCCCACACCCCAGGGGGTCGGGGTGAGGGGTCGACTTTGGTATCATTGGATGACCCTCTGCCAGGCGAACAAATTTTATTGAAAACTTTTTTTGATCGGATGCGTAGCTTTCGAAATATTTCAATGACTTTAGACAATCTAGGTATACTGTATACAATCTAGGAAAGAAATGGAGGTTACGATGCGCAGAATCTCTGTATCCAGTTCCGTTAAGACACTTTTAGTCAATTCGGAAAACGTCAGACGAATAGAAACTGGCATATTGGGGCCCTTCCAGTGAAACGCATACTCACGTCGATAGTAAAAAATTGGAATTGTCGGTTAATGAAAAGGGCTGATTTGAATAAAAAAGTGTAAAAGTTAACAAATAAGAAAAAAATAGTAACTTTAGAAGTTTTGTCATTTTTACGGTAGATTTACTTATCAAGAAAATCTCAATTTTCACACTAATTTAAATAATCGGCTCAATAATAAGGTACAAGTGATAACAATTGTAACTGCAACACCAAAAGCGTTTATACCTGTATCGGTATAAAACGAAAGGTTGAGTTACCGAATAAATTATTTACACCCTAACCTTATCACTAATTCTTTTAATAATTTACCTTAAAATAACGAGAATTAGATCAAAGTATTAGCCACATGAAAGCCATTCAGAGTCGTAGTATCGTCGCTACGCTTGTGTAGACTTGAGAAAGCCTTTTTCATTACAAATCCCCCCAAAATAAGAAAAATCAGCTGAAAAAATTGACGACGTATAAGCTGTAAAAAGGTACAAGATTGTCGCTATACATGTATAAACGTTCGTAAGGGTACAATCTGTACCTGAAGTGTACCCTGAGGGCTCTGGTCTCGTTACGTAGTCGCGATCTTCGACATTAAAATTTGCCTCAGAGGTCCGGATTGCGGCGTGCGGCGTCGGCATCTGGTTTGTTGTATCGCGCGTTAGTCTGGCATGTTCAGTGGCCGTCTCTCTCCTTCTCTCTCTCTCTTTCTCTTTCTCTCTTTTTCTTCCGCACGGTCTCGCGTATCATGCTTTCTTGTACAGCAGGACTCCCCGCGCATCTTGATTTATCGGTCGACATTTTTTCGCGAGACTTTTATTACGTTTTAATCCGACGCATATTTAGCAGCTATGCAGGCGTATAGAGGTGGACGAATGAACCAACAAGAAAACGAGTGCAAGAGAGTATATGCACCCAGGACTCCGATTGCCTGGGGCAACAGAAGCTGCATTCGCTTCGGCGCTCCGATTTTACATGTGAAACAGTCACCCCGTCTGCACATACATTGTAAACGCACGCTATTCGTGAAGTCCCGCGTGAATGCATTTTCGTTGGGTGGCAGCAGAGAATTTAAGTTCATCGACGATCGAGATTGACGATGATTCGGAGCCTCGATCGTTCCTCGGAGATCTTCGCCAACAAAATAATCGATTCGCAAGATTAAAGCACTCGCGAGTCATCTAACATTCAACTGTGACGCAGATTTATTATTTATTTAAACAAATTTATACATTTTAGTATCGCTGATATGTCATCAGAGACAAAGGCACCACCTCGTTGTCATTTGATGATTTTTTTGGGAATCGAGACGGCCGAGTCAGCCAAAAAACTAAGATTTTGTGTAAGCTAGTTACTTATCGATAATTAATTATCAATATTCTCATAATCTGCAATCACTTACATATTGCATGAACGTTTAAGGCAGTTCTTGCATGATAATCGGAACGAAAAATTATTCTGACCACGCGTATCAGAGGAACATAGAAAACCTTATGGGCGGGTCAACAACTTTTGGTTCAGACTGTAATTGCTGTCAACCATTTAAATCAAAGTGCTATCGTTAATATACGTATCTCGTACGTTCTCTCGACTACCCGAACGAGCGTGGCAACGCTGTACGTTCCGTCCCGTTGGCTACACTGTTCGAATCTATATAACATACCGTATACTCTTGCGACGTTGGTCATTGGAATCAAGTTGTGAGGTTATGTGCGAGAATAATATAACAGCAACAAAAATGCTGAATCCCGTTCAATTCAAACGACGATTTGTTTAAAAAAAGTGTACTCGATAAAAAGAAAAAAACTACACAGTGTTCGAACGAAGTGAAAAGATAAATTCGTATTATATTTTGTGTATTAGGTCAATTATCCTGAGATAATTTTGAAAGTTCGCGCCTTGACATCAGAGCGCGTTACAGGCCCACAGCGTTTTGACGACCACGAATGACAGCGAGAGATTAGACATATCCGAACTCCGTCGGTTTATAATTTCACTGCGGTGTTGCCGTATCGCTCAGATTTGGTTACTCTAAACCTTCGAACAATTATGTTTGCAATTTTTTATCGTCAAAACTAGATGGTCAATTGCTTTGAAATTTATTGAGGTCTTTCGTTATATATCTTTCTTGCTCATGAAAAAATTTGAGAAAAATTATAAGAAGGATTTCGTTTTCGCAATCGAAAGTTTACGTTGATTATAGCTTCACACAGGAGATGCCGTGTACAAGATTTAAACAAAATTGAATATCTTGAGTTCTAAATGATTAATAATTTTGAAAATTTATCCATTTATTGGAAAAGGGTTAAACATTGAGCAGGCAAAGTTTCAAATATTTCCTAAGAAAGCAACAACCCTGCAAGAACTACCTCAAGTACACGCGCAGATATTGATTAATCGAGAAATTGGCAATAATTCATGACCGTGTATGGTTAAAATTACTTCGGATTAGCGACAAGAACCAGCAACGATAGAACGAACGAACGAACAAACAAAATTGGCAATGTACTCCGCATAAATAAAAATTTCTCGAATCATTAAATAATTTTATCAGAAATTTTGCGCTCTTTTATGAACGTTTTCGGACCATTTAAGATATTTCTATATTAAAATCGCGACATTTTTAAGAGAAAGCGATAGGTCAAAGTATTCTTAAAATGAATAATAATCGATTCACGTCAACAAAGTTGATCTTAAGATACTCTTTAGACTTAGAAGAGGATTTGTTTATTCCTTAAAATATGTACATTCGATGATCATTGATACACAATAAGATTCGACAATGATCTCGTCGAAAATCGATGAGAGAACTTAGATACAATTACAAAATTAGATCTTCGAAAACGAAGACATTTCATTCGTTAAGGTGCGTTTACATGTCGTCTGTATCTTTCTCACGAGAAAGATAGCAGAATTTTTTAAACGCGATTGATTTTTCTGCTACGATCTTTTCTATCAAAGACGCGAACAATTAATTTTATATAATTGTCAGACGCACTGTTCACCGTTCTCTTATTTCGACCGAAAGATCAATTGTGGCGGAGACAAATTTGTCTTAGAGTTTTCGTTACCGACCGAGAAGTTGCTCATCATCTTAAGATAGTTTAGAAGATAAGAGCATTAACTAGATTAAAATTTTCATCGAGATGGCTGCTGTAATTGAAATTCGATGGAAACAGCGTCGAGTATTCTTTGAAAAGTCGCGGGATCAAGACCGAGGAATATATCCCTGCGTCTTCTTCTGCGTCGTCTGAGGAAGTAATCCTCGTAGTCATCGGTGGTCGATGGATTAACCTTGGCGTAGTACAAAGCCGCGAATCCGCTGTAAATGAGAAGTGCAGCGGTGGCAAGCTGTCGACAAAAAGTCAAGATATAATATTATTAGCGTTGTTGATTATGTTTGTACACGAGACGCAGTTCTGAAAGCGCTATAAAAGCAATACGGAGAACCAGTATGGTCCTTGACCAGACGCGTTCTCGTCTCTCCTTGGCAGTTGTCGTAAATTAAAGGAAAAAGGAAGAAGAGACGAGGAAGCAAAGCGGTATAACTGAAAGGAGAACGAGAACGAAGGGAATGAGCTTCTGCTACTTTGATCGTTTCAACTTGGTTTGCTGTACGTTGTATCGGTACGAGTCCGTTCCAAGTTATTACATCTCACGGAATTGCAGAACGTGAAACGGACATGAGGAAGTGTTACGAGTGCACTGAGAAAAGAGTTTATTAACGATAACTACAAAATATATTTAATTGTCCCGTTATCTAAAATATTTGTTAAGTATTACAAAATTTATTAACAGTTAATAAATATTAGTGTTCTCATAATAAAATCTTATATCGAAGTCAATTTCGTCAAACAAACGATTAATTTGAGCAATTTCTCGTAATTCATTCGATATTTATTGAAAATAAAGAACGATTTGCGGCAATGAGATTAAATATAGTTTAAACGACTTTAGATTTGTTAATAATTATGGAATATACGGTTGACATAACTGTTGCCTCGGCGAAGCAAATACATATTTGTTGATAATTCATCAATTTTTATTTGACGCAAATACTAATTTGTTAATAGTTATCGGATCACCGTACGAGAACCGAGCGCTTGTCTCGACTACCGATCGTTTGATAGTTAACAAATTTGTTAATAGTTACCAAATCCTATACTAGAGACAAGTTTATTTGGCGGTATGACTATTATGTTTATCGTCAATCGTCATCATTCAGCGGATAAGTTTGGTCTTGCGCGATCTCGATGCCATCGTGCCACACTCGTATCTTTGCAATGCGAGTGAGTCGACGGTAGGCTAGTGTTGAATAAAAAGTAAGAATTTATCAGGATCATCGATAAACAATCTTAACGATCTTCTCGTTTCGTGGGGCCTGCATGTAGAGTCGATGCAATAACGCTTTGAACATAAGTATAGAAAATATTTATTAATAAAAGTGTTCGTACTCTGTTCAACCTCTGTTCAACGAAATCGATCTAACGGCAGATGAAATTATAAAGGGTGTCCCAGCAAGAGCGCCGGATTAAAATTTGCCGCCATTTTGTTAATACGAGTTGTACGGTGATTTTTTTTTACATTTGTCACGTACAGACCACGCGATTTAAGAATATGGAGAAGTATTCAAACCAACAACGTTTAATTATTGTAAAAACACATTACGAAAATGGTGAAAGTTTTGCGAAAACAGTTCGCCAATTACGTCAAGTTTTTGGTCGCAATAATGGGCCAAATGAATCGACAGTGAGGCGTTTAATTACCAAATTTGAGACGAAATTTACGCTGATGGATCAGAAGATCATTGTTCGTCGTCGTCCTTGTCGGTCACTCGAAAATATAGCCACGGTAATGGAATCTGTGGCCGAGAATCCAGGAACTTCCATTCGGCATCGTGGTCAACAATTAAACATTTCCAGTAGCACTATGCACCAAATTTTGGTAAAAGATCTGCATTTGCACGCGTACAAGGTTCAATTGGTGCAAGAAATCAAGCCAAGCGACCATGCGCAGCGCCGTGAATTTGCTGATTGGGTGTTGGAACATCATCAAATTAATGCGGATTGTTGACCACGATGCTGAATGGAAGTTCTTGGATTCTCGGCCACAGATTCCGTTACCGTGGCTATATTTTCGAGTGACCGACAAGGACGACGACGAGCAATGATCTTCTGATCCATCAGCGTAAATTTGGTCTCAAATTTTGTAATTAAACGCCTCACTGTTGATTCATTTGGCGCATTATTGCGACGAAAAACTTGACGTAATTGGCGAACTGTTTTCGCAAAACTTTCACCATTTTTGTAATGTGTTTTTACAATAATTAAACGTTGTTGGTTTGAATACTTCTCCATATTCTTAAATCGCGCGGTCTGTACGTGACAAATGTCAAAAAAAAAATCACCGTACAACTCGTATTAACAAAATGGCGGCAAATAAAAATCAGGCACTCTTGCTGGGACACCCTTTACGTACGATTCCCTCAATCTATGAATTATTCTCTAGAAATTATTACAATAGTAACTATTAATATGCATTTTTATTGATACCAATGCAATGTTGAACCAAAATGGTGTGTAACAAACACTAATAAAGGGTGACTTCATTCAAATATATATTTATTAACTGTTAATAAATAATTATTTGTGCCGATTCAGAGGATCAAATAAACGATTTGTTCACTCCAACAGAATATTTATTTTGCTTCAACTTTACCATTTGTTAACAGTTAACAACTCGTGGTGCCTACAAATAAACTCTTCTCTCAGTGTGACGAACGTCAAAAGTAATTTCATAAAGTTGTAATAATAACAATAACAATAATAATAATACCGGAATTAAAAAATGTCTATTGTTGATCAACGGTTGATCAATCGTTCAGACACTTGTTCTGTACTCTGGTAATAACTATTTATTATTTTTCTTTCCTCACAGAGGAAGCAATGTTTTCATGAAAAAAAAATTTCTCGAGATTTTGATGTCAGAGTACTTAAAATGTTCCAAAACGTCGAGAAATCATATTTAGAAAAAATGTCCATCCGTCCATCACCAAACAATGCGCGCGTGTGTGTGTATGTGTGTTATGAACTTGCAAAATAGCAATGGATATATCTCAAGAACGGGTTACTCGATCATTTTGAAACTTTGCACACGATTTGGGTTGGGTTTTATCAGTTTGCTGCAATTTTCGCCCAAATTGCTAACGGATGATTCATTTGATGGTTTTATGAATTTTTCGAAAAAAGGAGGTACGTTCTCTAGCTTTTGTAAATTTTTAGCTATCTAGTTAGATCTTTTTACAAGAATAGGCGAGGGGACAAGGTTGTTCGGTATTGAATTTGGCAAGAATCGATCAAGACGTTTAGATTTTTATCTTGGTGGAGGATGCTCGGTCCTCAATTTGGTGAAAATCGATTAAGAGCTTTGAACTTGATGAAATTTGCAATTGCACCAAATTTTCAACTTTATTGAAAATTTTAATACCACTTCCTCCACGAGGAAGCCAGAATTGAGTTAACGATTTCCCATAGAGGAGAAGCTGTGGGTTGTCGAGAATCATTAGAATCACTTCAATAAAATTGAAAATTTTAATACCACTTCCTCCACGAGGAAGCCAGAATTGACTTAACGATTTTCCATAGAGGACAATCTGTGGGTTGTCGAGAATCATTAGAATCACTTCAATAAAATTGAGAATTTTAATACCACTTCCTCCACGAGGAAGCCAGAATTGAATTAACGATTTCCCATAGAGGAGAATCTGTGGGTTGTCGAGAATCATTAGAATCACTTCAATAAAATTGAATATTTTAATACCACTTCCTCCACGAGGAAGCCAGAATTGACTTAACGATTTCCCATAGAGGAAAATCTGTGGGTTGTCGAGAATCACTAGAATCACTTCAATAAAATTGAAAATTTTAATACCACTTCCTCCACGAGGAAGCCAGAATTGAAACAACGATTTCCCATAGAGGAGAATCTGTGGGTTGTCGAGAATCACTAGGAAGCAATGTAAAAATTTCAAATTTACACGCCTTTTTGTCAATAATGAAATTATGTAATTTTGGATATTACGTTTCAGCCTTTTTTCTCCTATAACTTGTTATTTTTTACAATTTACTATTATTCCATGATGTACTCGTCGAAATCCTCGTATGTCACTCTAAAAATATTTTCTGTCAATACATATTCACTCGTCAATATAGAGCATCGTCTCATGAATTTTGACACCATTTACTTCTGCATAATTCGGAATTTTTCATTTTCCACGCTTCACACTCATTGAACCCCACACTCACTCGCTTATATTCATACTTTCTTCTTTTATTTTATCATTTTTTAATTTTTGTCTATTTACATAAAATCCAATCAATATTTAAGTTTTTCGTTAACTGTTTAATCATAAATCCGCACAAATTTGTCATAAAAAGTGACAAGTAAGTGGTGTCTCGATTATAATCACGACGATATTCATAAGTTAGTTCGATTGAATAATTAATATTCATTTTTTAAATAAATATTGTACGTGATAATAAAAAATCTTTATTTTTATCATTAAACGAACAATGAGCGACTTAATCATTTTTTTATCTCGCAATCATTTTAGACGTAACATTACATTTTTTAAATACTATTCTTAATAATAAACTGTTATAAATATTTGTTGTCATAAATTTATTGTGATTTTTTTAGTATTTGTAAGAAAAGTCACCTGAAATACTGCCCAAAACTTGTAGCTACCCTCGTTGATGAGAAAATCGTAATAGCCACCCCAGTAGTCGCTCTTTGCGTCAGATAACGCTTTTGTCTCACCGGAATCTACATGATCCATATCATCATCATCATCATCATCATCATCCTCATGTTGGCCATCGTCGTCGTCTGGATCGTGACCTCCACGTTTGTACCATCTCGGATGCCTGTAAATATTTCATTCGAGCTTCAACTAATTCTCATTTGAAGCGACCCAGTAAGAAAATCGTGCCGTGACAGCTGTCACGCCTTGCCGGCAGAATGCCGTCACGTACGTCCGCGCCCGGACGACATTGCGACGTCACGACTTTTTAACAGTACATCGTGCCAATACCGCGCCCGTAAGGTGTCGGTAAACCGTGTGGCCGTAAAACGTGCCGCAACCGTGCAGACACGGTGTTGGCACGCCGTGCTGTCGGAACGTCTTGACGGCACGGAAGTAGTCGTGTGCGGACGTCCATGACTCCACGTGACACAGCGCCGCCTTGTGCCGGTACCGTGTAGTCCCCGTGTTGTCACTTTTCTTTCTGGGAAGCTTCGTATTAGACTTAAATTCGATTAATAAGAAGCTGTAATGAAAAGAAAGCACTCTACCAATTTTTTTCTTTAGCCCAGAATTAATCAACGATTCGTAAAATGTTTAAACGTGTCGGAGAAATTCTATAAGGATGTTAAGGTATCATTAGTTCAAAGGTAACAAAAAGGAATTAATAACCAAAAAATCAATGATAGTTGACAGTACAAAGTTTTCGGTACTTGAGGGATTGATAAGCGATTAAGCTCTTTAGTGTCATTGGCGCTATGAGGCGTCGACGTAACACTGCCGACGAAAAGGTTTAGGATATGTTAAGACGTTCGATTGCCTTAATTCACAGATAGTATATCGAAAAAAGTACGGTGAATTGTCTACCATCTTAGATATCTGCCACGGAACGACTCTTCGGTGTTTTAAGACTGATGGTAAGTGTTTGTAGGTAAAACAGGAATCGCGAGAGTGATAACTAACGAAGCTTCGAGGTTGTAGGCAGAGGGAGGTAACACAGCTATCTTACCCGGAAACACTTACCATCAGTTTCGGACCATTGGAGAGTTGTTTCACGGTAAAGATGTAAATTGGTAAACTTTTAATACGATAAACATGGCAGAGATATTCCCAGGGAAGCCTTAATTATTGTCAAGTTATTTCGTGGCAGAGATATTTATTTTTGTCAATACCCGTAGGGTTGTGTTAACTTTTAATCGGAGAATTAGAAATGTGTAAAAGAAATCATTGACATTGACATACACGGAGCAAAGAATAATATTTCTTTGTGGAAATATGCGATTGAACGTTAATTTTCGTATCATTCCCATATTTTTCTTTTCAGTGCAGTTGTTAAAATAATATTTACAATTGGATAAATTATTAAAGAAAATTAATGACTATTAATAATTTTTGAAAAATAAATTATTATGATAACCTGGAATACTGCGTGGTCGTTGCAACCGCAGTCGTCTCAGTGGTGACGTCGTCTTCAGGATACGTGGCTCTCTCGGTATGACGAGCATCGAAGCTTTGTGCGCAATGAACGCAGGCCGAGAGCAGGAAGAAGAGTCTGCAGATTACTCGAGTCTTTTTCATGGTACTTTATGTCACCGTAACCAAACGCAATTCCGACAAAATTATCCGTGAAAAACGCACCAGTCGTGACTAACCTTTCTTCGTCTCGGTAAACGAAACGAAAATTATATATTTCTTCACCGGTCGCGAAGCACCGTTCTTCACTCGTATCTCCTCAATAGTTAATCGACCGGTGAATAATATTTTCTTTACAAATATGTATGATTCACTGGGTTGATACGACACTCAATGCCCAGCATAACGTTCGAATCATTCGTGATGTATCGTAATCCTTAATCGTCAAATTACACGCGACACTGCACTCTGGGAAGCTGAGAGATCGAGAGGAAGATAATCCTGAGACAACGAGAGATCTACGCATCAACGAATGTCTCGAAGAACTGGAGAACTCGTGTCAGATCTTAAAGATCGGTCAGCCTCTTGTAACTGTATCATCGGTAACGTTAAGCAAACATTATACATCCGTGAGGGTGCTAAGTAGTCCTAATTGTTACAGATATTACAAGAAGACGTGTTAAGATGGCGAAAAATATTGTGCCAGTGACTAACATTTTTTTTTTACTCCTTCGAGTATAATTCCATGAAGTTTGAATGAATAATTTTATTCCTGAATGATCGTACATCGTTATCTCGCTTCGAAGACTCGCGAGGCTGTTCCGAATGAAGAATTTTACTACTTTGACCAGTTGCTTCTGATTTCTGTATGACTTTCCGGTTGGAGTATGAACTCTGTAGCACATGCTTCTTCCGTCTATTTCTCTCTTGAGGAACTCGTGGATCGAGTTCGAGGTAACGATTAGCACTTTCAGGTCAAGAATAGATAGAAGATCCGAGTGAATGACTATGGAAGATATCATGAGGCTTGAGTAAACATTATCAACATGAAAATTCTTTAACTCGAGATTTAAACTTGAATGTCTCTGCGATTAAAATTTTTAAAGGAATAATAATTCAAAGACAATTTTTTAACTCTAAGAAATCTACGTTAAATCGTTAGCGGTAAACATTAAAGTAAATAGAAATTTTCGAAAAAATATTCCACAAATATCCGGCTACGTACGAGTATCCGGCTACGTAAAATTACGTACAATTCTTACGACTACGTATACTGTTACGTACAATTATTGCGGCTACGTACTATATTGATGTAATAATTCAAAGACAATTTTTAAGCTTTAAAAATTCCACGTAAAGCCCTAAGCCCTAAACATCCGATGATTATTCTCGGAGTAATCGTAGGACAAATGACTAAAAATATTCGAAGCTTCGTTTCACATATTATTCCTCATGACAACTAAACGATTCAAGATTTTTTTTACTTCAATAAAGTTACTTGAAAGACGACATTATAAAGTAACTCTATGAATTGTTACAAATTATATCTTTCTTTTGAAATAATAAAATCCTTTAAGTCGAGTGACGTGAATTGAAAAATTTTCGTTAAAATTTGGACTCTGGATTATGACGTTACTCGGTTGGTAATTGCTTTAGTTCATTTACATTTATATACTCATTTCACGTACTATTATTTATCCTTTGATATGCACTTTCGCTTCTTACTTAGTCTTATTATTATTATTATTATTTCACTGAGATAATCAAGAGCAAAGCAAGATACCTCGATCGTTGATTCCAATCACAAGTGGAAAAACGTTGTAAGATAACATTTTTTAGCGCCTATTCACCTCTTTCCATGTACCAGTGGAGTGTGTTAGGCAGTCTGCTTAGCGGTTTTATGCTTATACATGTACCGTTGAAACAATACTCTAATCACGTAGTGATAATTACGTAGGACAGACTGCGTACCAGTCAAATTAGAGCCCAAGCTGTCCCTCTATTTTTCTCAAGAATGCAGTTACTCTACCAGAGAATCGGAAAGCTCGGTGACAGACGCATAAGTTTGAGATATTTTTAAAAAGCTACCTATCGTAGTATCTCACTTAAAAATAATGTGGGGAGGTGATCGGCTAAATAACTTGTTTTTATTTTTCACATTTAAAATGTATTTTTAATTAATAAATAGTTGGGTTATAAAATATACAGCAGTCTTATGTTCCGATATCGAGATTAATGTGTCAACATTTCATGATTTATACGCCCTTGGGGTTTTTCCAATACTGTTGTACGTGTCGATACCATCGAGTACCCTTTTAGTGATACCTAACCAGCTGGGACCTTCCCAGTCGTTCTCATGCCTCGCATCATTCGCAACAGCTGCGAGGGATGCTGGAAAGTTGATTTTGTGTCTTGTAATGCTCTTAAGCACTAAAGCAGCTATATAAATGATGAAATATATGCTGAAGTATAGTGGAAGATACCAAAGTTTCTTGCCAATGTAGTAATAAGAATAAGGACGTTTGCTTAATCTCTGATCATTCATTTCTGGCTCTTCGGTCGTTGTAGTTGATTGTTTGTGATGATGATCGTCAGGAGGATGATCGTAGATCAAATCGTGAGGATATTCGTGGTCATCGTGTTGGTTATGATGATGATGATGAAGGTATGGATCGTCGACGAAAGTCGGATGATCGTAATGATCTGGAAATTCTACTGGTTTTGGAGAATATTTTCCACCATAGGAAGAACTTGATAAAAAACTTGAGAATTTTTGGGAATCTTTGCCTGGATCACTCTGATAAATTTCAGGCTGTTGGTATGAATCTGGAATCTGTAGAAAGATACGAATTAATTGTTTGTTTATATTTTCTTTATCATAGAGAAGAAGGTTTCATTTTAAAAAATGTTTCTTTTCGAGATTTTCATGTAAAAATACTCAAAATGATGCGAAACGTCCAGAATACTTTGTTTTCAAATGTTCCAATAGATATGTGTGTGTGTGTGTGTGTGTGTTACATTCTTGAAAAATCCAAACGTTCAATTAAGTTTACTATAAAAATAGCTCAAACAAATATAAAAATTGTAGCATGGATTAATAATTAACGTTTGTCACTTAATAATTGTTTGAAACTACAAATATCTCTGAGCGTGAAGGTGGTTTTGTGAAGAATGGAAAATAATGAGGAAGCATTGTTTAATATTCTATTATGCATCCTTCTTTTATTGTCACGACGTTTAAAGTATTAGACTACGATTAATCATGAATTATCTTTTTTGCAACAGCTAAAAAAAAAAAAAAAAAATCAAGCAAAAAGAAGAAATAAAGATCCTTGTAATTCTCTATCTAAAAATTGATATCTCGGATACTATTCAATAAACTTTGCAGAGTAGGATGTGCACAGGATGATATTAAAGAAAAATAAAATGAATAAAACGTCCTAATATTAAAAATGAATAGAAATTCGTTAAATAGGTCAGCTTTTAAAGTGAACTTTCAATTGTTGAGCTGTCTTGATGTTTTAAATTTATCGTAACTTTATTTCATATTAATTTAACG
This sequence comes from Cylloceria caligata, assembly GCA_963942595.1. Classification (NCBI taxonomy): domain Eukaryota; kingdom Metazoa; phylum Arthropoda; class Insecta; order Hymenoptera; family Ichneumonidae; genus Cylloceria; species Cylloceria caligata. The sequence continues at coordinate 78,994,397 of OZ012705.1, read as the reverse complement.
ATGGAAAACACAGTTTTCTTCAGGGGAGAGTGAAAATTGATCAACATACTTTCTCATAGAGGTGGTTTTGTGAATAATAGACGCTAATGAGATAGCAACGTCCAAGATACTTTTTATCACAATTGTTTATTACCTTGGAAAAACTATCCTCCGAGTCAGGCGAGTAGTCGTCACTCGAACTGGACGAGGGGGAGTCGTTTATTGGTTTCGAATCAGTCTGATAACTGTAGTTTGGGGAGTAAGCGTCACGAGGAAGCGTCGCGTAGCTGGGCACCGGAAACGAAATATCGGTCGAACCGGCTGAATTGGTTGAAGAAGCTGAAGACGGGGACTGTTGTCTCATGGCGTTTGTATGTGCAAGGGTATGCTGGAAGCTCGCTGGTGGATGAAATCTCTCCTGAGCATGTTGTCTCGAGGTTAAGACGTCTAATTTTGCGACAGCTTCCCTATCCAGAGTCGAATATTTGATCGTTGATGGATGATCGACGGCCTCACCGTTGCGAAGCTTCGGTGTATTGGACGGTACGTACACAGGCGACCGAGAAATTGTGATATCCTTAAAGCTTCTCCCTTGATTAATCTTCTGAACAGTAACGTTCGTCTTGTAATTTCCATTTCTCGTCACTTTCGCGTAAGAAGTTACTTCCGGTGAAACGAACGGTAGCGAGGACGAGTCTGACAAAGGCACAAAAAAAAGAAGATGAAGCTGAACGCAAGAGAGCAAATTTCTACGAGTAATCATCTTCGTTGAGGATACGTGGATCGAGTGTCAAGAGCATCGTGCGTTAGCTCGCCTATATATAGACTCGGGAGTCTTACTTATTTCTTGAGATATATGCTAAACGATAATAATGAGACTCTGACGAAATTTGTCTAACTCACAGGACAAGCTGTAACAGCCAGACCGTTATATTCGAGTTCTGCGTCAGACGATTCTGGAGCGTGGAGTTTGGTGGAAATGTGCGAAGGTGAATTTGGCCTTGACCGACAGTTTCCGTCGGTATATGTTGAAGAAACACGACGATTTTTTATCAAGTACTCAGAATCAATTGGTTTCTACAATAAGTTTCTATTATTTAACTTAAAAAAATGTTTTTTTTCGCAAAACAAAATATTTATTTCGAAAAACATGAAAATTCGCCAAAATCACGAGTCTACATTATTACTAAAATAATAATAAATAACGACGAAATTGAAGCCACGGTATTACTCTGTGCGGAGTTAATTCTCGCGAGAACCTTAAGATCTTTGCGGAATTAATCCTGGAGAAGTTAGACGATCGCATCTTCAAAAATCGTAAGTTTTTTTTTCGTAGTAAAAACAAATCTACACTGATAGCTCATTCGGTTCTTTGGAATCTTTTGTTACTTATCGCTACGAGTTCGTAGATAATAATCTAATTGTTAGACATTGTTGATACCCGATGGTTATTAAATTTTTTTCTTCTTACTATACAGTCTCCTCACGCTTTTATTTATCAAAGCTATGGTCAATTGTTTTACAAACGAATGTTACTTCCATCGTAAATCCCTTAATACGATAGGAAAGAACGTTCTATTGTTATATATAAAAGAAAAAAAAAGAACAAAACAATATTACCATAGAGTCGAAATAAACTATCAAATCTACACAGAATTAACAGATAAATTAAATATTTTGAATATTATGTCGACGATTCATCTAAAAGAAATACAGGAAAAACAATAATCAATAAAAATAACTGTACAATTGTTGACTTGCTCGGAGAGCTTAGCGGTTGATGTTGATTCTCGAAGGATTTCATTCCTCGGATGAACCAGAGTTGCAAAACTCTTCCCATTACTTAACAATTATTTTCATTCGTTACATCAATTGTTTTATATTAATTATTATTCTTTCGGATGCCCAAGCAACATTGAAATATCTCAACGTTTTTAAAAAAAAATAAAATACAAAGTATATTTAACAACAATTGATAATAAAAAATGCACAAAGATTAAATTAACGAAGAAAGTAATAGGACATTACGTTTCTTTCATCGTCGACTTTATTCTCGATTTTTGTCACTAATTATCACGAACGACATCTTGTTTTTAATAATATTTTATGATATTTAATCGGGAATGAGATATTATTTAAAAAAAATAAATAAATAATTGTTCAATAATCGATGAAACGATGAATGAGTCAAAGAGTAATGGGAGATTCGTAACTCTGATAGGAACTGCACTGCCAGTTGAGAGTGTCGGAGCATTATCTTCAAGGATTCAACGGTCCGCGCTTTAACGAAGCTGGAGAAACATTTGAACGAGTTTTCTCGTCCGGTTGTCTCTCCACGGTAACTTTGCACTTTCCAACCATTGGTTCCGTCCCTGAAGGGACAATAGCGAAACCACGATTCTCAATTTCAGAGGTAAGCTTCGTCGAAACCTCTCCTGTTTTCCTCTTCGAAGATTTGTTTTCTTCATCCTCTGGCAATTTTTCAATGCTGTCGAGATTCCTAGCGTTGTTTATGACTTCCATATCATCGATATTACCAGCAAAAGCTATATTGTCGATTCCACCAGCGAGATCAGCTTCCAATTTCTTCTTCTCGTTTCTTTCAGCCAAATCCTTGGAACCATTTTCCACGCCATTTTGATCAAGACTCGTAACTTTCTTGGGCTTCTTCTTGACAATATCGTTACCCTCGACCTGTGGACGTTTCTTCAGATACAACAAGTTGAAGAAGAAGTAAACGATTCCGGTAACGAGACTGACGACCGCGAAGATCTGATAGGTTGGACGCGTGCCGAATGCTTTCATGAGATATCCACCGATCAAACTTCCGGAACCTTTGCCAACGCCATAGTAGAGTCCTCCGAGTAATCCTTGTATAGAAGTATCGGTTGTCGTGGTTGAGAGTTTTGCCGCGTAGGTCACAGCGGCTGTGAAACTAAGCGATGATGTCACGGATTCCAGAGCCTCGAAGATCAGGCAAAGCCATGGATTGTATATCAGTGAGTATCCTATGGATAGAGATGGCAGCAAATAATTCAGAAAAATAGGATCAATTTTTTCTTCAGCTATCACAGATTCATTTGAGATATTTTGTAACAGAATGGAGATAAGTTATAGCAAGAAATGAGCTTTCTTCGCGCCACGTTACACTCGCTTGAATCTCTGGCCATTTTTTTTCTTCACTTTGTGCTCAACATTGGAGAGATACGATGTACGATATGGATGGCAGATTATATAATTATTGGCAGTGCAATGAATTTAATCGTCGAAATGATGTAATTAAATCATTATTAAATTATTAAATACTTCTAACAACGTTATTATTCTTAAGAGGACATTATTATTTCTTATTGAAGTTCAAGAAAGGCCATTGCTCTGGGTTATTGTTACATTTTTAAAGGTAGAATCTCATTGAGGAATTACGATTATGATATCTCATTGAGGATACATTGTCAAATGAATGTGTGATTCGATAAAAATTTCACTTCTTTGCTATAATAGAATAATCATTTATAAAATAATTAAATAATTCGAAAAATGCAATTTTTCTTTAAGATAAAATTATTATTTGTTATTGAATTTCAAGAAAGGTCATTGCTCGGGGTTATTGTTATGTTTTTATAGATAAAATCTCATTGAGGAATTACGATTATTAGATCTCATTGTCAACCGAACGTGTGATTCGTTAAAAAATTAAGTACTTTGTGATAAGAGATTAATAATTTTCAAAAATCAACCCCAATGAAAATACTAAGAACATTAATTTTGAATGATTATAATACGAAAAAGTCATTAATCCCCAAAATTTAACAGATATGTCTAACGCAAATGTATTGTAATCAGCTTGATTGATCGATTGAAACATTTTGATATAAATAATATTGTTTTTATGGTACCAATCAGTGAACCGTATATTTCAGATTGTTATCAAGTTCGATGCCCTTTTCCCATGACTACTCACCGAGCAGTCTGATGGCGTAGAATACGAAGCCAATAAAGAGAACGTTAGCGTGGCCGATCTTGTGAATAATCGGACCTGAGAGAACGAGAAGCGGTATCCCAGCGATACCACCGACTGTTATCGTGATTCCCATGAGTGACCTCGAGCCTCCGAGGTCCTGAAGTAACCAGAATAGGAAAGACTCGATGTAGCCCCAAGCGGTACCTGTTATAATCGATGATCAATCATTTAATTATCATTTAACTTATTTTCATTTATTACGTCTGATTGTTCGATGTTGATGGTGACGTAACATAAAAAGAAAAAAACGATATATCACGATTGCGCGATGAACGCGTCTTTCGGATACCGAGTTGAGCGAACCACGGCAGCCGGAAGTCGTTGCGCAATGTCCCGATCGTGATATCAACTTCATTGTTTAATAAATAACTCGCGTAAAACGTAAGCGCTCAGTTGAACAAAAAAAACGAAGAAAAACTGCATTGATTTTTCCTATGAGTTAACGAACAACAAAATATACTCACCGAGAACGAAACACGCGAGAAGAAGGGCAACGATCTCAATATTCTTAAGAACACTGACCACGTCACTGACAACGTTGCTAGCTGGTGATTTGAATTCGAGATTTATCGACAGCATCAATACACCTGAGGCGATTTTTAGTGCTGCGTACAGGTAGAACGCTGGTCTGTAACATTTCGTTTAATATTTCTTCTAAGATAATTCATTCCTAGTGGACAAACATGTTCAAACTTTGTATATCTGTTGAGCTACTTGTAAGATCATTTTGAAATTTGCACATTGCTTTCTCGTGATTCTTGGCAATCCACAGAATTTCCTCTACGGGTAATGACTTCTCCATAGAGGAAGTGGTATTAAAATTTTCAATAAAATGGAAAATTAAGTAAAATTGCAATTTTCATAAAGTTAAAACTCTTCGATCGATTTTTACCAAATTCAAAACCAAATATCCTCGTCCCGTCACCAATCGGTATGCCAATTATCAATTGTATAGATACAAATTTACGAAAGTTAGGGAAAATATTTTTTTTTCCCAAAAAATTGCAAAAAATTATCATTCTACAAAATCTGAACGCCTTTCGATCGATTCTTGACAAACTCAATATCGAATAACCTTGTCCCGTGGCCTATTCTCGTAGGAAGTTTTAAATCGATTGCCAACAATTTACGAAAGTTGGAGAACATGCATATTTTTTTTTTAGAAAATTTTCCAACAATATGTTTTGGGTTTGGGGATCTGGGCGAAAATTGCAGCAAACTGACGGGGGTTGCAATCCGATTCGTGTGCAAAGTTTAACGATGATGATGATGATATGATTTCTCAACGTTTTGGGACTTTTTAAGTACTCTGACATTCGATTTAACATAAAATCTGTGTTAATTTCAGATAATTTTATCTATTGTTTGTTGATATATCTGAGTTGAAATGAAAATCTAGAAAAATATAATTGGCTCGTTGATTGTGGAGTTACAGAGCTGAAGTTATTAGTGAACTTGGATCGAACTCTCATCTACAAATTTTATGACCGGTGTTTTAATATTTAGTCTAAAAACATTGTTTTACTGATAAACGAAGTGACAAGAATGTTATCTTAATAATGAAATCCGGTAACGGAGTCTGTCAATGATGATCTGTAGAAAAATTTCAAAAGATCGATCGACGATCGAGTAACTTTTGGAAATGTTTCCCTTCGTGTTTACATTTCTCAACGAATAATAGTTGCAATGATCTTATATTGAAAGGTTAATTGAAAGCTCAGTGGATTTCTGATATAAATAGCTCAATAAATAAAATTATTTGAATAATCTCAAGATTCTACTCAAGAGTACAATGATCGAATAAACCACCTAAAATCCGTGTAGACCTTGCCACGACTGGCATAATCGATTAACATCCCAGACAACGGTGAGGATATCATTCCACCGATGCTTCCATAAATTCTCTGCAGTCCATAGTCAGCTTTCTGCTCTCTGAGGATCGCAATGACAGCGCCTTCGAACATGGCAAAAGCAGTGCCACCGATGATACCGATGAATACTCTGATTGCGAGATACAACCAGAAGGTAAGTTGTACATTGTATTCGACTATCGTTTCCTTGTTGGTACAAATTTCTGATCTTGGAGCTGTGAGAACGCATCTTTTGCTGCAAGCATCGATCCAAAGAGATCTGTAAGGCTCGGAACTTGCTGTCCAATTGACCAAGGGAACGCTGACTGACACTCTAGGAGCACCAACATCAGGATTCTGGCACTTGACGCCAAGAAAATCTTCTGAGTTCGTCGAACTCAATTCTTCTACCAGAAATCTTCTTTTTTTCTCCAACCTATCGATATAATTCGATTCGATGCTCTTCAGCTTCATAATCTCCTCAGAATATTTAATTTCGCTTCGATTTTCATTGCCAATAAGGATAAGTTCACTGAATTGACAAAGCATCTCGTTTTTCTGAGACAACGGTTCGTCGGTTGTAGAGTTTCCGGAAATATCTACGATTGTTGGTCTCTGAGTGCAACGAAACTCGTCGAGTCCTCTCGTTGGGAAGAAATACGTGCTTTTTGAGAGCTGACGGACAGAGGTCTTGTAAAAATCATTGTTTCGCATCTGTCTGTGTTCTCTTATGTCATCGGTATACGGAAGTTTATGTTGAGGAAGTTCGTTTACAGAAATATTGTAGTTGTATGATATATTGAGGCCTTGCTCGAGATCAAAGTGCCTCATGGTGTAGCTTCTTGATGACAGGAGGGACTGCTGATCTGTCTCATTATGCAGGTCAACGTGACAGATGTAACTAACAGAAAATATCATAAACTATGTGAATTAAGTTCTCGTTTCAACATATTTTCGTTGTTTTTTTAAAATACGACTTAGATGTTTTTTATCTGTTTACCCGCAACTCTCGATTCTTGTGGCGATTTTGGGTTGCGGTTTCGACATACAGGGATGATGCTGGCTCATGGTGTAGATGAGTTCACCTTCTACACCAGAACAGCTTAGATCCATGACGACCCTTTGTGGGAATTGGACCGTCACCCTGCCCACCGGAACCAACAGAAGCAGCAGGGCTGCTGCACCTCCGAACGATGAGAAGAGCGATAGGAGAATCTGAGAAGAAAAAAAAAATTGTCATTGTAATTTATGAATTACATTGAGCTTAAGATTTTGCATTTTAACTAATCATCATTGGTTTACTTTAAAATTGCCTATTCGATCTGCAATCATTCCAGCTAGCGGAGGCATGACGATAGCAACAAAGGGTGTCACAGCACTCATGATAGCAGTCTCCTCGACATTGATACCCAATTCTCTCATATGAATCGTCAGATAAGGATACAGAACGTACAAAGCTGTAAAATAATATAAAAAATTATTTCAGTTCAATAAATAGTTGGATGATTCGTATATTGAAAACGTGATTAGGCTGCTTTTTTTTTCTTTTTAATATGTACGAAAGGATGTACTTTCGACTTATTAAAAATGATTTTCAATTCAAGTGTAAAGTTTTCTTTGAGAAATGCAAATGAACTCGCAAAAAGTCCTTATTTTTCTGTCATGTATAGGGCCCCTGTCTTACCCTCTTCTTCTATCGAGCAACCAACGCATGAGCGTTGGTTTGGTCAATGGAAAATGCATATTCTCTCCTACCACGCCGGTCACAGTAAAATATGAGGATGTGAGTGGTGAGTTATGAGTGCTTTCGTTATAATATTAAAATTAAACTATTGGGGTGTGGATAAAAGAGATTCGATCGGGTGGAATCGTCGTGCAGATTTTTCATTTACTGTATGAAGTTGACAGACATGGAATTCTCATTTTTTCAAAATAATAAAAATCCTGTTAAATATCGAGTCCTTCGAATGACGTTGCATGGTAAGAAAAAAATAATTTAATTACTTGAAGCTTGTACGAAGAATATCAATTTTAGTGGAAGTAGCTCTTTATGCCGGAAGTCCTTGATGATTCTTCTGAAGAAGCGCTTGATCAGTATCATTTTGGCTCGCACGTGGATCGCTTCTTCTACTTCGCAATTGACTTCTCTCTCGCGACGAAAGATCTAATGGACAATGGAGGTCAGGGCCAGGAAACAAAATTCCAGTTTCCAAAAGGCAGTACGAAGTCGCGCACGTGCGGCACTCGCAGGATTCCCACTAGGTCATTGTATCTTCTCGTGGTGAGTGCTGAAACAGACCGGTATCTTTTACTCGTAATGACCTGCTGTCGTTATTTGCATTTCAGGATATTTGTGTTGAATATACGAGAGAGTAACTGGAGTGAGGTCTGCGTTGAACTCGCTAATCAGTATGCGAGAGAGGTGAATATATCGCGAGACTCGGCTAGAAAGAGATAGACACCGAAAGTCATTCGTTTTTACGACGAATCTCAAAGTTATTCGAAGTTATTTGAGTAAACGAAAAAAAGATATTTTTTGGTTAATTTGGTTTTATGCGTTGCTCTCATCTCCTGTTGAATATATCGCAAAACAATGGTCAGATTCGTTATCAGCGCGACGAAATACATAAGATAGAGTGCATCGCAAGTACGAAATATCGAAAAATTCGTTTTTATCGGCTCCCATTGGAGTTAAGAGCAAAAAGGAGCTTAAGTCAGGATAGCTCGATTTCCCATGATTTTATTAGTTATTCAAGTAGCCATAACTTTAGACTGGTTTAACCAATTCTCAATTTTCTTTTTGCATTCAAAGATGCACGGATAAGCGAATAAAATGCAACTTTGTTTATCTCGATATCTTTATTTCTCGAGCAGTGAGACCAATTTGAAAGTTACCTCAACAATACCGGATTTTTTAATTTCAACAAAATCGTTTGTCTCTCTTCAAAAGTTTCGTAAAAATCAAAGTTTTGGCTCAAATATTCATTAGACTCAATGGGGTGTTCCCGCCAATAAGCAATTTCGCAACAACACTCTTGGAATCTTTAACGAAATTACACGATGATTCCTGTTGAGTAAGTTGATCTTCAAAATATTCAAATTCTGAAGGAAATGATTATACGCGTCACTGAAAAGTAGCTTAGTCATTCAGTCAATATGATGTCTCAAACGAATCGCATGTGTATATCAGCTTAGCAGCATATTTGTCTTGGGGGCACGAAGGGGGGCGGGGCTCAATCAATCAGGATTGAAGAAAATGTTAGAGAATAGAAAAATGAGGTGACTCGCTGTAGTCGCTGAAAGATATCTGAAAAAAAAAACGGTAGAAACGAATTTAAAAAAGTAGAATCAATGATCCATAATCTATAATCTATAATCTGAGATCCATGATCTATAATCGATAATGCATTACGTATTGAGCCGTGATCGGTGATCAATAATAAAAAATCCACGATTCATGATCTACGATCAACGATGAATGAACATTAAGCTCGTTATTGATTAAATTCCATTGAAAGTAATGAAATTTATTATTAATATTTTATAAAGATGATAAAAATTTCACGGTATGGTAATTGAACTTTTATTACTCTTAATATTATTAGCGAAAAGATATTGACGAGTCCAAGTGTCAGATTTTTTCACCAATCGGTGGGTCTTCGTTACAATCACGTTTTTACTACGTAGCCATGACCGCCGTATGGCCATGGCTCCATAGTCAATCGATGTCATTGGAATAATATTTTAAGAATTTCATGCACGCGCACCCTCAATCACATTCGTAAACTGTTTGCTGCGGCGCAAAGTCCTGAAACGTTGCTGTCTCAATGAACGTTCGAAGTACTCGGCTTTTGTATTTTATACCGAATCACCTAATCATCGTCTTCTCGTTTGTGGCAAATAAAAATTATCAACGTTCGATGACGTACGTTTTAAATTCTTGCGAAACAATCTTCTGCTCGGGGTTTTCGCGACACAAGAATTATTTTGCGTGTGATCATGCACGCGACTATCCAAGCACGTTCGTAAAAAGTGAAACGAATCCGCTCCACACTGCCGAGTAGACTAGTTTGACGTTCGTTTTTTTTTCCGGCGTCGTAAACGCCACCTGAAACAGCGATTCGCTGTATAGTAAAACATAGTTTGTTACGCAAGAATCCCACGCGATTGATCCTAACGCGGATATACACATCTGATACCATGGATAGAGAACGATAAAGAGAGCAAGCTGCAAAGAGGAGGTGGGCTTAATTTGTACATCCTAGCGAAGGCTCTTCCTGTTTGTATTATCGTTGACACACACGTGCTTGTCGCACTCGAGGAGAGCTGTTATGCTCTCGGAGCATCAGAAATGCGCGATCGGTGGATCACGCTAATGAATTCGCCAGTGAATCGGTATTAATTGTACCAATTTACTATGATAACAAAAAAAAAAACGTTATTAAATTAATTATTTCATTTTATTTTCTTCTCCAAATATTTTCGAGACATCAAGATGACGGGCTACATATCGTTAGTCTCTCTTAGATCGCCACAAGTCCGAGAGAGATAACAAAATAGCAAAATTCTCGGATAAATTACGAGAACGGTGAATCGTAAAAGTTTTCTTCTTTTATTCGAAAGATCGCCACCGAGAAATTTGCATTCGAGGTTTCGTTACCAATCGAGGGGTAGTGCCCAAGTGTCACCTTAAGGTGATATCGCGATGCGTGGAAGTGAGATATCCCTAATGGATATTGTAGTGGAATGAGAAAGATCGTCAGAATCGTGTGGCGCGTCACGTTAAGAGTTTTTCGATAACCGTTGAATACACTCAACAATCGGACGTGATGAGAAGTTATCGGCTTATGGATTGTTTTACAAACATCCTGGTCATTGGTATTTTACAGTTTTGCACATCGAGTCAAGTCCAGTAGAGTGTGTGTCATTCTCAATTGTTTAAACCTCGGTACTTATACCGCGCAATAAGGTCGCGGAGCGAACAATTATTTAAAATTGCGACTGAGAAACTCCACGCAATTCGAGACCGGATGTGGCCTTGAAAAAAAAAAAACGCGTCTCGCTGTATGAACGTTATTATTATAGTTTTTGGTTATCTCCCAGCGTAAAATACATAGCCCTAATGGTTGTGCGATGATAAATCGCGACGAGCATCAATTTTGCGACGAATTACGGGCGAATCTGTACCGGCAGAAACGACTTTGAGATCGAACGTCGGTTGCTTATAAATGTGAGAATTATTTTCAGTACAGCGGATACGATGCTACACCAAGGAAATGAGAGAGACACGTGTCGCGGAGAATCTCAAGCGATCGGTACTCAGATATTATTTTCTTCTTTCACACAAGCACGTGAATTAATTAACGATAGGAAGAGAGAAATTCGAATAAATTCTTCTGAAATTATGACGATGTGAATTTTTATTTAAATGAATATTTATTACGTTTTTTTTTTTTTTTTTTAGTGTTCCTGACCTATGATTAGTCAGTGATGTTCCAATAACTGATGACTTTATTTATGTTTTGATAACTTTTTTATCTTGATACTTACGATAACTGTTCGCGTATTACGACTACAAAATATTCGGTTGACACTCGAAGTTTCACGTCAGAAGTGTTCGCAATGCTCTCGACATCATCAACACTGTGTCTCTCTATCTCTCTGGATAAATTCGTCTCGACACGATTATCCATTTTATTCGATTACGCACGTCGTCTTGGTCGACGCACCGTTCAACGACGTCAGGAGACGAACTTTGAGCCTTTGTCGTTGGTTATCGTTGACGATCTGTCGTCGAAAAATTTCACAAAATTATTCTTAATTATTTTATCGATATTTCATGGTTTTTTTTTTATAATTATATCATTTAAAAAAATTTCAATTAACATGTAAATTGTGCAAGAAACGTTTTTTTTTTTTTATAGGAACCGATTATGGAATTTCAAACGCGTAATTAAATATTAAGCTACAGGAATATTGAAAGTGATTCGAACAGTTATACGCTCCCAGGTAACATTGTTTTTTTTTTTTTTTTATTTAAAGACAACGATAAACACCAATTCTATTCGTTTTATATTTGGATATTGTATCGTAAATTTTTGCAGTAATATCGTACATCTACGTTAAGAATTTTATATGCTTTTATAATAAATGTGCGAGAGGGATATTCGCAACTTTCGATCGAACGTTATTCATTCATGCTTCAAGAAAAAGAAGGGAGATTTAATTCAGCGTCCGGTGATATCTTGCTTTTTTTCTGGAATATTTACGATCTTTAAATCGCATCGATTGAATATATTTCACTTCGTTTTAAGACGATGTGCTACGCGTGTCGTCTATCTTTCTCAGATCGTCATACATGAGAGAGAAAGAAAGCTCAGAAATTTCTGACAGCGAGTTTCTATAAAATTGTGAGATGCGATTCACCGTGTTCCAACCTTTTATACGAAAGATCAATAATCGTGATAGAAAAATCTCCTGTACAATTTGAGTTACTGATTGAAGGGTAGCGCATCACCTTAAAAATGACGCTTAAGTTGCTGCAGGACACTTTGTTTTTGCTACAATGTAGAATCCCAGGCTCTGTGCCAGCCTTGTGTTTCTTTAGCCGGATGTACGAGTACAAAGTATGCCGGGTTGCATCCAGGATGCGTTCAAAGTGCTCAAAAACTGCTCAACATCGAGTACGATGCATTGCTCTCTGTATTAACTTTTACATATTTGTCCAAAGTATATAAATTACTTCGAAAATAAGTCGATTACACAAAAGAAATTAATGTAAAGTGTATACCGCGTTCACGTAGTTCGTCTCTATTCTCGTTGCCGCAAGTAGCTGGACTACGCGGTATACGCTCTACGTTAATTTCTTTTGTGTCAACTTTTTGACGATATTGCAATGTTGAGAGAACCTCAAAGGATCGATGTATGATCCGGTTTGACGTATGTGAGTCCAGAAACATTTATATCGTACAAAACAGGTGCATATTGGATTTCATTTTTTGCACGTTTTCAATTGAAATTTGATGAGACATCAAAACGTTTACGTTCATATTACAATCCTGTACAATGTGAGGCCATAGAATAGCCGATTTTTACCGACCAAAGTCGGTCAATAAATCTACTCCAGGATCTCCTTAAGTATTTTTACCAGGGTTACACTTGTGTTACAAATCTGAGTGTAGCCCTGTGACACAGGTTTTTGTAATACAAGTGAAAATTGAATTTGAGTCCAAGTCTCTTTATCCGTAAACATGGGTTACGGGTAAACGATCGACCTGTTGTGTCTCGTGTCGACCACGAGTCAATGCAGCAAAAGACGACAAGATCTACTAACAGTTGTAGTAGCGGCTGAATGTTGAAAGGTGATTCCACGATTTGCGTAACCACCGCGGCACGTATTCGATTACCGGTACTCTCGCGGCTCAACGGATATGCTCAAGCTTATGTTATGCACGAGAGTAACCTAACTCAATTGTCCCGCATAAGTATAATAGCTACTACGCTTTACTTTTACTTGTGTACTTGTACCGCACACACAAGAAATTCGGTTAAAATTGAAGGACTCTCTCTCTTTCTCTCTCTCTCGCGTCCTTGTATTTACGACCAACAGTAACTCAACCTATCTACAGCTAAGATAAGATAAGATATCCTCTGCGTAGTAATAATCATAGAAAAATCGACGCTGCATTGATCTTTGCAATCGTTACGTAGCCCAAGGATTTTTTTTTAAATTAAATTTTCACTGATTTGACTTAAAAAAAACGTATTTTTATTGTTTTTTTTATCGGTTAAAAATATTGTATTAAATATTCCATGTTATTAATTATTCGTACAATTGCTCTGATTATGTCAAAAAATTTCCCTGATCCGAATATAATATAAAATTATAAACAATTATAAAATATATTAAAAATTGTAGGATTAAAAAAAAAAGTTTTTCATAGTAAATAATATTGACAATGATGGAATTATTTCTACAATTTTTTATATTTGGATCAAGGAATTTATCCACGTGAACACCGGAACACCGTTACGAACCATCAATCGAATTGGATTTTAAAAAATGTTAATAAATATAGAAAAATTTCTAGAATTTTCTATATTTCGTAAATGTTCTTCTTCGTATTAATAATTTCTGAATATTTATTTCTCCAAGATGCGAGAAGCAATAATTTTGTTGTTGCAATTCAACTTGTCCCGAGAGCTCCACACAATAATAATGACAATAATTATCTGTGATTAGAAAACGTCGCGTAGCTGTTGCTATTGGGTCACCGTGACAGTATTCACTCTTCGTGCCTTCCCCCGGTCAATTACGCTAATTACCTTTCGCTTTTATTCACCAGCGAGATAGGTTGACTCGCGAGAGTCGGATCTTAGTCCGGTTCGAGCTAGAAAGCTCGCTAAGAAAGCTCGCTAAGGGATTAAGTACCGCAGCTCGTGAAGAGTACCTCAAGTACTTCATAATCTATGGTCGAAGGCCATACACGGAGTAGCGAATACAATACTGCAAGATCGTTTCATGCTTCGCTAGCGATGTGTACTTAGTCTTACGACGTCAACCGATGCCTAAGAATTCCACGACGTAAACTTCGAATAATCACTTAAGAAAAAAATTATTATTCCCGACATTGCGGTCGTTATCTCGTAGTAATTTTTCTTCCCCCTTGTAAGAAGTTACGAACCAGAAGAAGGAGAAGAAGAAGATGAAGAAGAAGAAGAAGAAGAAGAATACGAACGGGGTCAAGTGCATCGTCGCTATAACACCGCAGCTAAACGCTAATTCCGTACAAAGTGGTGCTGTCTCGAATGTATTGAAAGGAACTCACGAATTACGCTATTGCTATCCACACCCACATACGGTATATCACATCAAAGCACATTGCCAGGGCTCTGTGCGTGCACAAATCCTCCGAGTGAACTGCTGCTTCTAGAACTAACTGGTAAATATAGTTTTTAAGAGAATCGCCTGTCTTTGGTAAACGAGGAATTTTTCTTCATTTTTTCTTCTTTTCAAATGTCACTGTTAACGGGTTCCATCAAAGGGATTATTTCCTTGATTGATATCTCTCAACGGTTCAATGCCAAAATACAATGCATTCTGGTACCACTACGCGATACTTTGATTCTCGTGTTGCTGTTGCTGCACTGTGAATTTTCAACAATGAAAAAGAAATGGCTAGCGTTCAGTTTCGAATGAATGACCATCGAGAAACGAACGTGAGCTCCTTGCTTCGTTATAGCTTCAGAGGAGAGTCCTCGTTGTGGACTCGTTTCTAAGAGTTCATGGAGAATCGTTGACTAACGGTATCTTCGAAGCTGCTGCAGTTATCCTTTCGTTGAATTTATTTATTCAATTTATGTAATACGAACTTGAATCAATCGAAAAAATATAGAAAACATTATTTTTCCTTCCCATCAAAGATTATTTTATTTTTCATTATATTTATACTTTTATTATACTCGACAGTTCAAATCTGTTTGTCAAAGAACGATATAACAGATGTACCTCACTCAAAAATTGTAATAAAGCTTTGGAAAAACGTTTAATTTATTTTGAACTTACCATCTCGCGTTATCCAAACTTGATTCGAATGAACTTCTTTTTTGTTTTTGTCTTACTAAAATTTAAGTCTCGCAAGGGCGGAGAATACTTTCGATTACTCTAATCGATGTATCACTTCACTTTTAATTTTCTTTCTTTCGTATCAAATTAATTAAATTTGTAATAATCGTTTTATTCGAAAATTCATTTAAATAAAAAAAAAAAAAAAAAAACACAATTGCAAAGAAGCACGAAATTCAAACGTCAATAGAAAACGGTTGAAAGTACCGACGAATAGTCGAATGATGTGGTCTTTACTGGCCGGTGCCGAACGCGCTACTGCCACTTGCCGATCGTATGAGACTTCCATTGCGCTGTAGTAACACGAAAAGTCATTTCATAATAAGCCAATGCGATACTCGAGAGCGGGATTGCATTTTCTTGGCCAAACTCTCGTATCTTCTACGGAGATACACGATGCAAAAATTATTTGTAACTGATTAAAAAATTTACAAACGAATATACTTGTAATGCAGAAATATTCCAGACTGGAGTCGATGATATTTTGACATAACTGCCAAAGATATAAAATGATGGAAAGAAACATTACTATTTAGGATATCGAGCAAGATCGAGAATATGCAAAAAGTATAAACGATCTTTGCAAGGAACGCTATATTGCATGATTGAAAACTCGGACGTTAAGCTTATCAGTTTGTAAGCATCGATTGTACCAGGAAAGAAAACATTTTCGCATGACCGGTACGCGGTTTCTATCGTACAGTTAAATTTCTCGATAGTTTTCGTTTTAAAAATGCGCTAAAATATTCTTTTGACATAAAAAAAATAATTTTTATGTCAAATCTTCATCCACATTTAATGAAATAATTATTAATCATCAACTGAATCTTGATTCTTAAAGTTATCTCACGATTACTATTTATAATTTAATGCGAAATTAGTACAATCGATGAAATATCGTTTAAACAAATTTTTTAAATTCTTTCTTTGACTCTAATGTTTATTAAAAATAAAATCAACGTGAAAGAGGAAAGACGATTGAGAGGTTTTACTGTACTTATTAGGCCACAATTGCGAAATAGCAATCGGTCAAAAAGTAGCGCAACGTCTGACGGCGTTGGTTTCGAGTCTCGATTTCTACGGTACCTTGACTCGTCAGCGAGAACAATACAAAGGTGGAGAGGGTAGTTGCGTGCGTACTTGCGTGCATAGTTGCGCAAACAAAAAAACATAATTATTGTCGAGTCAACAAACCGCAGGAATTTTTTTTTTTTCGTCCAAACTTTTAAACATATTTGAAAAAATGATAAATCGGTATAGGAAGCATTTATGCATCAATCGATAAATGTAATATACAACTATGAAGCAATATTAAGCCAAGGCGAAATCTTCATACTCCATCCATGAGTGCGAAAGAGATAGAACTAGTATGGCGCTTACGACGTAGGAAAAGAGAAACATCACATCAGTGTAACTATGGAGGTTTCGCCTCGCCTTAAGGATATCTGTTCGATTGCGTTGAAATTTATGTGGTTTATAAAAAAGAAACAAAAAAGTATGCTGTGGTCAGAACCCGTGGAAACTCAGAAAGTCGATCCACAGTTATATAATTTAGATATTTTCTCCCTCATTCTTTGTTTGATTCGAATATATAACTAATATATTGTAACAGATATCTCGTGACAGCAAAATTTGTCAATGATTGACCGTTTAGTCTTTGAGATTAGTCGAGTAAGCGCAAAATTAATTTACTGCAAATTATTAAAATATTTATTTATAAAGACATTACAAAAAGAGTTATAAAGAGAAGTTTGTAGCGAGTATATCGAGATAGCGATTAACCCTCAGCAAGTATCTTAAAGAAATATTCCACCTCAAGAAGACCGTCCTCCGGTAAATCCGAGCAGTGAACGGCGTTCTGGACTTTTGTCTTACCGTACTTGGCTCTCAGAGTCTCTGGTCTTACCTGCCTGGCTATATCCTTAGAAACAAAGCGATTAAAACAACATTTTAAAGGTTCTGGGCTCATGAATTCAAAGAGAGGATGAAAATTTGAACATACGGGATCCATAGGGCCACAGAATTTTCGAAATTCGACCGGAACATCGATGCTCTCGTCTCTGTGAGTGATCTCCATAGCGATGCAAGGTCCTGATTGTAATTCCGCAACCATGGCCTGTAAAAGTAGTTTTAAGAAACACGAAATTGTTATGTTAATTACTGAATCAAATTTAATTCAATTGCTTAACGACACGGTTTTAGCTCTACAATTAATTTAGTTGTCAAAACAATAACTTTACGACCGTTAAATTTTATGAAATATCTTTGCAACGCGTGATGAATTTATAAAGTGGCAGATAACACTTACGCTGTAATCAGGCAAAACACCTTTGTAAACTTCCAGAAATTCCTCGACGTTCACAGGATCAACGAGAAATTGTTGTAACGCTGTGATATTGTATCCAGCTCTTTGTATGCTCTCAATAATATTCCCAGCTTGATTAGCGTGAATAGCGTGAGGTTTGATTATGCAACAGGTGCAATTTTTTAGAGTCGGTGTGTTTTTGAGATTTTTCCTTTTTGATTTTGCATCAGGAAAGAATAATTTTAATTCCTAAAATAACATAAATGCTTTGACAATAAATTATTGCATAAATAGTTATAAAGTTGTCTATATAAAGAAATAAAACTTCATACCCTTTCAGCATTTTCGTGATCTTCCGAGCTGTGAATGGCGTTAATGATAGAATCCTTTCCATAGCAAGCTCTGAGGGACGTTGGAGCTTCTTCTCGAGCTTTTAAACTATCCGTTGGGCCCGCCAATTGTCGCCAGCGGTCGATACTGTTATCCCCTAGCAATTCAAGACCGATAAGAGGACCGGAAGTCATATATTTCCTCAGGACTCTATCAATAAAAATAGTTATTTAGTTAATTAGTTTTATTTTTGGGGAGTTTTTTGTAATTTTAGATAGACAACGATTGTAAATACTTAAGCTCTTGAATGCTCTTTGCCTTGTAAAAATCGTTTACATCGTCGTTGGACAATGTGACCATTTTAATATTACTTATGTAAAAATTGTGATTAGCGATGAGTTTTAATATCTCTCCCATTTTGTCCATTACTTCTGGTTTGATAATAGCCAGAGTCCTGAAATCACTATTCATAAGTATACTGCACAGGGAAGACAAATATTTAATTATTTTATAGAGCATCGTGAATGCTGATTTGCATTAAAATTATTGTTCCCATTCTCGGTAATCATTCTATGGTAAAAAAAAAATCTGTGTAAGATCCTTTAGGAATTTCCAATGAAATTCTACGGGTTCCTAGATGGGTTCTGAAGTTAGATCGATATAAGATACTAGATCTCTTCTGACAACACTACCATGAACAATTCCATGTGACAAACAGCGAGACGTGGAATTTCTCCGAAGGAAATTATTTCACTCAAGGATGTAGGGTTATTAAGTTTTTTTTTCCATCTTTGCATCAAATAGAGAATTCCAAATGCCTTCAGGATCCTACGTAACATTTTTTATTTCAGTTTGAGATCCTGTCAAGACTTTTTCACTAGCAAAAAGGTCGATAGATATAATCTATAAACAAAAATGCAAATAAATATCCTTGAAACGTACTTTTGCATTGTTGTCGCTAGTTTATTTCGAGTAGCATTGTCAGCGGTATTTGTGATCTTCATGGGTCTGGAGAATATAGTGACCATTCCTCCTACGTAAAGATCCTTAGCTTCGATTCCTTCGCACTTGGTTCTTCGCAAAAACATCTTTCTCGTCTTAAGATCATACTAAAAAGGCAAGGTATTCAAATTCACCCATTTCTAAACCCTCAAAAATCTCTTTCGCTGTTAAATCGTATTCCAAAACTCGTACCCACCAATTCTACGCTGTTGTCAGCAGGGAAATAATACAAATAGAATTTTTTCACCATCGAAGCCACCTTGTCGTACCATTCAGCCTCAAAGACTAAACGTTCAGTAGAATCTGTCGACATTCTGAGGGTGTGGAATAAGGTTAAAATGTTTGTCTTTTTTTTATAACTTTTTCAATATCTATGCTTTTAACTTTCTTTTTTTTCCATGGAAAGAAATATGCGGAAGGCAACATTCCAATACTCACGTCGAGATTGCTGCGACTTAATAATTAATAAAGAAAGCAAAAACACTCGATAACGATGATACTCGAGTCAGCGTCTTGACAATCCAGTTACGTTGCTATGGCAACCCAAGGAGTTTCATTCATAACCAACCGACGTAGTAACGCAACAGATGGGAATGAATGGTGACGTAACAGCAAGTCGGAGGCAATGGTTGCGTTATCTCTGGGCTGTGACCTGTAGCTTCAGCTATGAGACTCGTTCTTGAAGAAGTTACCATCCCCACAGTAGAAATCTGTCAGTAATCGAGTAATGGTACATACTCTGCCATCTGGTGAATTGTTTTGATATTATTTTTAGGTTAGATTGACTCAACTGTTGAACGGTAAAGCAGAACAATTTTTCAAATTAATTATTGAAGCCCAGGAAAGCTATATGAAAACTATACTTTCGGTTTATTAGGTTGAGACTTTCTAACAATTATTATAATTACTTCAAAAAGGGATCAAGAAAAATTATATTTTACATTCTGTCTAATTCAATTATTTTTATTTCAACGACAAGTCGGATACAATCTTCAAATTGTTCTCCCGATTACGATAATTAACACTAAAATGAAAACAAGTTATTTTCCGACAAAATTTCACTTTTGGATGTTTTATGAAGATATAAAAATTTTTAAAAGAATAATCTCAAGAGATGACATTTCAACTATGAATAAAAATTCGAATAATTACTTCGATTCTTCATCTGAGATAAAATAGTTTTCTCTATGGAATTTCGAGTTTGTTCAATCGATGACAATGAATTATTATCAAGGCCGTGAGGATGTCGAGTGTGGGAATCCCCTCGTAAATGGAACAAGGCTGAGAGTATCCTCGAATCGATCAAGCGAGCCTTGGTAACCATCGTACTTCAGATATTATCCACGAAGGAGGATCAGTTCGAGGCTGTAACTCGCTCATATAGGAATTTAATGTCCTGTAAATTACTCTGGAAGTAAAAAAAAAAAGGAAGAAAAATAAATCTAACATTAAATTCTCGCATACAAGAACATCGATTCTAGAACAGCCGTTAACGACTCGTGGACTTTGCTGGAACTTTCCTTGATCACCGATGAGACTACTCAAGTTTTTACTTCGTTACTTTCCTCCAGGTAAGTATCTGTTAAGGATTTATTATTTCTTTTTTTTTTTATAGATACAAAAAAGTTATTTAAGTGCTAATAAAAAAAAAATAAAAAAATATTAAGGCATCGCTCTGGAGTATACTCAGGGTGGGGACGTTAAAACGAAGATGATAGACCTGCTGGACCTTTCCGCCAAGTAACAGCTTCAATTTTCGTCGTCTATTAAATAATTGTTTATTCGAATTTGATCACTCGAAGTCGTTTCTTTTCCCGTAGAACCGACATAAAAGCACTGGCACAGAGTATCAAAGATTCTGAGCTTGTTATAACCGAGAGCGTGATGGATCAGCTTGAAGAAACTTTACAGAAGTTACAGGCTAAAGTCTGCGACACTGGAGTTAAGCGTTATTACAAATATAAAACCCTTCAGACACATTTGCTTCCTCTGACCAATATAGCCTTCGATAAATTAGGTAAAAGGTACTTCCGGATTATTCTTACCGGTTTGAACCTTGAATTTATTGCATAATATAACAATTACAATCGGATGTTTCGATTTAACAGATGCTTGACAGGCAGCTACGACAGAACTTGTAAAGTTTGGGACATTGACAGTGGAACGGAGCTTCTTACTCTCGAAGGCCATAAGAATGTAGTCTATGCCGTGTCCTTCAACAACCCAACCTCGTAAGTTGTCTTGTACGACGTATCTTCCATTTGAATTATTTGTAGAAGTTGAAAAATATATTTTATTAACTTTTTGTATGTTGCGTCAAATATGACTTTGAAATTTTTAAACTGAAATTAAGTAGAGAGGAGCGGTTTGCGCTAATCAAATTAGTATTCATTCTTTCAAATCTACAAATTTTCATTATATCTTTGTCTGAATTGAAAGATAACTTGGATAATAGTTTAACAAAGTGTAACTATTGAAAAAAAAATTTATCGACTTGTCATGCTGGGGACAATTTCATTCCAAAATAAATGAAAATACGTAAAAATTCTACAAAGAAAATGAAACAGTTAATTAATGAAATTATAAATGAATGCCATACATTGCCACAACGATCACCTTTCTTATATTTCTTGTAAAACGAATGATTCTTTTCTTGTTGAGTACCAAACTGGGGTTCATTGATGATCAACTTCAATTGAAAAATGGTGAACCGAGAAACAATAAACTTCCGTTTGGTTATCAAGATAAACAAACAAAACGTAGAGACTTTTTAAAATAAACTTTTTATCTTCTCTGAGATAAAAATTAATCTTTGAGTGAAAAATAACATTTAATTCAGTTGATAAACAGGCTGGTAACTAGAAAATTTCTTCTGTGATCGACAGAGACAAAATCGTGACTGGATCCTTCGACAAGACTGCCAGTGTTTGGTGCTCTAGAACAGGTCATCGTCTCGTAAGAATGTGGGGTCACGATGCCGAAGTCGTAGTCGTCAGATTTTCTCCGATTCGAAGTAAATTGGCAACTGGATCACTCGATGCGACTGCTAAGATTTTTCACGTTGAAACGGGCCAGGAGTTGGGTACATTGAAGGGCCATACCAATGAAGTAATTGCTCTTCATTACAACGATGATGGCAATGAAATAATAACAGGATCATTCGACAGTACAATCAGCATTTGGGACACGAGAACGTTCAAGTGAGTTAGAGAGTGAGAGAATTTTCTTCTTTGTTTATTTATTTCTTTTTTCGCTATTTGCAGGAGGACAAGCGTTTTGATTGGTCATCAGGCCGAGGTATCAAACTGCTTATACAGCTTCGACTGCTCCCTCATAGCTTCCTCATCTTTAGACAAAACTGTGAAGCTCTGGGACTCCAGAATGAATAACTGCATGGGTACTCTTCTGGGTCATGACGATGAAGTTCTTGATCTTACTTTTGACACCATGGGAAAGAGACTCGCCAGTGTCAGTAGCGATACTACCGCTCGTGTTTGGGACATTGCTGGTGATTTTCGCGAGACTGCTGTTATGGAGGGACATCGGGAAGAAGTTTCCAAAGGTAATTGATTGCTTTATGAATAGTCAATGATTCAGGATCATAGTTAAATAACTGTCATCATTCTTTGCAACAGTAAATAAATTATTAGATTAATACATTGATAAAATAATTTATTTTTAATTAATAAATTAATCCTCAACTACATCAGTATTGTTGGTTCATGATTCTGATATCTCGGGGTCCAAGTGAACCAAAGCGTCTTCGAATGACTCCAACATCCGAATTTTAACGGATTTGTCGTTTAATTTATTCAAATACTGCCAGGATGTATACAATCGAAATCATTAAAGATGCAAATGCTTTAGTATTAGTGCAAAAAGTGTACAAATTGTTTTGTTATTTAAAAAAAATCATATCATTATGATAAAGAAAACGTAGACTTTTGATGATTATGAACTTTAAGATAATCAAACTGAACAAGAGTACCAACGGAATGAACTTTACGCCTGGGTCACTTGGACCCAGATATGTACTTGAGGGTTAATATAAATTTATACATTTATTATATTAGTTAAAGTTTATTAATTAAAATAATATATTTTATGAATTATAATGCTTCAGTCTGCTTCAGCCCAAGTGGTCATCAACTGTTGACCTCATCGTTGGACAGAACAGCGAGACTTTGGTCCACAGAGACCGGATGCTGTTCGCAGACTCTGAGTGGACACACGGATGACGTATTTGCTTGCGCATTTTCCTACATAGGTGATACAGTAGTCACCGCGAGTAAAGACAACACCTGCATGATATGGAGGTGACTCAAATTGTTCCAGGTGTTCCCATAGGTTTTGCTCGTAGCCCTCTTCATTGGCTACGTTTTGTACTTCTACGTCCTTTGATTAGGGTCAATTCTATGGGAATAATGGAATTCCATGTTGTCAACTGTTTCTCCATTGTGCTAGGGTTTACGATTATTGTTCGTTGACATGATAACAATACTCGTAAGTTATTGCTTTTATCCAATGAGTTGCTCTCGATATAATGTTATTTATTACTGTAGCCTAAAGAAATCTATACTTGCGACACTCGTACATCAAGAGGCCATACTCTGTGTGTGAAAAATGTAAAAAAAACGCACACAGTGACTATCTTAATCAACTCAATTTTCTTCCAAGAGACATTGGACGTGTAAGTTGATAAACGGGATCATTCTCGATAAAGACTTAATCTGTTTTCAATTTTATTCCAATTATATGTTGGATATAATACCAATTGTACACATCAACGAATAATTATTGTTTGGCCTCATACTGAAAATAATATATTTTAAACAAAAAAAAATTTCGGATCAGCGAATTATAAATTTCTGCTGAGTTCACTTTATCAATAGTTCAAGATTAAAAGAAACTTCATAAAGTTAATTAAATTAAGAAAATTCTATAAGTTGGGTTTCAATGAAAGCCATTAGAATTAATATTCTGACGAAGAAAAATCATCGAGATATTTTTGAAAATAAAATTAATATTACAATTGAATAATTGGGTAGAAAATCTTTGTGAACTTCAACAAAAATGTTTGGACACTTATTTGTTTCTCAAATAATTATCTTCTCACTGATTACTGACATCCATAACAATAGTGCAGCATCACAACGAAAATACGAGACTACGCACTTAATATTGTGGAAGTACGGGGAATGTTTTGGAAAAGGATACGCGTTATCATCACACGGTGTGGTAGATAGCCGATATCGTGCGTATGAGACGATCCGTTGGCCGCGTTAATCAAGCTATATACGCGTCTTGATCCATTTGCTTATGTCCATGACCATATATGGTCAAGGCTATAATAGAATATAGCATCCAGAATGAGCAACAAACAAAATATCTATCTATCTATCTATCTAATACATACGCATCATTGCGATGCTCTTACAAGCTAGCGGTAATCCATAAATATATTCAACTCTGGTGAAATTCAGGATATTATTTAGCGAAAACAAACATATGTTTATTATAACTTTATATAAATTCGATTTGTCGAATGCAAAAAGCCTGAATAGGAAAGAAATTTCGAATTCTCATGTGTAAATCTCCATAGGGAAAAAAATTGTTGGTTGGAAGAAGAACATTTTTTATCTAAAACATTTTTTTGAGGACGTTGTGTCACACAACAAATTTATTACTGCAACTACTTCCAATTGTACTTTCTTCAACCATTTTTAATTAGCTTGAATTAGTATTCCATATTTTTATTGTTCGTTTCAACTAATAATCGTATTTCGCGTTATCACAATCGGTGAGTTTATCCAAGTAAAATTGCTGCGCACATGATGAGCGATTTACACAAATAATCGTTTGGTTCTCGTTGCAATACGTCAGTTTGTTGCGACGTTACCAATCAATTGACACTGGAATCGATTGCGAACGGCATCCATTTCATGTCGCGCGTTTTTAATGAGTGACATAGATTATGCATAAAGAGTATCTCCAACGATATTTATTGATTCTTCGTCTGCATATTATAAATCGATAAATTTCTGTTGTGATAAACAAGTGATAAACAACAAATGATAATTTATATCGGCCAACGAGTATGATACTGTCTAACTATACTGTCCTAACCTCACTTTTCCGAAATTAAATAGTAAAAGTACCCAACTTTGATTCGCTTTACCAACAAACTGAAATGATGATTATAGGTTTTATTATTACACGGTTTGTTATTGCGGTGTTGATAGAACCATCATCAAAACCAATCAACGAAAATTCATTCACATACAGTTTTTTTTAAGCCATATTGTACTATGTGGGTCGTTGGTTGGCAGAAAACATGTTCTTAATACTTACAACTAAACCTTTATTTCCATGAATGGAAATAACGTGAATATAAAGTATTTTCCAATTTCATAAATGGATATATTCCATTTTCATGAATGGAAATACTTAATTTCCACGAATAGAAATCCATGAATGAAAATAAGGTATATTCTTCATATATACATATTATATGTTATATACATACATATTATATGTTTTACATAAATTATAAAATATAAGCGATAATACATTTAAAAAATGTATTTCTATGATATATCCATCAGATATATCTAAAAATATATGCAATGTATACAATTTTTCGTGATAAATGTATATCTAATACGAAGAAAAATATTTTTACGTAGTTTGAGAGAAATTGCACAATTTTGTTATTTAATATCTCGAAAACTGTGCGTCGGATCTCATAAATGTTACACAAATTATATATTTGATTACAACATATAAAATGATACAATTTTTATCATAGACATTGGTAATCATTACCGTACCTCCTTAAACAGTAAATATCGTGACCGAGCGCTTTGGGTATACGCCACGTTTTCGACGTTGCGCGAGTTAGTGATAAACAAATGTGAGAGGTCAGCGATAAGAAAGAACCCCTGCTGATCATCGACGACTCGTATAACAGAGTTACGGCAAGGGGGGGGGGTCGTATTTCTTCTCTCTGCGATTAGTGGAGTTCATTTTCGAAATTGTATTATCGAAAATAAATTTTTAAATACAGAATAACACACGCCCAGGTGGAAAAGCGTGCCGGCATCATGGTGCACGGCATATTCGGCTGTACGTGGCGGCACATTTCTTGCTGTAGGGACCATGTGTTGCTCGTAAAATTGAATTTTAATAACTGAGAACGAAGAAAATGAGATTCGATCGAACCAACTATGCAAATATGTTCCCTTCAATTATGTAATACTTTTAGTATCCGTGTAACAATTGCGAAACACAGATACTGAGATTAAAAAATTCGATAGAATACAATAGAACGATAGACCCGAGAACACGAATTCTATCCTTCTGTATTTGGTTAGTTTTCTATCGGTTTTAATCCTTTTGTATCGGACTTTTTAAAAACAGGATGTGTACCGCAAGACATAAATGAATTTGGTATTTTAATGGACTCGGAGGAAGGAATATCTGACTCTGACTTCGTGGTGGCTGGAAAATAATGAAGAAGAAATTCTGTTTTCAATGATACAGCCACAGCAACACAAACCATCGTCTTTGATAATTATATTTCGATATCTTAACTGCTAAAAAAATGTTGCTTTTCTGTTTAGTTAAATTCAAATATAAATATATGACAAAACTTATTTGCTTTTTTTAAAACCATTGCGATAAAAAAATTGCAAAAAATCGAGCAATCATTCTAGAAATTATTCATTTCGAAAACAATATACGCAATTGCAAACAAACCAAAAACAAGAGGTATTTTTGAATAGTTTTTGTTGCGTTTTTTTCGGCTCCCATGAGAGATAGAACGAAATGGGGCTTAATTCAGAATCTCCTGGTTTTTCCAAATTTTAAATATGCTTCAAGTGGCCGTAGTTTTTGACTGGTTTTACGGATTTTAAATTTTCTTTTTGCATTCTAAAGGACATAGATAGACGAAGAAAATGTGACTACATTCATCCCGATATCTAATTTTTTCGAGCCGTGAGAGCAGTTCTTATGTCATCATAAGTTCACTAAGATATTCTACGCGAAAAACAATATTTATTGATTGTTATTTAATCTATTGAGCGTCGACTTATCGCCATTGACGCTTATGGGATGAATTAAAAAAATTCATCGTAAAAATGTTATTCGGCTCGTCTATGACCCCAATGCCATAGAAGAATTTAAAAAATAAGACGTATAAATAAATGAGGGATGAGTTTATTTATATCTTTTCGGATTTCAAAAGTGATTCGTTGGATGGTAATTTATTTTCTAGATCTTCGTCGAATAATATCATAAAAGTTTCTGAGAAAATCGTTATAGAATTGTCACTTGGACGTGACAATTAAATTCATCCATCTCCAGAGAAAACGTGACGAAAAAAGTACTAAAAGTCATTCCATCGCGTTTTCATCTGTCTATTTGTCCTTGAAATATGTTTTTCTTGACGTCAGTCAAGCTCTCTAGCACCAGCGTCAACGATCCGAGAAAAAAAACTGAGTCAGCGAGTTACAAAACTGCTTGGAGAGCTACGAAGAACGTGATAATAAATTGGAAATGAGCAACTGAGGGATGTTTTTTCCACAATTCAGCTCTCCTTCTGGCAATCTACTGCTGGACAGCTAAAAACGCTTATCAACCAATCCTTTTTTCTCTCTCGCTCTCTCTCTCTCTCTCGCACTTACCCTTTCTCTTCAGGTCGGAGTTTTTCTTCCTAACGAAGGAACTTCTGGCAAGTTCACGAATGAAAGAAGAGCGAGGATGGGGCTCGATGTAGGCAATATATCTCTCTTCAATCTTCGACACAGCAGGCGATAAAGACAAGTAGTGAGGTAGGACGAGTGCAAAACGTCCAGCGCTGTAAATTTCCGTCCATTTTCCTCCCATAACTTCCTTTCTCGTTTAATCCTATCTTTCTCGCTACTTCTCTCGCTTTCTCAGTCAACCTAGTGGCCTTCAGCTAATTTTCCTTCCTTTTCCTTTTGCTACCTTGGAGCCATTGCACAACACCCTTCCCCTTCCCCCTCTCTTTCCCCCCACCTGAGCCCTTCCAGCACTTTCCAACAAAATTTTTCAAATTCGCTCTTGGAAAAGCTGCCTCACTCTTGAAACTGCGCGTTCTATACGTTATAGTATACAGGGTTATCGCAAAGAATAGAGAAAGGTGGGGAAAAACGATAGGATGCATGCGCAGCTATAGTTAGGTTGGTAGGACACACAGAGCAAGCGGCTCTGCTCGAGTATGTTTGTTCAGGTTAAGGGGGGACTGATGGGGTATGGATTCTCTTGCCTGTTGCCTTCTCCGTAGAAAATAAAAGGCTCCGCGCTGCTTCCTTTCTATGTAAGATAAGCTTTTCTTCTCGACCTCCTTCTCTTTCGGTTTCTGCATGCTGCATGCCTCAAAGTCTGGAAGAGCCTGCCACGATGCATCATCGTTTTATGATAATGTGTACGTGCTCCAAAGACGGTGCTTGCAAATGGAAATTTATATGGTACACTATTTTCGTCGAAGAACCGGACGATATTTTTCTAATCTTCATAGTTCAAAAAAATTGTTTTTCTTTTTTACTTCACTTATTAACATCCAGTGAAACTTTCCAATTTTTTATACTCTCTCAAATTATATATAACATTTATTTTGAATGCCTTTCATTTACCAAATTACAATGTAAAAATGTTATTTATAATAATGCTTATAGTTGTATGGGAGAAATGTTGTCAATAAAATTTAATGAATACATTAAGAAACTCGAAATATCGTGATACACGGATACATGGAAAATTCTTATCAATATTAGTCGCCGGTACATTCATTTGCTCTCAGTGCACTACATTAGCTCGTAAATAAATCAAAGAAATATAAAATTTCAATGAACTGTAGCTGCCGCTACTCATAATTCCATCAATTTTGCAATCATCTTATCGTGAAACAACCGCTAGATACGTCGTAAGCGCTTTGATTCAATTATGATGTGTAGTATCTACCACTCGGGATTGAAAACTCGAGCGAGTGTTCATGTATATCACGTATGAACAATCAACTTTGGTTTAGAGATCCTTTAACTTTATTGTCTAGTTATTTACGGTAATCATTACGAAGAAAAGACAGGGAGATACGGATCTCGTGAGCTGTTACACATCCGCAGCTGACGTCTCAACTCCTCAACTCTATAAATATAGAATGGAAAGCAGGTACACACGAGAATAAATCTTTTATTTTTAATCTAACGTTCAGCAGTGTAGAATTTAACGATAACGCGTCCCTCGATGTGGGAATGACGTGTCATTCTCCTCCACTAATCTGGCCACGTGTATATATGTAAAAATGAACCTGCAGCGCTCAAAGCACCATACAACGTTAAATGAAATGATAGATTGAATTTTCATCATCCGGTCGAACGAGGGAGCATCGAAGTTACGCGAGACATGACATATTAATGAAAGAGAGAGGCAACGAGTGAGTAATATAGCGGAGTAAAAAAGGTAGTTGAGATATGAATGCTTTGTAGAGCAATGAAAACCTCCGGCATATTTCGTAGTTTTCCCCAACGAACTCTCAATGGGGAAACGATCGTCGTACATTAATCATTTCGGATTTGCGTATACATGTCCCTCGAAATGACGCTTCATTCGATATAATAATAATGATAATAATGAACTATCGTGAATTTAATAGTGATCAACAACCCTAATTCGTTCGTCCTTGTATGAAATAATTTATTTTTCAATGGTCAGCTCTAGTGTATCAAAAAATAGAGGAAAAATATTTGAAATATTTTCTACAAGAGTTTAGAAATTTTACGGAATTTATAGTTTGTGGGACATTTAAAAAAAAGTATTTTTTCTTATTATGGATAAAAAAAAAGAGTTTTGCCAACGTATATTTATTTCATTTCAATTTGTAGTTTTAATTCACGTGTCAGTTTGCATTACGGTGGAGTACTTTTGTCTCTTGAAGTAAAACGATGATTTTAATACATTGAATTGTCCATTAAGGCGAGGTTATATCTCAACATACTTAAACAAAATCGCTGTGTTTCTCTCACTCCGTCGTTAAGCACTATTTAGTTTTCTCTCGCATCGACGATTCGCCTTCGCATAAGCTGCGAAAGACTCAACCCACGATGTACCCCGTGACACCTGATATGCTCTCGCTCTTTCTCTCTCTGTCGCGTGCCGTAAAATGATGTCTGTGAGTGTCCGTGTTAGTCTATTTTGTTACACGGCTGCGACGGAGGCGCAATATTTTAATAATATAGAGAGATATCTTTAAATTTTTTCGTAAATAGCTTATTCTACTGTCAGATGAGAGTCACACGCAACTCGATTTGGTATGCAATGCTCCAAGTGTATAATTAATTATTAGTAATAATGTAAACCAATTATCAATGTCATTGTGTAACACATATATGCAATGCAAAGCGTTAAATTGACTATAAAGATAATTTTATAATGCAGCATCTGAACTAAGAATTATCGATCATTGAGTCCGATATACACCTGTCGGGAGTTCACTGTACCAGAGCGAGAGTTTACATTCCACAGTTGCGTTGCCCGAGAGCGCTTGGAATGTGGTTCAGGATGATTGGATGCTACAGTAGTATCTCTGCTGTAGTATCACGCACTCTCTTCCTCTTGGTGCTGATTACGAATAATTATTATAGCTAATAAACCTGTTGGTAGTTACAGTTCTTACAAGGACGTCATCGGGTCAGAAGATATGCTCTGTAATTATCCATCGTCAGTTTCTTGTTATATACAAGAAAAACTTGATGTTCGTGGATGTGGGCTTATTCTCTAGGGCTTATTTTCGAACTTGGAAAGCTTGTAACCCTCGTGAGCGCTTACCAAAGTGCGTTTTTTAAAAAAATGTTCGTCCGTTGCATCAAGTTTTATCCATTGTGTTGAGTTTCAGTAGGTTAGTGCTCTATATGGTGAATGTAGCACGTTGTACAGGGTTCACCGGGTATTCCGGTATTACAGAAGCGTTTTCCAGCACGTAGGAATTATACGAGAAGCTGGTATATAGCTTTGGTACACT
Source organism: Cylloceria caligata (assembly GCA_963942595.1). Lineage (NCBI taxonomy): Eukaryota > Metazoa > Arthropoda > Insecta > Hymenoptera > Ichneumonidae > Cylloceria > Cylloceria caligata. The sequence continues at coordinate 78,963,242 of OZ012705.1, read as the reverse complement.
CCATAGAATTCCTCTCGATATAGCAATGTCGCTGGTGGTGGTGGTGCTGGTCGTGCGGCCGACCTCGATGCTCGCGGTTCTCGAAGCTTCGCACACAATGCAGTGATAGCTGGAAGTGAAATCGATTGAAAATACAGTTAGGCCAGAAAGCCCTTCACTGGACTCCATATATACAGGGCTGTCGAGATTGAATGAGCGAGAGAGCGAGCGCGATCGAGAGCTCCGCAGCGACGTGGAAACCGCGTAGCGATTACGATAAAAGCTGAGGGTTGTTGAAACACCCCCTTCCCCCTCCTGTCCCACCGAACGGGTGTTATATCCTGTCTGGGACTTTCGTGAATGGGCTTTTGAAAGTTGTTCCTTCCTTATTTTTCGAGACACGATTGAAGGGTGTCGCTGCAAAATAAATGAAATTTCATATTTTCAATGATATAATTACCGTTGAGGTAGTTTACCAATAAGGCAATGAAATCTCTCTAATAGCCTTCGAGTTTATTGAATTCTGGTAAATAAACTCGACGGATATTAGAGCGATTTCATTATCATAATAATTAATTGTATTGTTATTGCTTTATCTCTTATGAAATTACGATTAAATCAAAATTGGACCAAGATCTGTTTTCCTCTGTACACAGTGATCTCGGATAACAAATTTTGTTGAAATTTAATCACTTTTTGTTCCTTTTTTGGTCACTCACAATGAATTAGCCATTTTGTATTTGTAGATTTTTATGCTGAATTCAAACTGAGCAACCATAACCCTCCTCCTCCTTCCTTAAGTGAAAAGAGTGCAAAAGATATTGATAGTGGATATTTAAAAAAAAAATTTCGGGTTAATCTATTGGAAAACCAATTACGCAATTTGCAAATGACGGTTCGATATTAATCCTCGAATAGCTCCAGATCAGTAAATAAACAAAATAATGCACCAGAATATTTTTCTAATTTGATTAAATCATCTTGAATGTTTACCGAAGGGAAATCTCAGTATAAAATATTGAATTAGTTCCCATTCTGGTTAATAAAAATCTTTAAAATAATTACACAATTTTTCATAATCAACGTAAATGTTATTATCTACTGATCGCTATTCCCCCATTTCTTTTGAATTTGTAAGGATATCCATAAAAGATGCATCGCGATAGTAAGAACCGATCTGAAAATATAAGCAACGTGAGCGTAAGAGAAGTGAGAAACTCAATTGGAATGTTGATTTACGTATACGCAATGGGTTATCATTATCCGTGGCCCCTGAAAAAGAGAAGTGAGCGCCAGCAAGAGCAACAGCAGCAACAGCAGCAGCAACAGCAGCAGCAGCAGCAGCAGCAACAGCACCAGTGCTGCAGCTTGACCGCTCAATCTACGAACCGATTGGGTCTCGCTCGTTCGTAACTTTTAGCTGCCATTGGTCAGCAGCCTCGAAACACTTGTTATCTTCGTTAGTTTGTACGCACTGGTAAGCCCCCTCTCCATTGGTGTAGGAAAACGTATGTACACGATGGTATATAACGGGTCTGGTTCAACGGGCCCCAGGCATTTGACAGTACGCGTTCCTACAAACTATAACAATTTCCTTCCTTCTTTTATTTTATTTTTTAATATTTATTTATTATCTATTAATTGATAAAATAAACAACATATTTTACGTTTAATTCGTTAATTGGTTGAAAATTCATCGATATATAACGGAGGTACCTTCAGTGATAACGGCTACAAGATGCCCTTTGAAAACAAAGCTGTCAGCAATGGACATGGACCCCTTAAGCGACCGAACGAGAACGAGTTCTTGCATACTGCGGTTAAACACACCAGCAACTCCACGTAAGTCACACAAACAGCTTTCACTGTCATCCACTTGTTATTGAACCTCGCAAGTTGTGTATATTTGTTGGACGATAAACTGACCTCGGGCTGCTGAAGAATCTTAAAATTTATAGATTGAATTTTAACATTTAAAAAATTTATTTTCACACTAGCAAAGTGCAATTAATTTTCATAAAACTGTGCCAGCACTTGATAGTTTTTTTATAGATAACGAGAAAAAATTGTTTTTCTCATTTTATTTAAGTGTTATTCATCATGTTGATTCAATTATTATTATTTAATAAAATTCATCAATTTTCTCAACTCTCGTACCTTCTTGTTGCGTTTTTGAGTGCCACAGCCGGTAATTAACGAAAATAAGTTTCGCACAGCTGGCAATTACGTGTCATCGTCATAATCTGCTCTCAAAAGGGGTGAGTTACCGCAAAATCGTAAAAATGAAATTGTGCCGCAGTAGTACACATGACATTTTGCAACTTCATAGAAAATTCTATATAAATAGTACAAAGAAATTTTCTGTTATCCAAACGGACGCAGTCTTCTTACAGAGAGAATGAATTCTTGTAAAGCCAATTTGTATCGTCCGTGTAACAGAAACACTCCGACAAGTTAAAAATTAAAGGAAAAATATATATTTGCACCGACGAATTGAATTTATAAATTTATAAAAATTCATGTTCAACTCGAATTTTTTATCAAATTGTGCGATTTTATATTTCTAATTGCAAACCAATATCAATTTTTATGATTTTTAGCTTACACGACTCCCTTAAGGTCAATCTGATATTTGTCAAAATTTTTATTGTGAGGCCACATTGTGACAAACAATTGAACTTGTTTTCGTGACCATCTGGTGCTCGGAAATATAACTTTAAAGCCCGTGCCCAACGTCACCGGTCAGTTTGCGGAAAAGTGTATTTTGCATTTTTCTGGCGTGAAATGGTCATATTATCGTGAAATCGGACGAATACGAACGAATAAATTCCTTTGTGCATTTGTGTGGACGTCTTAAAACTTGGAAACAGTTTTGAAACCCATTTCAAACGTCACTGGCCGTAATATGCTGATGTTACAGTGAAACCAGACGAATACGTAGGAATAAAATTGAATCAATAACGATGCCACTACGTTAAACTCTAAAAAAAATTCAAGGAATAGTTGAAAAGATAGAAAATATTTTCTTTATACCGACATAAGATCACTCTCGCGTCTTAAAATTAGTTTACCAGATTTTTATTTCGTTTACTATACAATGTGTGATTTATAAAACACGCTTCTGATACAATTAGCTTGCTTTGCTTTATGATATCGCAAAGAATATATTTTCAATCTTTTCAACGACTCTTATACATTAAGCTGACTGTATCAATATAATTTTTATAATTTTCATCTCGTCGTCAATTGATCTAAAATAATTATCAAAATTAATAACCCTTCGCTACTGTCCGCTAGTTTTTAAATTATTTTCTTCTCAAACAATTTTACAAATACAAATATTGTATTTTTACAAATACAAATTTTACAAATACAAATATTGTATTTGTAAAATTGTGTTTTAAAACGTAAAAATGTAAAAAAACGTGTTTTATTACATTTCAATTGTTAAAAAAATCGTATTTATGAATTCCATGCGATTGATTTTTCGTAACGGTGTTCTCATTGTATTAAAAAATTCCCCAGATTGGAATATAACAAATTATAGGAATTTTATTTTCTCAATGTTATTTTATATTTAAAAAAAATCAAGTCCCTCCTATAATTTTTTATAAACTGATCTGAATATTTTTTAACATGATCGTGATACCGTTACGAACGATTATTCGTATGGAATTTTTTATAAAATTGCGATGTTTTATCCTTGGATATTTTACTTTGGGTGTTTCGTTGGACAACTCAAGTAAATTCAGGAGACGTTGACAGTCGTCGAAGAGTGATTATGGCGTGTGGCGCTAACAAAATTCTAGAAACCTGGTGTGGAACAACAATTTCACGCGAGTTCTTACTTTCATTATACAGTAGAAGCTCTTAACAAGTGTCCGCTTTCGTACGCACGCACATAGCTCTTTACTCAATTTTGTAAATGATAAACTATGATTGATAAAGATGAATCCGGTTCCCCGAATGTCAACATTTATTAAAATATGAAGAAAAAAAAATGATATATCGTTAATTCTCGTAAAAATTGAGTTACGCGCAGTATAAAAAAAAGCGCATTTGCATAGAGGCTGCAGTACATAAATTCCTCGATATCTCGTTATCATTGATAAATCCAGAACAATAACAGATAAATTATCTGCCATCGATGAGATAAGGAGAAAGCCTTCTTATCTGTCGGATAATAATATTTTATAATCCTAATGCATTCGAGGAATTTAATTATCAAAATAAACAATTGTTATTATAATAAAATAATAAGAATAATTAAAACCGTTAATTGTCTCGAACTCTGTGAGTTAAGACTCTACGGATGAGATTCAAAGTGGTATTTGCTGTTTAAATAAAATTTGTTCTTTCTTTTTGCTCTTGTTCTTTCTATTTCTCGGACTATCGTTGTATTCTATTAGGCTTCGCGTCGTGCATAATGCAGTTATAAAAAGTTGTTTTCTACCCAGTCGAGCATCACGAGACAACATCGTCCTTCATCTCGTGTAGTCTCGCGTCGCATACACAGAGGGGATGAGCGGGAGTGAAATAAAACTTGTATCTCGGGCGGTAAACTAGCTTGCCACGCATACGCATCTCTCGTACTCGTAATACTCGTTCACTTGGTCGTTGTCTCATCTCGTAGCTCGTCTGTCGGGACAAAATGCGTGTAGATACTCACATCCGTTGCAGGGATACATATATATGGGGCCTTCCAGGTTAAATCGGTGACGAGACTAGAGCTACGATAGGTCGGTGACGACGGTACAGCGACGTCAAAGGGCGACGACAGGTTGGAATCCGATTCTTTGTTTAGCAATGATCTATGTTCGAAGATACCGCTTAAATATTTTTATATACAACACAGGATTTTTGTAAAATAAAAAAAATTTATAATTCTGACTAGCCGTTATATAAATTATTTTTTTTCAAATCATTGTAAAACATGTGAGAGTGGGCGAACTAAATGAATAAAAAAAATTCACGCTTTTTAGAGTTATAACAACAATATAAAATATTTTCCATTGAATCTCAGACGGTGAGGATCACCGGAAATGTCGATTTGACTTGAAATGCCCCATATGCATATAATACATACAAAGAACGCATTGCATAGTGGTAGGTAGGTAGGTTGGTGGGTACACGTACACTATACCTGTCTTCTCGCATAATATAATACACAGGGTTTTATCGTGCGCCATCCGTGCTCGATGAAGGCGAACTTTGTGTGTTTTGCCGGGGCTTCTATCGTCAAACAGCGAACAAGAATAAAAATACTAAAAAAAAAGAAAAAAGGACCATGCATGGAAGAGAAGAAATTTATTATGACCGCGCGTCTCTCCTATGGTCTCCAAGAAGAATACAAAAATGTTTGCACTATGGAGCACAAGGCTCAACAATGAAATTGTTGACACTGATAGTGCAATATTCGTTTGAGCTTCCTGATGTTTTTTTTTTTTTTTTTCAATTAAAAACTTTTAATGACAATTTTCTTCCTAAATTACAAAGTTGAAACATTTTTCAATACTACTACGTGAAATAACTTCTTAATTTAGTTTTTTTTTAGAACAATGATTTTTTTATTTTCAAACAATGATAATAAATTTTAATTTTTTTTGTTAACAATAACAATAAGTATTAATAACATTTAAACTATTGTTGTGTAATAATTAAATTATGCTTGTGAATTGAACGTACTAAATGTGGTTTTTTTGAAATCGGCACAATTTTAATATAAATTTTTATCTTAATATTACAAAATATAATGAGAGAGGAAGAGAAAGAAAGAGAGACAGATCGGCTCTCGTTATTGACTTACTGACTCACGTTACTTCGCAAATAAGGCCAACAGACACTTGGCATGTGAGGCCTCGTCGTCGTGTCACACGATTACGTGGAGACCGGATATAAAGCGTTAAGCCCTACGACATAGGACTATTCACGACGTTCCGATCAATTCTAGCCAAAACAGACTGACGTGTACAAGATAAGACTGTTTGTTAACGTTGCCAATGGCATTGCTAATAAAAAAAGCTTTGTATTATAGTATTACTGCATTAAGAGTGTCCTTATTTAGAAAGTAAAGTAAAAACTTGCATCGTTGAGGGATTGAAACAACTGATTCCTGAGTACTAAATAAACAATTTCAAAGTCTTCTTAGTGTCATTCACGAATTTTGTTCAAAGAAGATTGTACAATATAAATAAAAAAAGATAATACATCGAATAAGCAATAACACGGAACATAATAAGGAGAGAAGCATGCGTGTTTTAATACTCACCATCGATGTAGCAATAGCGGTATCACTTATCTTTTATTTGTATTTACTTGACAGAGGGGCTCGTTTTTACGTCACAGCGATAAACTTAATAAAAATGTATATTGGTACCATTGCTTCACTGGTGTGTACACATCTCTGATGCGGCGATAATACACATAGCTAGATATTAATATGCAAATGAACAACAGCTTAATAAAGTCAAGCGACTTTTCGCCCCTGTGCTAAATTAATAAGTCACGGTTGTTCATTCACATGTTCTTATAATTGAATTGGAGCATATGCGCAAGTCCTGTACACAAATATATTTCTATATATAAGCAGAGCATACTTGTATATAGCTACTACAAATCCGCTTTGCCACAGCACATCATTGAATAAGATAGTTCTCGGCGTGCTGTGCCAGGAATGATGTTCGGTATGCATTCTAGAGAAGACTCAGTGTTGAACCCAATTCCTGATAGAACGTTATCGAGGTTCTGGCTGCGGCGCAGCCACCCAAACAGCTCGAATCCGTTATAGGATATTCTGAGATGGGACTGATACTTAAAGGAGTTGTTGTCACAGAGACTGGAAAGTGCATAGATGCGCGTCAACGGACGTCACACATATCCGCAAACGCATATAGAACAGATTATCCTTAGTTATACGTGGTGCACTCGGTAATATCTCCAGTACGCGGTTCAATTAGCGAATAGCGTATATTCCTGGCTATGCGTACGTATACCTCTGTGATTTTCCGCGAACGAGCAGTGAGCTCGGGGATGCAAGAAATCCGAAATGGTTTCTGATGGTTACAACAGTATGTGTATGGACTAATAAAGAGAGAGAGAGAGAGAGAGAGAGAGAGAGAGAGAGAGAGAGAGAGAGAGAGAGAGAGAGAGAGAGAGAGAGAGAGAGAGAGAGAGAGAGAGAGAGAGAGAGAGAGAGAGAGAGAGAGAGAGAGAGACAGACAGACAGACAGACAGACATACATACAGACAGACAGACAGACAGACAGATCTGTCCACCTACGAACTTCCCTGGTGTAGAGAAGAGGCGAGACGAGGCAAGGAGTATTACCGGGGGATCCTTTGGCACGAGTGCCAAAGGATCTCTAGGCATATACTATATGTATATTGGGAGGCATATCGGAATATCCTCGGCCAGGTTCTCATACTCTCGGCAGCAAATACGTCCCTGTCCCTCCTGTACATTGTGTTCAGACAGAGGTACATGTACATCCACTTCGGCTATAGATATCGCATTAGGCGCCATTAGTGTATACAGAGACTCAGTGAGAAAGAGAGATAGATAGGGAGGTATTCCGGTGATGTAGCGAGAAATCTGTCGGCGTTTGACTACGTACTACTGCTTACTACTGTGTACTACTAAGTACTATCGCATACTACTACTACTACTACTACTATTATGACTGCCACTGTTACTGCTACTGCTACTGCTACTACTATTACTGCTACTACTACTACTACTACTACTACTACTACTACTACTACTACTACTACTACTACTACTACTACTACTACTACTACTACTACTACTACTACTACTACTACTACTACTACTACTACTACTACTACTACTACTACTACTACTACATCAGCGAGGGCCCAAATCCTCTCTTTGAGCTGAATTCCATTGACTCAGACGCGGTCGGCAATCCGTCGTGCTCGCTCTCCCGGAATCTAATTACTTATGCCGCGTACCATCATTCGGCCTCACCCTCTTCTCTCTCTCTCTCTCTCTCTCTCTCTCTATCTGAATGCGTTTCTATTCGATGACCCGTTCGATGACCAGGTGTATCTAGCTTATGTATCGTTTGTAACAGAACTTCGATTTTTTTTTTTCAGTTAACTAATAAATATGATAAAAATGTATCATTGAGAACTGAAATGAAGAATTATTCTGTCGATGTCAGAATCAATTATTTTATTACAATTGTGATTCGCAATTTTTTCTAAAAGCAATACTCGGCTCTGGTTAATACGAACAATTCTATAGCCGTAAATTCGCAACGTTAGTCCAAGAACGTCCGACAAAAGATCGTTTGTACATCTTAACCGGTTCAAAAGATTTTCCTTACAGGCGAGATATTACGTCGAAATCAAGTATGTCTGTTGGTAAAGGATGGATTGGGTGAGGGTAGGAGACGATTTGTAATATTCGTGCGAGACTGGGTGGGCAAACCATACACGCTGTAGGATTGGAAGCTTCTGCTGGCGACATACCTACTCGGTACTCGGTGCAACGACGTATGTACATACATATAATACACGTACGATGCATATAGGTACGTAGGAGGCTGGCGAACGAGAGCTATATTGCAGCTACTAACATGAAACGCTACTATTCTGCGGGAAACGTTCTTACGGTCGGTTGGATACGCGAATGCTCGCGCGCGTTTCTGTGCCCCTCTCTTGCCGGTGTTCTGGTTAGATTTGTACAAGTAGCTATAGTACGACAAAGTATCGCTGTACAAGTACACGTTACATGTACGAAATGCGTTATAGCTCACAAGCTTTGTCGATTCGAGACTAGATGTATGTGTGTGAGTATGTGCGCTGGCGCGCGCGTCAGAGAGAGAGTGAGAAAGAGAGAGAGAAGTTGATGCTTTGCAGGTGCATGCTTCATGTAGGTTTCTCGATTTTCCTTTGGAAAATACGTGCCCCTGCTGCTACTGCTGCTTCTACCAGAATCTATCTCAGTCTTCACCGCATAATTCCTTTCACACCACGATGTCGAGCTTTCCCTGTTCAATACTTATTGCCGTATACAGACGGCAAGAGAACCGCGAGAGTCGTATAACCGACGCGCTTGTTTCCACCCCTACGCCCTCGTTGCGTTCGAAAGCCGATACAGAATTATAACATTCTCTGGATGGTATATTTTGTCGAAAGGTTTATATTCTTACTGCGATGAGGGAAAATACCAATCTGTTGTAGCTGGAGTGATGATTTTCTCCGGTAGTCAAGGTGTAACGCTGATAGTGATTATAACTGGGGAAAGGAAGGCAGGGGAACACGTTTTCTATGTGTACTTTCACCCTGGTAATTATTCATTGACTTTGACGAACACTGGCGCACCAGACAACTCTCTATACGCTTCCCTATCCCTGGATACTGCGACTTATTATACGCAGGTACAATCAACCTTCCGTAATATCTCGATTATAATGTTTGTCTATGGTTTTCTGTTTCACAAACACACAGGTACACCTTTGAGGCTCTACAGGAATCGGCTCAATATCTACTTGATCGCATCAGCATGAAGCCGAAGATCGGAATAATTTGCGGTTCCGGAATGGGTTAGTACCATTTGTGTGTTAACCATCGAGATCGAACGCAGTAGAGGTATTGGGATGATTAGATTCGCACTTACCAGCAATTTGATCTTAATCATCGATTTTTGGTAGATCTTGGAGCCATTAAAATGATGAAGCATACTTTCGGAAGCTGATGTATTCGATAACGGAAACTCTAATTCAATTTACACTGAGCCGATTACTATTTTAGACAAAAGCAAATTCCGTTAGACCCTGTCTATCTACTTTGCAGTAGAATTGAATTTGCTTTTTTTTTTTTTTCTAAAACATTAATCGTCTTTGTGTGAATTGGATTACAGTTTCCGTTACCAATTACAGTTTCCAAAGTTATTAAAGTTACAAGTTACAAAGTGGCAAGTTAAACGATAAATCTTACCATTTTGCTTTTTATTAATTGTTAATGAAGTTGACACAAATGTCAATTTCATTAACAATTGTACTAATTAATCAATAAAAATGTTCTATTATCAATCAACCGCTTCCTCGGTTTACGAATTTTTTTCTAATATAAACTGTTGTGATGCTCTTCTCGTCTAAAGAACTAAAGATTTTTATCCTTTCAACGATAATTATTGTGCTTGTTTACATATTTCGTCTAAATAATTCAATTTCTATCAATTTTAGACAGATTAAGAGTAAACCGATAACATTTACACAGTGTTGGATATAAAAGAAAAGACGCATGTTCAAAGTTGTTATAAAGTTTGAGCGAATTAATTTGAATGAAATAAAAATTTGTAAAAATCGGAGAAAACCCCTTGGAGGGGGATTGTTCTATTTGTTGTGCAGGACAATCTGAGCATAGTGAGTTGTGTCCAGGTTCCCTAGCTGATTCACTGACGGATCAGCTTATCTTTCCCTACGAGGAGATACCCCACTTTCCTGTATCTACAGTTAAGGGTCACGTGGGACAGCTGGTATTCGGTTACCTCCAGGGTGTGCCGGTCATGTGTATGCAGGGCAGGTTTCACTACTACGAGGGGTATCCACTCTGGAAGGTAAAGATCTAGGCAGAAGCTGTCTTTTCAAATCTCAGCTCTGTCCTTTCTCATCTCATTTTCTACTCTTTCCTCTACTTTCTTTACCACCTAGAGTGATATTAATAATAAATAAATGCACGAAACCGTATCGTAACCCACGATTTCGACGTAAAAAAAAAAAAAAAAAAACAAGGAAAATGGAATCAGAGAGCGAACATGAGAGAAATGTACATTTATAGCTCTATGATAAATTTCTCCGCCCAGAAAGAACTCTGCTCCAATTCAATTTCGCAAAATATCATTTTGAAAATCTAAAATATTATCTCTGTACCATTAAGTAATTATTTATCATTCAAAGCCAAACTTGGAACGAGAAATTGAGTAAGGAGATTTCTTTTTGGGAGCAAAGAAGAAAGGTTTCTGTCATGATAAAAGCCATTGTACAATGATTGTTCTCGTTCCAACAGTGTTCTATGCCAGTGCGAGTAATGAAGCTTGTGGGAGTAAGTCACTTGATAGCAACGAACGCAGCAGGAGGTCTGAATTCAAGTTACAATGTCGGAGATATTATGATGGTGAAGGATCACGTAAACATGATGGGATTCGCGGGTAACAATCCACTGCAGGGTCCCAACGACGACAGGTAAGCAAGTTGTCTCTTTCACTCTCAAATCTGTCTTACTCTCGACATCAGAGTAATATTTCATGTTATATTCTTCGTGTCCTTTGGACAGATTAAATGAAGCGTTGCATAGCAGTTGAAAGCGGTGAGAAGACGAGGGGAAAGAAGAGTTTAGCAGTTTCCCGGGAGAGTCAGAGAGAAAGAGAGAGAATCCAAAGAAAGCAAGGAAAAACGTAGCGGGCCAAAGCTCTTTAGCTTTGCGCACAGAATTAATTTATTTCATTGGAATAACCCCTTGAATCGAATTGATGAACTATTTGCACGACGCAGATATAAAGAAGCTGATTGGCGTATTTACTCAGTGAAACTCTCGGGAGTTTCGCGTACTCTTCTCTGACGTTTCTCTGCTGCTGCTGCTGCTGCTGCTGCTGCTGCTGCTGCTGCTGCGACTGCTGGGGGTGTTTCCACCCTATGGCCGCGTTTGCCAGCTCGATGTGGCTCAACCTGGCTCAACGGGTTCGACTCGTCGTCTTTTCGTGCCCTTTTTCAGCCAACAGTTCTCTCTCGCACTCTTTCTCTTAGCTTGGCAAGAACGAATCTTCATCTTTTTCTATCTTCCACTTTCTCAACCACTTCTTCATCTCTCCTTACTCGAGCGAGCTTCAGCTTAGTTCTTCTTCCACCTCTTTGTTTTCTTCTTCTTCCTTTACCGAGCGATATTAATTGACCAAGAAAGAGAGTCAGTAGCAGCTTCGGCAGTGCTTTCCTTTATTCCCCAAAATTTAGTCGCCTCGCCATCGAAATTATTTCACTTCGTAAAAGTAGAGAATTATTAATGATGAAGCGACAGACCAGAGGGAACAATGACTTACTTGGACTGGGATTATGTGAATAAAAATTATTATTTTCAGATTTGGACCGAGATTTCCACCGATGAACAAAGCTTATGATTCACATCTTCTCGAAGTTGGCGCTCAGGTCGCCAAGGAAATTGGCATCGCCGATATCGTCCATCAAGGGGTCTACACCTGTCTTGGTGGACCGAATTTTGAGACCGTTGCTGAACTAAGGATGCTCAGCATGGTCGGAGTTGACGCAGTCGGTTAGTATTCTTCGTTCTGTCGAATCATCAAGTTTTTCACTCGTCATCAAACATTTTCTGTGCAAAAGAAAGAGAGTTATCCGTGTATCTGGACGATGATGATGATGCTGAGGCAATGAAAACCGCGAAGTATGCGTAGAAAAAAATCTCCAAACAACATTATAAATTTGCCTTAAATTATTAGAATTTTCTTAAAAAAAATAACAAATTCATTTCATAAGGGAGAAAATTTAATTTTCCAATGATTTAAACATTTTCTTGTAGAAATAATTTATTAATAACTTTTTTTCATTGTTTATTTTTCGACAATATTGTTGAACATTAAAAGATTTTTCTTCTATCGCCAAGTATTCAAATTCTTATCGAATCAGAATTATTATTGGGAATGTGTCCGTAAAGCATGTTCAAGTAAGCTTAATGAAACAAACATTGTTTCATTGTGATGAATGAATTGTGACCGATATTGAACGTGTTTAGTGGTTATTAAATTATGCAACAACTTGTTTTGTTATTATTTTTGTCAAAAACGTAAAGCCTGTAAGTAATTTTCCAAATAACTGAGACGTTGCAGAAATTTTAGATTTTTTGTTGCATTTCTCTCTACTTGGTGAATTTTCTTGATGTATTAGACCATTTTGAGTGTTCTAAGATGAAAATGTCAAAAACAAAATATTTTTTCATGACAAAAATATTTAATTTACAATTGCTTCATAATGAAACTTTGGCTTTGATATAATTCACGTAAATGCCAAAATATATAAAAATTTTAATCAACAACATATTTTTTTCTCATATCCAGGGATGTCGACTGTCCACGAGGTGATAACAGCTCGCCACTGCGAGATGACGGTATTCGCATTTAGTTTAATAACAAACAGCTGTCCGACCTCTTACGACATCCACGACGAGGCGAATCACGACGAGGTCATGGACGTGGGAAAGAGTAGGCAGCCAGTTCTCGAGGACTTTGTCATGAGAATGGTTTTGCGAATCAATGACGAGATCAATAATTCGTCACAGTCATAATTAGCTATAAAACTGTATTTCACAGACTTACTGATGCAAAATGACGGTCATTTTAAGTAAAATTATCGCAAATTGATCGTTACAGTTTTTATTTCGTATTGTGTATACAAAATGATCGTCATTTCTTAAAATCATAATCGTCATGATCAATTAATGATAAATCTGAATGAATGTATCTATTTAAATTTAAAATGACGATAATATCTATGTCGACAAAGAATTACGGTAATCAAGCTTACGTTTTTTTTTTAAATTGTAAACGTTTAAATAAAATGACAGTGTCAGTCATTTTTTTCATCAAATGACGATCACGATTTCAAGTAGCATCTCTACCCACGGTGGCTCATTAGTGTCGTGCGTGTGACTCAGCAAGGAAGAGGAATTCTCTTCGTATATTTTTTTTTCGTAGAAGAACATTGTAACAATGAAAAAAAAAATCATGTGAAGAGTCTCTCGTAAAGCTTTCGTGAACCTCCGTCCGACGGTCTTCAAAAATTCCTTCGAAGAAGCGTCCTTCCTTCGGTGCAGCCAGGAGTACGTTTTCTCAGTTCTGGATCGACGTTTCTCGAGTCGATCGTTGCATGAATTTCGCTCGTCTTGAAAAGTTCAGAAAAATAATGAGCCGAGAGAGCCAAGACGAGAGAAAGATAGACAGAAAGAGAGCAGTGAAGAAGGAAAAAAAAGAATAGGAAAATTTGCAGCTGGCTCGAGAGCTCTCGAGATTTCGAAGCCGAGGAAAATCGGTGAACCGGTGAATTCCTCGGGGGAATCGTATTTAATTTAACGCACGAACGATCATCGATGCATCGACGGGGATCTGTGTATCTCACTCACTCTCTCTCTCTCTCTCTCTCTCTCTCTCTCTCTCTCTCTCTCTCTCTCTCTCTCTCTCTCTCTCTCTCTCTCTCTCGCTCGCTTCTTCTTCTTCCTGTCGTGAAGAAAGCTCGACTCGTCGTTCGCATCTCTTCGGCTCTTTATTCCAAAGCTTTTTCTTTTACTACTGCCTGAGCTTCCCGAAATTATCACCCTATTCGCGGCGCGCTGTCTCGTTGCTTTCCTTTTTCTGGCTTTAACGTCCGACGGAGAGGAGCGATCGTCTCTACTGGACGTGTACAGACTTTCTCCTCAGCTTTTACTTCTTCTCTCTCTTTCTCTCTTTTACGTTTTTTTTTCTCATCGTTGCAATGGAATAAAGTTTGAGGGAGATAGAATGGAACGACACAGCTTTTTCTCACGGACTTATCTCAATTCACTCTACTCGCTCTTCTCGCGATCTCTCAATTGATTCGTTACACGTATCAAGTGGGGGAGCTATTGGGAGAAAGAGAGAAAGAGAGAGAGAGAGAGAGAGAGAGAAGAGGGGAGATGGAGCGAAAGAATGAGAGGTCCATGGGGATGAGGATGGGCGGAAGGTTAACGGGCTCCAGTGAGGAAGACACTCTTCGCTCGTTGGTGCTCCTCGAGGAGAAGACGCTTGGCGTCCCGCGTGCGCTTTTACTCGCGCTTCGTTACCCGCGTCTCTCGACGCCCGTCGACGGCGCGCCTCTTCCGCCGCGGCGCGCTAATGCATCGGCGTTCGTCTTCGATAAATCTCCGGTTTGCGAAGACCATACGGCGTCTACGTTTCTTCCTCTCTGGCTCGCTCTCTCTCAAATTTTCTTTTTCTTCGATACTCTATCCGTTTGCTTGCTTTCTTTCTCTCTCTCTCTTTCGCACCTTCCTTACTCTTCACCCCTACCACGACTACGGTCTGCCGCTATTACCGCTGTGAATTAAATTATGAATTGACAGACCTAAGTTATTGCACACGCTTTACGCTTTCTCGTTTTCTGTTTTCATTTCGATTTCGCAGAGTTGAGATAGAGGGACAAGAGTTTAAATAAATTGTTTACAGTTATTTTGTCCATTTTTTTTGTTGCAAAATTATGAATTATTAACGACGTAAAAAATACAAATTACTTAATTCGAAAATTCAATCAAACGTTTGTTTAACTCAAATAATTTTTATTTATTATGTTAGAACATTTTTAATAATATAAACAAACGTTTGTCTCTAGTAGTCGGATAATTGGACAATTTTTCTATTTTTTTATTTGTCTGATAGTCGGACACTCGTTCTTTCTTTATTTAATTTTTCGTTTAATTTCAATGAAAAATTGATATTTAAACTATTTTGCTAATAATTCTCTGATTGATTGATTGCAGCAAGTAGAGACAATGTGAGATTGATTCCAACGAGTAGAGACAATTGATTTACCGTGCGATCGAATGTCTCAGCATGCATAAGGTTTATATTTATTATTGCAAAATTAGCTTAATCAATGATTGAGTTTCTGACGTGCAAGTTGAATGATAGTGATGAGCTTATAATAGAATATCTCTCTTTTCGATGTTAGTGAGTCATTCGAATGATAATTATTATACGGCAACTGATAAACGATTTCTGTTGATAACTGAAACATGTGTGAGTTATCTTAGTGATATCGTTCATTCATCAGAAACTCCTACCGCAACTGCGAATATATTACATAAAAAAAATAAAATAAAATAAATAATACTTTTAAAAAACCAATTGCTGTTTATAATTGACAACATCCCGATTATTATCTCATAAAAATCTAAAGTGCGTTCAACTCCAACGGCGCTTATCATCTTAAGTACAAATGTAATCATCAGAGTTTTTTGAGGCGATGGACTACATGTAATCTGTCTCTCTAATCGTAAAATCTACAATGCGAGAGAGATAGTAGAATTTTTCCATCGCAAAATCCTCCATGACGATTGACCTTTCCGATAAAAAACAACAACAATAAAATGTACATTCGTAAGACACAGTCCACTGTTCTTCTCTTTTATCCGAAAAATCAATTGTAACGGAAAAGTTTTGCATTACAGTTTTTGTTACCGACAGAGGGGTGACGTATTGGCCTAATATGTTTTTGTATGTGGCAAGCAGAGTTGACAAAACGTTACACTCTTGAAATCATTGATAAATATGTAAGCGTAAAAGGCGAGGATAGGCTCTGTCTCTACGGAACTTACCTTCATACACGAATAAAACAAAATGGTTAAATAATTAATTAGTTGGTAACCTATCAATTCGTTGATTATCGAAAGATATTTCTCGTGCGAGATTCACCGTGTACAATGTCGCACCGTTAGTTCGTGCGAATGTACATTTTTGCTGTGTTGAATTGGGAGTTTGTAGTAAATATCTGTGTACGATTGCTTGTGTGGACATGGATCTGTGTATACTAGATGGGTTTTTTAGAAACGGGGAATGAAGTGGCTGTCTCCGGCGATTAGGGAGAATGCTCTGAGGACTAAAGGAAAAAAGTTGAATACTCTTCTGCTGTAAGGTACCCTTGGGAAATAATGTCTTTTCATTTCCAACAGGTTCTCCGTAATTAATCTAGAATCTATCATCGCAACTGCAAATAATATTATGTTATGTATACAGAATATAATATACGACCTGGTAGTACAGAAGCTATATAAATTTTCTATTCTTAAGACGTTTTATTCGAGTATCTAATGCAACAGGAGGAGAACATTCAGCACGTTCTGCTCCCTACAGGATTGTACTTTCTTCATTTTCTTCTTCTTCTTCTTTTTCTTTTTCATCCAATTGGATAGGACCCGTAGAACGACTTACCAGGGGCTCTTCGATGTGGCCACTGGAATAACCGTGTCGGCCAATGCTCCACGTACCGATTATTCGTGGTTGGCGTTGTTTTCTTATTGTGTTGCGATCATCCTTATATATTTCTATTTCTATTTCTATTTGGCGTCATATTCCAGGTAATGTTCGTTAAAGAATGAATTAATCAGTAATTACCAATTGATTAATGTTTTAGGCGTACACTCCAAGAAGAAGAAGAAGAAAATCCGGTGGATGTGGACCTAGGATCTTAGTTGGAAAAGAGTTGGTATTTCGTTATATAACAACATTGCAATTTAAGCGTTGTTTATGTTTTAATGAATTACCGAGAAGCAAACGGTAGGCAAAGTTCGATGAAGCGAAGTTCCCCGAAGTCCTCCCCGCTGCTGATGTTTAACGCTTCGATCGCACATGCTACGCATAATATAAACACAGCCTCGCTACCGTTAACGTGCAAATACTTGAATATATAAATTGTTGTACACTCGATTTATATACGAGGTAGGTTGGAGAGGCGCGAACATTACTTTTTCAACGCATAAATAGCTGCTTTATAGCTAGCGATGGAAAACGATTGTCATTCAGAGTAACCGTCAAAAGACATAAAAATTATGATCATGTGACGACATTTTATTATTGATTTATTAAATGCTTGTGTAAAAAAAGGGTAATTTTGTGACTGGTTATTTTACCGTTTCTCTGTCAGTCAAATAAAAAAAGACGATAAATTTTTTTCCGTTTTTTTGGTTACTTTCTCGCGGCCATTTTTTCGTAATTTTAATGGATAATCATCGATTATTGTACTTGAATAATATCGAATTTATTAGGTGCGCAACTAAGTTCCCGCTGTTTTTCAAGAGATGGCTCCAGTAGTAAGTGCTGGTCGATTGGGACATAACCAAACGTCATGAACCAAGCTTAGACATATGGTAAACAAACCGCTTTGGCATATTAGTGATTTTGTTTTTGCGTAATATACTTTTGGTTGTGTGAAAATGTCTGATTTTGTGTCAAATAATCGTCATTTGCGGGAAGTGTTGCTTTTCTTCTTTCATTCGAAGAAAACGGCGGCTGAAGCGCATCGAGAACTCCAAAAAGTTTACGGAGATGTTGCTCCAAGTGAAACAACATGCCGTGATTGGTTCCGTCGCTTCAAAGACGGTGATTTCGATGTTGACGACCGTTCGCGTCAAGGAAGGCCAAAAACCTTACGAAGACGTTGAATTGGAGGCATTGCTCGATGAGGATCCGTGCCAAACGCAAAAAGAGCTTGCTTCAGCATTAGGAGTTACCCGCCAAGCCATTTCCAAGCGATTGCATGCGTTGGGAATGATTCAAAAACAAGGAACTTGGGTTCCTTATGATTTGAAGCCAAGAGACGTTGAGCGTCGTTTTTTCGCCTGTGAACAACTGCTCCAGCGGCAAAAAAAGAAGGGTTTTCTTCATCGCATCGTTACGGGTGATATATTTTGTGATCAAGCTGGTATTATTTATTGTAGAAACGCTGTTCGACAGGTCATATATCGAACTCGGATTATTAACTATGGCTGGTTATTATAAGTTTTTTTATTAGTTTCTCGTCATCAAAGATCTAACAGGAGATAAACCGGTGACGATCTAGCGACTCGATTCTCGTATTCTGACTTAAAACTCTCTCAGATGTCTCCAGCTCTTTATACAACTTTTTTAATTACTAACTTTTTCTCAGATTTGTTAATGAAAATTCACTGGCATGAAAAAAAAAAATGTACAAGCTAAGATATTCACAACGATAGGTTCAAATGAATCGATCTTTGTTTCAAGTTATGTAATTATTATTGATAAACTCGATTAAATTTCTACCATTTTTATATTTAATAATTTGCTTCTGCCAAAAACCTAACGAAGCACTTTCCAAGCATCATCACTCTCCCATATATCTCGATCAAAGCATAATCAATCGAGTCCCCCCCCCCCCCCCGCCCTCCACCCCGTTATTTCTACACAGACCTATAGGGCAGTTATAAATAAAATACCACGCTCTATGAATAATTAATGCCCCGGAGAATGAGAGCGAAGGTGGCCGATTCAACGATTAGCGAGAATACTCTAGGGAAATGAAGAAGAACCACACCGAGGATCGCTAGGATTTTTCTTCGTACCCAGTTCCCGTTAAGAATTCTCTTTTTCCCGTTGAAGCCAACACGTGACTCGACGAGAAACGAAGCGGTGGCTTCGAAGAGAGACGCGCGCTCGTCGATAAGGTGGAGGCGTGTGCCAAGGGAAATACGAAGAGAACGCGCGCGCGTCGCTACGAGAGAGAAGAGAATCGCTTCTCGTCCGACCGCGAGCGTTGCCGCGATAGTAGCCAAGTGTAGTAGGAAGGTTGGTAGGTCTGCTATATAGAACCGAACGGGAATCGCGGAGAGACGCGCAACGGCACTGCGACGATTCGGCGCTTCTCGTGGGGGCTCGCCCTGCTCCTCGTCAAGCGTCTCTGCTTTCGAACCATAGGTCGGTCCATCGTCCAGTACGACTCGTGACGTCTGCGGGTTTGAATCGTGGTACGCAACCCTCGTCGTGCATATCCTGTAATTGTATTCTCCGAGACACGCGATCGTTGACGACGATCTTATTGTCGATCGGTTATGAAGTCATCGCGACGCGTTAACCCAACGAATATTTATTTCGTGGTGTTGCTCGACGTCGAGTTTCGATGTCAGTGATTCAAAAATCGGCGTATAAAACTGAAAAAAAAAAGATAATAATAAAAAGAAGTTAAATAACGATCTGTGAAGCTCTCGGAGAGTTACGAGATATCGAAGAACGCATCAGGTACGATCGGTGCCCGTTGCTGTCTTATGTTTTACGCCGAAACGCGAGGGTCGAGACGCGAGATCGCGACCGGTTTACCTTCTCCCGCTTCTCCTCATTCGCCTTCCCAACGACACCGGTGAATACAAGTGTGTGCTGGTTATTTATTTTATTTTATCATTCGTTTTACTTTCACCATCGATTTCGATGAAGCACCTTCATTTTTTCATTCATCGTATCGTACTTTAAGGATACACCGTGTTACTGCGACTCGTGCGATACACAGTGAGTTCGGTAAAACACGCGTTTAACGTTGGAGCGATAACGAGTGACACTCGCGTTAAACACCGTTTGAGTAAACGATCACTTTTTCTTCCTATTACACGGTCTTGGGGAACTTCCTCGTTGACTTTACTCGTTATCAAGGTCATTGAGAAGACAAATCGCGATTCTTCATATCGGTTGGATAATTAGTAAAATCGTGTGAAATCGATGGGGGAGACTTACAAGATCAATGTAAAAGTTGGAAGGTCAGTGTGAGGAATGACAACGATTATTAGTTCCGTAGCTCGAGTGAAGGTCGATTAGAGATCTCGAAAGGTTGAATCTCTTCCATTTCGTCGGTGGCCCTGATCGACGCATGGTTGCCGCGCTAATCACGGTACTAATCGCCCTTAATCGTCGCGGAGGTGACCGTGACGTGCGCGTATCGTTGAGGAAAAGTGAAAACATCGTTACCGCGTCCTTGGTGTTTAAAAATGTATAAATAAATAACGACGTAACCGCTCATTATACGTCTACATATAAATCAAACGAAAAACAGTGTGTTCGTAATTTCGTTACGGTCTTGTCGAGTCTTCTGCTCGCGTGAATAAGTTGGAAACGAAACCGAGAGGGGAAAGCCTCTCGTTTGCCTTGCTTTCGTGTCGGTGTGGCGGTTAAAGAGAAGGGAGAAACGCACAGCACGGACTGGTAGAAGTAACGATCGTTCAAAGAGAGAGAGAGAGAGAGAGAGAGAGAGAGAGAGAGAGAGATAGGAGGAGAAAGGATTATCGTGTGAGCAACAGCAACGTGTTTAAAGCGAGAAGAGTAATAATAAGAGAAGTCAGTGCCGAGCCCAACCGATCGGGCCCGAGAAGTCGAGGACATGCGGTGCGGATTGTTGTGGCGCGAGAAGCACCAGCAGCCGACGGGACCGGGTTACGTCACACACCGGAACACTTCACGATCGCATCGTCGCGAAGCTTCCTCCTGTTAGCATTGCCGATAAACAACGAAACTCTCTTGTTTCCTCTCGATCGTTAACGGCGATCGGGTGCTCTCTACTACCGTTAACATTTTCGGCCCGATGAGGGCTTCCGGGACCTGAGGAATATCGTCCTGCTCCTTTCTTTCCGCTTAATTCAGAAAGAAAAATAGTAACACGTGGCTCTCTTTCCGCTCGAGAGAGCACACTATTACGAAACCCGACAACATTCTACTAAACGGGTGATTGATACACGCTGGGCATCAGCGAGGGAAATAGCGTTGGGACGCCAGGGCGCCCAGTCCGCTCCCAGCATTACCTTAACCGTAACACCGGAAGTCATATGCCCATACGCGCGCGCAAAACGGTAAGTAATACATTCACTTTGTAATTATTTATTCCTTATATGGTGTTAATCCAAATAAGTCGGGAAACGCAGGCTGCAATGAAACGCAAACTGCGGTAGCGATTGTTGCCGGTGTAGCCTGTGTTGCCTCTGAGGACATGAGAATCGCAGCTTTCGAGTTTATTGATATCTGATTAAACTGAACCAACCTCTAGCAGATACATCGAAAAAAAAATAAAATTCAAATTGCACTATTGAATTTAACAAAATAATTCACTCGACATCAGTTCACGGAACTGTGGTTCAACGTGTCTGGTTTATCAAACGCATCTCGGTCTTCGTGGACCTCATTGAACTGTTTACTAAACAAATGCGTCACCCACAGACCATGGTGGAAATAAAGAACTTATAGAAAAGATTATGGTACTGAAACCAAGAGGCCCGTGTGCTCTTTGTGAGTCGTTAGTCTTTATTCGAAGCTTCATCAGAGAGGACCGTTAATAAACTTATCATTTTTCTACCTCTCAACTATTGTTGCATTTTATTTCCACTGCCTGATGTACAATTTCCAATATGCACTTTTTATTTAATATTTTATAATAAATATGAAAATAATATTTAGAAACAAACGATTGATTCATCATTAAATTATATTTTTCATTAATTATATTAAATTGATTGTTTTTTATAAACAAACGATTAATCCATCATGGAAAACCTTGTTACAGCATATTTAATAATAACAGAATGTAATCAAGGCGCTCAGGGGTTTATGACTTTTGACATCAACTGTTTACTGCAGTGGAATTAGCATTGATTTACGTTGGTACTTAAAAAAAAGTTGAGTTATGTTACCATCAGGTAATTTATGAGACACAGCGAAAGAGATAGAAAAATTAAACTTTAAGTGTAATTAAAGCAAAAAGTGTACGGTAAATGGCATTCTAATTTTGATACGATCGTCCTTAAAGTATTATCTTATAAACCATATAAAATTAATGATTGCTGACATATTAAAAAATATTAAATCTGATAGCGCTCATTAGTTTTGTTAAATTTTACATGTTAAAGTAGCATTGAAAGTTATATAACGTTCGCAATGCTACCAAAATTCTTATGGGAATACGTCACAAATCTTTGATTGTCATCTAACTTGAATACAGAATGCGATAGTAAAATTCATGCAACGATTTATGCGAGCAGTTGACTACTTTTTAGTTACACCGAGTGTGATTGATCTGAAAAAGTTATTTGCCTTCGTAACGTTGACTCCATAATGTTATGTCGACTCCGCAATGTCCATAATTGCATCCGTAATAATGGTCAACTGATTTTTCCTTAGCTGAAATGAATAAATTGGCAACGTTGTTGTTTACTCGGTGCGGCTATTGCATTGATAGGCATCTTCAGAAAAATTAGAAAAAAAAGAACTATGAGACAATTACTGTTAATGCAGAGCACGTAATTGTATTTGCAAATATTTCTCTGAAGTATCGGGGACAGTCCCTGTACTGTCACTAGAGGTTTCGATGTCGCACCTGACACTCAACGTTTTATCATTTGATACGATGAGCACAAGCTAATTGCGTACCTGAATGCGCATGAATGTATATCTGTAATGGATTAAACGCGTTGAAATTTATGTCACAACGTTGACTATTTAACTCGCAGTTTACTCGTCAATGGATGTATTTCGACGCATGGAAAATAAATGTCAGGATTATCACGTTGTTTCCCTGCTAAATTGGTCAATTCAACTTAACCAGAATATATTACAGATGTCACGAATTATGTTGCGAATAATGTTCACGATTGTGTATCTGAAAACTGTATTTTTCTGAGTCAAAACGTATTGAATCGTCAGATTAATAAATTAAAAAAATTATTTTTCAAGTCAGTAGAGCTATTGACATATTACAGTTAATCATTCGTGTACCTGGTTGAAGTTAAATAAAATTCGTTTAACGTAATAGCGGAGATATTTTATTAAATAAATTTTCTACTTAAACTAAATGTCAAGAACGTCGTTTAAGAAGTATTAACAGCAGAGTACAAGCGGTTTTCTTAAAAAAAAAATCCTACATATCTCATTTCTGTGACATTTTGTTTACTCGACTTTAATTGTCGACCTCCGACCCCGGAAAATATAATTACTTTAGTTAGCCTTTAACCACAATATTTGAATATTGAATGTTTAATTCTGAAATGATTCGACAGCAGGCGACGTAATTTGTCAAGACGAAGCGAAACCGCAACACTTACACACTCTTAGCTCTTTCTCTCTCATTCTGTCGTGAAACACCATTTAGTTCTATCGCTTTCGCACCCATGCATTCGCCTCACCTTAAATCTAATTTTCTCGTAGTAAAGTTAGCTGTTATTCGATGAACTTAGATGCTTTAATTATTATTTTCGATCCATCTTTAGTTTTTTTTTTTTTTTTTTTTATCAACTCGGTCCATCTTTTATCTTCATAAAGTAATGGCTTTTCCGTTATATTCGAAACTGGCATTATCTTAATTATCATTTCATGACTTGAGATTAGTTTTATATCGAATTGCAAAATTAATAAAAGCAAAATGGCTCATATTTGTAAGATTCAATATAAATTTGTCGTCAATAATAAAATTTGAAGTGGTTAAGAACATAATTGATTGAATGAAAACAGAGAGATAGCTCCGTAGTGTTTCCATTACTCTTGTACGTCGTTTTTGTCTGTAACAAACTATGTCTGTGACTCGTGACTATAAAGAGTGTGTATACGAGATTTGCTGCAGTAATGGAAAGCATCGACCGAGCTTAAGAGAGCGAAGAAGAGAGTTGCAGAAGCATCATCAGCAGAGCGCACGAGGAGTTAGGTACACGAGAGTCACGAGGACTCGCGCTAACGAGGCAACGAGCTCGTCATTCGCACTTCTACTCACTGTGACCGTGACTCCTTGAGTCCCTGTATGTGACTATAGATTCTACACATACCACATGGACTTTTACTATTTTCAATTATTTCCACCACCTATGCCTTTATCTTTTCCGAAGCCCTTTTTGTTCTCTCCTTCTCTCTCTTTCTCTCTCTCTCTCTCTCTTCAATGTATAACATTATTCATCAAAAAGCACCAACATATTTATTGGATCTGTTCAATCACCAGAGTGATACTCCTGAACGTCAGCTGAGGAGATCGCGATCGACTTTTTCTGTGCCAATGCATCGCACAACTACTTATAGAAATGCATTTTCTCTCTCTGGCATCCATCTATTTTTAGGAGACCTTACCATCCCATATCACTTCTACTTCCAGTCTAGATCAGTTTAAGATTCGTCTCTATACTCACCTTTTTAACCATATTGATGTAAATTAGTTTTTAAATTAGTTTTTATTTATTTTTTGTTTGCGGTAGTATAGTGAGAGCAATATATATATACCATCTAATTCGAAAATTCTGTACAGTTAATCTGCTACCTATAAGTTAGTCCTAGTCTTAGTCTTATCTTTATTTTTATCATTACTTTTATTTTTAGAATTTTTAGATTTATTTTTAAGTTTATTATTATAAGATTCTTATTGTTTTATTCAGATTTCTCATAAAAATATTATTATATATTGTCATTAATATTTGCCAAGGGCTTGCCAAGACATAATAAAACAATCAATCAATCAATCAATCAATCTCTCTCTCTCTCTTTATCTCTCTTTCTCTCTGTCCTCTTCATTTCTAAAATACGCTAATTCGTCATAGCAACCGTATTACATACGAGCCCTCTCACGTATTTTAGCGAATCGTTAACTTCGACTCGCTGTAATCATGCCTCTTCTTTTTTTTTCTATACGACTTTAATTAGATACCTGTATTTCCTCCACTCGTACCCGTGAAAACTTACTTGACGTTGCAGTCGTTTTGTTCGTTCGTTAATTTGTTTTCTTTTATAATTTTTTTTGCTCCGTTCGCGTGTCTCCGATATCGTTGTCCTTTACGTCGTTGTTAACTCCGTTGTGTTGTGTATAAGCGACGACGTTCCGGACTACGAATAATTTCTTTTTTTTTTTGCTTACTCGTTCGCCTTTCCCCCAACGATTTACTAGTATTTCTCTCTCGCTGTATGTCGTCGCCCGCGTTCTCCTCCTCTCGAATGCTATTCTGCTGTATACGCTGCACTGCGCTGCGTGCTCCAAACTCGGCGCTTAGCGCGCTCTCATCGCCAGTCTACCCCAGGTCATAAACAAGCCGGCTCCAACGCTCCGCCGAGGTTATTGGTTTTTGCGAGAGCTACCACTCCCTTTCGTTCTTTCTTCTCTGTCCTACCGTAACTGTCTTTCGGATTCGTACTTTGCGTATCTTTAACTGTAGCACTATTCTTGGTACGTAGATGCAAACTCTTTCTATAAAAATAGGTCAAGATGGTAGCAAGGGGTAGTATAAATGAGAACGAGCGTTATTAAAAACAGTCACCAATCGACAGTTTACGTTAAACTCCATTGTTCTGTAAACAGTATGACTTGTACCAAGTGTCGACCATTTTTTTTTCGCCATTATTTACAGATTTTTATCTTCAAATTGTAGAATTTATATTCTATCATTTTAATGACACTCGGATCTTTGACTTTGCATTTTCTTCCTTAATGAATTTCTTATACTTGTTTTTATTTTATTTATCAATTTTGTCAAAGTTGCAAGTGTTCGAATTGATAATTATTTGCTATTTTTAGTGATTCGTAGCTTGAATAATATTTTTAATGTGAGCCGCTGATTGGTTTCTGCCTTTTCTGAGAGGTGATGTGCTCTCTCCCTCTCTCTCTCTCTCTCTCTCTCTCTCTCTCTCTCTCTCTCTCTCTCTCTCTCTCTCTCTTTCAGATTGCCATACATGCAATAGCTGATTTATTTTTTAACCGTTGCGAAGTTCAATATGTCGACAAAGATAGTCTACTTAAAACAGCATCTTTATTAATTATTATTTAATCAAAAATTTCATCGTTAAAACGTTCATGCGGCTGTATAGAATTCCAACACCGGAGGAGGGCTCAGGGAATTTTAAGTGAATTTTGTCTTGTAATTGGAATTTTAAATTAAATAAAATAAATTACAGTGTAATATGCTCTACTGGTACAGAATGTGAAAATTTCACCATGTTCTCCATTTAAATTAAAAAAAGGCGATGCTACTTGATTTCAAATCGTGTAGTCGATATTTTTCCATTAAAATCCCATATAAATTAATTTATGCATGAAAAATCAATATCACCGTTTATGAAACAACACTAGAAAATTTTCAATTAACTCAATATTACAGTTTGTTGATAAATTAATTACGTAAATTAACAAAACGCTGTTTTTCAAACTTTGTAAAACCAATCAACATTACTTAACCCCCCCTTTGTATATAAATAGTTTAATAATAAAACATATTTAAAGATATTTATTACTTTTGCTCTTTCGTTTGCTCTTTTCACTGCAGAATATCGGACACACGTATACACTGCATGCGGCATCTATACTCGTGGCTTTGTATATACAAGAAACGAGGATTTGCAGGCATCACTAATTCCCGGAGACAAACACTTTAATTATAACCTTTTGACATTTTGGGGGACGAGGGGCTGCCAGTGCCAGTTGCACATGCAGCAGCGAGCGTTGCTCGATTTCCTCTCTCTCTCTCTCTCGCTCTCTTTTTACGCCTCTGTCTCTCAGTCGCTTGTATGTTTGTTGTGTCTTTTTCTGTACCAGTGACAGATCGATGCTACCATTAAGCGGGCAGTATTAATTACCGCGTATGGTACAGCGGGGTGTGTATACCGTAGGTAAGCACGTCATAACTAGGGCTTGGTATGGCAGTCTGGTACGCGCACGAGGGCTGATACGATGCAACGCCTACTCCACCACCCACTACCACTCGAGCGAGAGAGAGAGAGAGAGAGAGAGAGAGAGAGAGAAAATGAGTGGGAAATGACCGAGAGCTCGATATTCGAATATGAAGCTTCGAATTAAATACGATTTTACCGTAGATCGATAGTTCGATAGACGAACCACCCTATTGTACCTATCACATTTGTGATCCGGTTATCGTTCCTCCTGTTTCACGGTTTATTATAAACCGATACATAACACAGAAAATAGTAGTAAATAATCGGCAGCTTCTGGTCTTCATCTCGCTATGTCAATGCTGCCCACGTTTTATCTGATTAGGGTTCATCAATCATCCGTGCAATCTATTGCGGTATTAAAAGAGGCAGCTATGCGATGTCTGTCACTCTCTTTCGTTCCATCGCGATCGCCAATGGTGTTATTTCACTCGATCTCATAGCGGTCATGGCGAATTATTCGATATTGTTACGTCGTACTAAGTTTAATAACATTAATAACAATATGATAAAACAAATGGACAATTATTATTTTACAGTATTAATTGCTGTTTTTGGTATGAGATTGGGAGTTACCTAAGGGAAAAAGTAATATTTGGTCGGAGAATAAAATAAAATAATATTTTGTCTTAAATCAACTTGTCCGAATGGAATAATATTCCAGGGAAGCCTTGTTACGTCTAAGATACATTCTTCAAAGTATTTTAATTAAATTAATTTCATGTACCCACAATAAATCTCTTGCACATGCGAAGTATACGCGAGGAATGAGAAACAACTTGGTATTCGCTGTTTTCTCTTTCGCGAAACATAATCCCACCGGATAACAAGGGATTACTTAATTATTTTCTTATTTCTCTTATTATTATTTTGAGAATTTCGTCAGAGAATATTCTCAAATGTCCATTGTATAACATTGTATTGTTTTATGCGTTATAAAATCATTATCTACGGTGGAAAAAAACATGAAATAAATGTTATTATTTATTTTTCTTCTTATTTTTGTTAATATTATTCTGTATTACATTAATATTGAAGTGAGATTTATTCTGCCAAGGCCACGGTGGCGTAATTGATAACGCGTCAGGCTGGAATTCTGGATATTTCCGGTTCAAACCCGGGTCGTGGTAGAATTTCTTTTCACAGTTGATTCACAAATTTGAAAGTTACGAAGTTTTGAATATTGTGTAAAAATATTTTGTAGTTGTTACAGTGGTCGGAATTTTTTTTAGCGATCCCTACGAAATAGTTATTTACAAATAGAGGTTCAAGGACCCTTAGAATTTAATCTGAGCCGAATCTATAAAGAGGTTCGGATTTAATGTAATGTCGAATATATCAAAAACTTTATGTTGTTGATTTAATTAATATAAATTTTTATCAATCGATCTTCATATTTGTACAGAAACGAAATAACATTTAGAGGTGATATATTGTCAATTTGGTGAAAATCGGTGAAAGTATTGAGATTTTATAGGAATAAAATTTTTTAAATTTACGATTGCATCTACATCCGAAACATCTGTTGAAAATTATTATTGTATTTTATTATTTTGTACCTTTGACAAGGCCAAAGTCGACTAACATACTTCCTTACAGAGGTGAGTTGGTCACAAGTAGAAAATAATGAGAAAGTAACGCTCAAGTTTTTACTTTTCATGCTCTTTTTAAGCTCTCATGAAAACAACACAATATTATTTACTCTACAAAAATTTATTTGCCACTTTATGAGAATTCGATTAATTATGATAGGAAAATAAATGACGAGAGTGTGAAGCTTATGCAGTTGACACGAGTTCTAGAGCCGAGAGAATGAAAATGAACGGAACAGTAGATGCAACGGAATCAGCAGAGTAGGCAAAGCGCAACCACCACCGGGCCAAGAAGCTTTTCCTCTCCACACGAGTTTTGTTCTCTTTTCTCTTGTTCTCTTTTCGCGGGCTTTTCTGTAGTCGAGAAAGTTTACCGAGGTCTGGGATTTTGCATTGGAAGGCGGAGAGATAGAGAGCGAGAGCGAGAGCGAGAGAGAGAGAGATAGAGAGAGAGAGAGAGAGAGAAAGGCGGTCGTCGACCGCATCGCTCCGGCAATCGGAGGCTTTCAAGTTTTCACTTGCTGCTTTCACAAAAGCTCATACGTCCAAAGACTATGACCCACTAGCAGTACCAGAAGTACCAGCAACAGCAAAACCAACAAGTAAATGCAGGAAGCATCGCGGTGGCTCTAGAGGAGCTGCTGGTGTTGCTACATGTGCATTCAGCTAACCGAAATTCAACTCTCTCAACAACGGAGGAGATCACGGTCGAAACAGCAACAGCAGCGGGAATTATGGGACACGGAAATCCGGTTAAAGGTCAGCTTTCGTTGCGAAACAGGTAGTCAGATAAAAGCAATTGAGGGAAACATTGTTCTCCGAGCTAAATATACTATTGCTCGTATCTTATCATTCAAATTACGGAACTAGAAGTAACGGTCTTGTTTCATCAGATATAAGACAAACTGTGAAATCGGAGATATATTTTTCATTACAACTGTACTTTGCGTTGGCAAAATGAAACGGTCTTTTATCGATCATTTTAGCAAGAAATTGCTACTTAAAAATAGTAGAATTAACATGGTATCATATGAGATTGTCGTTAAATCAACAATGTATTATGCAATTCCATGGTTATGTCGATTAGATAGCGTTGGAAATAAAGATGGCTACGTATTTGTAGGTGAATTATGAGAATTCCGATGCTACTGTAAAAACGGTGGATTCTGGAATATTAAAAATAGAAATTTCAACTCACAAAATTTAATTTAAATTGTTGGATACTGAAGATGATTTTTTTATATTGAAATAAAGTAATATACGGTTCGATCATTAGCTCAA
This sequence comes from Cylloceria caligata, assembly GCA_963942595.1. Lineage (NCBI taxonomy): Eukaryota > Metazoa > Arthropoda > Insecta > Hymenoptera > Ichneumonidae > Cylloceria > Cylloceria caligata. The sequence goes on along the minus strand of OZ012705.1, from coordinate 78,933,176 downwards.
GAGTTATCGAATCGATTCGATTGTGCTTCACGATTTTCCTCGAAAATGTTTGATCGTGTCGAGACACAATTAACGAGAGTCGAAATGACGTTGAAACGGAAAGCGGGGACTGAAGTCTCTCTGCACGTTTTCCAAACGAAATTGTGAATTTCCCCCGACCTTCGATCTCACTTTTTTTTCATCGGTACGCGCCAGTTGCATATTCTCTCTCTCTCTCTCTCTCTCTCTCTCTCTCTCTCTCTCTCTCTCTCTCTCTCTCTCTCTCTCTCTCTCTCTCTCTTCTCTCCTTCTCTTTCTCTTTCTCTCTCTTACTCTGTCTCGACACCATAGTCCTGCGTTTTTCGATTTTTCTACCGTTTCGTATCGTCGCGTTTCTCTCGCTAGCCGGCGTGTTCGAGCCGTGAAAAATTCGGTTTTTTTTTTCACAGTGCACTGTTACAGTTCGTATGCTGCAGTCGATCATTCGTTGACCGAGAGCACGACCGAGAGTCGGAGAAAAGTCTGACGCGAAACAGCAGCACCGACAGCAGGCTGCAGAAATACGAGTAGGAGTAGGAGGTCAACGTCGAGTAATAGTAACGCGGAGAGGGCAAAGAGCACAGAGTCCCGTACATACTGCATAGTACAATGCTATATACAGAAGCGTGCGCTACTGCTGTTGTTAGAGATCGATTCTCGCGATCCCGCCATTCATTTTTGGCCAATTTCACGGACTGGTAGTCGGCGTGCCTGGTCTATCGACCCTCCATGCCCCCGCATCCTCTTGTTTCGCGTTTTCTACATCTACCATAAAAGTACAAAAAGCCAACGAGCAACTTTTCTCGCGTGAAAAGCGTATTGTAACGTAAAAAAGCTTTTTGTTTCCATTCGCAATGCATAAACGCATCAACTGCTGTAATTTCTTTTTCTTCTTCCGGGTCTATTCTTCGTCTCTTTGTTTGTTTTCACTCTCCCAGTGAGGTCCTTCATTTAACCGAGAAGAGGCGTCGAAAACATGGTATGGATTCACGCCTGTGCCGTATTCGCTCTGATTTTTTTTTTCTTTAATTTGAAACAAACGCGATCGCTCGCACTCCATGCTTTTTTGCCTCCGCGCTATGCGTCGAGAAGAGGGTACACCATGATTGAGGTTGGGGGGAGGGCAGGCATAGAGCCGCAGAAAGGTGTACGCATGCCATGCTACATCCTCGCCAGGCTCTGGTCGCTCGTATGCTGAAAATATTCCAGCCAGCCTCCAGTGCAAGGCGCACTTAAATATATCTATATATATCCATGGATGCATATATCTATATCTTCACAGTGGTGCTATAGATAAAGATAAAACGCTGGGTAGCGTGTGTGTCTGTACGCTGCGCATATTTTCGGACAGCGAAAATGCAGCGCTCGCTCGTTCGCTCGTTCCTTTGTGCCCCGTTTAACGAACGGCCCCTCTCCGCATTTTAATGCACTTTGTATAAATCAATTTTGTCGGAATTGCCGGGCGCCAACCCGTTACCACGACCACTTCTGTCTCTTTTTCTCTTCGGCTTTACCCTTGCATCCTGCTTCACTGCACTATAGCACCCCCCCCTCCCTTCCCCCTCCTTGCTCCTCCGCCGCTACGCCGCCGCTTGGACTATGGCAAATTTTACGCGCCGGGGATTGTTACCGCCACCGCGCCATTACCGTAGTTTCAATGGTCCTACGTCCATTACGCGACCCCCTGCCTTCATTTTTATTTTAACACCTCGCAATCCCAGCCATTTCTGATTTGCGGGAATGTATTTGTTTTGTATTGCGAAAAATGTGGAATTCTTGATCGTGCAGCAGTGACTGTCAGTCTGTCATTGATGTTTGTAGTACCAGCCGTGACTTTTGTTTTTATGAATTTTTTTTTGTTTAATTTATAAGGTGATCCGAGAAGTTATCAATTGAAAAAATATTCAGCGTACTTAATGTTGCGACGATAGCGTCGATAGTTGTATTTATACTTATTTCGTTACGGCAAATTAGTGCTGAATTGAAGAAAAAACATTAATTTTATAATTAAATGACGTTGAAACTGGCAGACCGGCTTATAAGTTGCTTCCGTTAGCTTTCGTCTGACAGTTTCAGCATCAATTATAGAAAAATTAATCAAATAAAACGTATCTCGCAGCAACGGTCTAATAATTATTCTGCAATAAACTAATTTAATCAGACGAATAAAATTGAAGGTGACGAAGTATCAACAGGTTACAATATTTTGACTGAAATGATTTTCAGTGATCTATGGTTCTCCGAGAAACGAGAGAGTTGGTGGGTTTTCCGATTATAATCGACGAGATATTTCCGCACATAGGGCTCGACTTGTGGACAGATGCACGTCCCCAACGTATCAGGGTGGACCGGACTGAGTTGGCAATGCGAGGCGTGTCGTCGGTTTCGATTTCCATACACAGTGACTGCGTATCTCCCTGGTGAATATCTTTGTCTCCCCCTGCCCTCGATCCTGTACTCAATATACGCAAATTGCGTAACGTTCGCGAGCCATAGTTCGATGCAACACTAGTAGGTATAGTAACCTTGCACATAGTCTGTGTGCGTATGGGATCTATCAACTGAATGTAGTGAGGCGCACCAGCTATCTAGGCCAACGGTGCGCTTGACTCTCGAATTGCCTGCAACCCCTGCTGTTGCTGTTGCTCTGTATCGATTTTCGCTCACGGTTCGCTTCACCACGATGCACAGCATCTCGCGATCTCTCGAAATTGAGGAGGTAGATCTAAGGTCTACCGCGTAGAAGAGGAAGTACACTGCTGATGTTGGATATCAAGCTCTTGCGGTGCACTTGATAGTGTCGCAATATACCTGGCAGTTACTTCGGGTGTAACCACGATAAGTAGTTACATCAGAGCGTGTTCAGACCCTAAATCAGATGTTGGGGCAAATCTGTACTAAAGCGTACAATAATTTCAGAGTTTGATGTTGAGAGAAAGAGAGAGCGAGAGAGAAATAGAGAGAGAGAGAGAGAGAGAGAGAGAGAGAGAGAGAGAGAGAGAGAGAGAGAGAGAGAGAGAGAGAGAGAGAGAATTAGGAGGTGAGGCGATGCGTTTCTAATCTTCAGAATTACGTCAAGTCACCGATAACATGCAAAATAGTAATAAATAAGTCCGTATGCAAATGTTGTTGATTTGCTACCTATTGAAACTAATTATATATCATCGGCATATCTTATAACGCTTTAAAACTCTATAGTATTAGGTTCCAGCATCTATAATAGATAAAATAATGAGAAATAACTTTTTAATTAAAATGATTATTAGTGGAAGTCTAATTGGAAATAATGCTTTTGCTACTTTCGGGTCACGTATCGAATGAGAGCGGAGAAACTGTTGCAGGTGGCATATCAGTTTCTTAATTTCGTGTACAAATAATTTGGCTTCCTCCATAACAATGAATGATCTATAATGTAACGTAAATTTTCTGATTACAGCGTGCAGCCTGCGAAGAAATCGAAATGGTCGAGCTGAGTGGTGGCAACGGTCAGCCAAATGCGATGCATCAGGTCGGCGTCGGTGGGATCGGAGTCGGCGGTGGAATTCAGTTGGGCCCGATGACCGTCGGCCTTGTATCGGCGCCGACGTCGTCCTCGTCATCGTCGACAACGACAACGACTGGTGCGTCGTCCTCGACGACATCGGGACGTGCCGGTGTCCTGGAGACTCAAGTGCGCGGTCAGTGGTATCGCGTGTTCGTCTCACTGGAGGATGACTATCTCAGCATTTCACTGGATGAGAGTTGCGAGAATGTGTTGAGCGGCACAGGCACACTAAATGGCAATATAAACAACAATAATATCGATAGTCTCAATGACCCGGATGTGCCGGATTCGGTGGCAAATCAGAAGAGAATCGTTCGCGTCGTCAAGAGCGACAACAATGGCCTCGGTATCTCGATCAAGGGTGGCAAGGAGAACAAGATGCCAATTTTAATATCAAAAATCTTCAAGGGAATGGCGGCTGACGCTACGGAACAGCTTTACGTCGGTGATGCGATATTGGCCGTTAACGGCGAAGATCTGCGCGAGGCGACGCACGACGAGGCTGTTAAGGCGCTGAAAAGAGCCGGAAAAGTCGTCGAACTCGAAGGTCAGTGTCAGAGGAAGCATATATTTATTAAAACCGTCCAGAAACCCTTTTCATTCAGCACACAATGTTCTATTTTTATTTTATTCAAATGGAGAAAGTGGGAACTATGCGACAGAATGAAACTTTAAGCAGCGTTATATCGACCGGATGTATCGGGGTGACCGAGGTCGGTACCAAGTGCCGACCAAGCCTTATAAACCTGGCTACATTGCTAGATAAAAGCGGGAGAACGTTTTAGAAGAGCTAGGCTGAAACTATTCCGCAGGCTTTGGGACATTAACGAGGCTCTTACTCCAATTAGCCTTAAGTACATGGTGCATTAAGCGTACCAACGGATTTCCTAGGTATTCTCGTTTTAATATCGAAGTCCCGTGTCTTTGGCTCAACGGAATCCTCTCCACCATTCGTTCTTCTTTCTCTCTCCGTTTCTATCTCTTCTCACTTCCTTCTTCTCTCTTTCGCATAATTCGAGCGGCTTTCTCTCTGCGACGTTACTCTCAGTCTACCGGCCGTGCTTTAGCAGCCCTCTCGTCGCTCCTCGAGCTATCCCGTGAAACCTCGCCCAGCTTTTAGCCGGATTAATAAACGACGGAGCCTCCGTGGTTCCACGCGGTACAGAGCTGCTACGTTTTCTCGGTAGAGTGACGAACCGTGGCGTCCTACCACTGACGTCAAACGATCCGACTCGACACCTCCGACAACTCCCTCGAGATACCAATTCTCGTTGATGGCTCCGTACGAGCCTCGCCCTGCATTCGCTGCATCTCCACGGAGATCCGCCGACATGTTTCCCATTCTTGAGTACATCCGGTTGATGATGCAACGCCTGATGGCCCAAGCGCAACCCCATCCACCCCGGAAGTATCGCGCTGATGCTTTCTTCACTTTATAGCGCAAACGAGAACAAGAGAAACGAGGCCGTACCTATGAAAGACACGTTTCCATTTCTGTGTCCCTTAAAATGACGACTATGCTAGCCTCTTCCTCTTCTGTCATCACTCCGGGCCATCACTCTCCTTTATTCCTCGGCACTCTTTGCCGGCACTCAGCGTCACTTTTTGTTTCTCTCGCCTCTTGTCAACGACCCTACTATTCTCCATTTTCATTCGTTGTCTTTCTTTACGCGCATCAGTTTTCTCCCACGTTATTCGAAGGGTCAGAAGCTCTTTTTTTGCACTCCCTTATTCATCTAGCAAAGCGAAACGGTCTGGATCTCTTTGCAGAGCGGAGTTCATAAAGATAAAGTTCTCCGTGATCAACGCAAAAATGCCTTTATGCAGATGCTGCTAGACAGATTGGATGAGCATTACAGAGATCATTTGTATAAATTAAACCCTGCATCGACAATACCTGTTACTGACTGCCGCAATTCTTCTGAAGCCCTTACAAGTTAAAAATTCTATTGAATATTTCATCAACAGATAAATATAAAATCCATAATGAAAAAAAAAAAGTAAATTAATAGAAAATCATTTCAATGTTTATTTCATCAATTAATATACCCACTGAGTAAATTTGGAATAATAATGAATGCTAGAAAATACTAAAAGTAGTCACAAACGGTACGCCTGCCCTTTTTTATATGAAAGATTTATAGTTTTCTATTTTTGGTTAAGGACTCGGTAATAGTGGATTGAATACATTTATTAAATCTACAAAATTTGTCTCTGCGGCGTTATATCCGCAGTCAGCGCTGCGGAATTGTAATATAATTGAAGCATGGTACGAAGGGGTTGGTAGAATATAGGGCTCCGGAAGTCGTGGTATGCATATGAGGCATTCTCTGTCAACTGAGCCACTGTTTTTTCGTTCCTCTTCTATCTATTCGACAATTAACTACATTTTAGTGTTACTCGAAGAGTGAGAGTCTCTGTGAATCTTTTCACGTTTTTCAAATTCAACCAGTTGGAAAATTTTTCACTAGTCAATGTATCTGAAAAACTATAAGTTGCAACAAAAAAAAAATGTTTCAAACATAACATTACCAGTTCTTTAATCAGCTTATTAATAAAAATATTCAAATGATCTTAATTTTGTACAAAAAAAAATATTTCTATTTATGAAAAATAAGTTGTATTATTTTGAAAAATGTACAAAATCTTTGAGTATATGTTTTGATTTAATGCAAAAAAAAAAAAAAACTAAAGAATCATTATAGTTGCATCGATTGAGGCTCTGGAGCAATAAAATGAAAATCACGCGAAATCGAACGAAACTGAATCCATTATCTTATTGAAAATAATATAATTGTCGAAAAACTCTGAATTACTTTGCGATTCAACTATTCTCAACAAGTCAATGGTCACATTTTCAATGGTTCGATTATTTTCTTTCTTCAATAAAAAAAAAAAAAAAAAAAACAATTCACATTACATTTTCGTTGTTTACTTAAGATCGACGTTATTTATTTGAAACGTTGATGTAAAATTGCAACTTTTATATTTAGAGATTTTTGTTGTACTGCGATTTATAATTTTTCAGATACTTTGAGAATATATGAAGAAAAAAAAATTACAGGGAGTGCCTTGAAACGGCACAAAAATGTGACCAATTATGGGAAATATCTTAAAGGATTTAGAATAAAGTGGATCAGTTGACAGAGAATGTCTCATATGAGCGTCTTCCAAGCCGCGCACCGATTTAACCCTTTCCTTTAGATATGTTCACCCTCGGCTCTTCGTTTCTATATCCATTCGCCTGGTCTCCCCGGTGGCTCGGCCAACGACTTCGCGTGTCTCCTTTTCAACGTTGGCTCTTATCCGTTTTGGCGATCTCCACTGAGCGAAGAGCCGAGGGCGCCGTGAGGATCCGAAGAATCCCCGTGAAATATCGTCCTTCTTCGATTATGAATCACTCGCAAGACCAGGAAGGTACACACGATCTTTTCTCTTTCTGCAATCTCGATAGGGAATATTCGTTTCTGCACGGGCCAGCAAAAACGCGACGAAGAAAGAGTGCGCGCTCTGACTCGATCGATCCTCTGCAGAAAATCCCAGCTTCTCTCGAAGCATCGACATTCCTTATGTCGTGTGACGTGATTTTTCGTTGCTCACAGTCAAAAAATGCCGTCGAACAGTACGTTTGTTGTTTGTTAATTGTAGGGCGAGCATGAGCTTGGATTGAAGTGATAGGTTCTGGGGTATTCTTTGGATACAGCTCTCGCTCTCTTTGAACCACCAGAGGATCAAGTTTGGTGAGTCAATCAATGTTTATTGAACAGTGTAAGGATCTCGTGTTACGGGATCCTCTTGCAGCCACCGGTGTGTCGTAACATACACGTGATGTCATGCATGGTGGAGTGCTCGATTTTCCGATACGTTCTCACTAATTCTTCCGATAATGCCAATTTATTTCATTTCGCTCTCGTCTATTCTGGAGATGGATATTTCAATCCCGCGTTTTATTAAAAGTCCTTAAAGACTATGCTATTTATTGAGCTATAATCCCGACCCTCTCTACCACGAACTGATCGGTCTAAACGGTCATACATTTCCATCACTGTTCGCTCTTGCTGGTACATCCAATTGCGTTTGTCAATTTTACGCGATCTCAAGATTGACATCCCTTCTCTTAGGAGTTTCTTTTTTGTTTTTGTTTGGTTTTTTTTAAAAAGTTCTTTCAGTTATAATATACCCCGAGAGCTTGGAAAAACCTGATTGATTTCCAAGCTCGAGTGTTATTCGGCGGATTATTTTTTTTCGCCCGAAAATTAGCCTTATTGAAAATTTTATGAACAAATGTATTTGACGTTTCTGACATTCACGCAGGTTGCAAGCTATTAATAATTTAATTAGCTATGAATAATCCTGTGTGGTACCACGTGATGTTAAATACCATGCTCCTATTGGTCGAAATAAAATATTCATATTTATTTTTAGTTTTTGGTGTCGAGAAGGGTCCATTCGAACCCAGGGCATACCGGTTTGTTGATTCTGGTTAATTAAACATTACGTTCTCATTAGTTCTCACTGAGTATTCAGTTGGGTTATTGATAAATATGTTAAAATTAATTCATTGACGATAATTAATTATAATTATCGACGAATTACATTCAACTCGATTAAAGTTTCAATATAACCGAGATTGATATATTAATAACGTTTCAAGTAAAGTAAAAAGTATTTCAAGAGTTTATTGATTAAAACTACCTTAAAACTGCTGGAAATGTTTACACACAGTTGGTATGTAAAGTTAAATAGTTTTTAGTTGTTAAATGACAAAAGTTTACAATATTTCAGCTGAATATTCAACGAATTTTCATAAGGTCAAAAGTAATTTACCTCGGTCGATAAGAAAAGAACTAACGTACTTTTTCGAGGGTTTTTCTTTAAAGCGCATCCGAGAATAAACAAAGTTGGCGGACGCGAAATTGATCATCGGCTTACTTAAGAATTTACTTCTACAGGGTTCACCACCTTAGAAGAAAATTACTAACGGCGGCTCTATCGAGTTAAAGTGAAACTTGTATGGGTGCGAGAGACATAAACCTCAATGGCACTTTACAGAAGAGTCACAGAGAAACAATTAATGACTTAAATTGATGAGGTTTAGCCTCACCTTCAGGCCATACTGTAGATATTTTTCAATTATTCAGTCACCGTCAGTCTGACTACTATATGTGTATCAATAAGTGAACAGAGTAAATATAACTGATGCATTGTAGTCATTTAGAAGCCCACGTTGTCTCCAATAATTCTCAGGGCCCTATCTAAATTGGAAATTGTACGAGTAACTCCAACAGCGTAGTAGCTCACTGAGAGCTCACAAAGATGTATGAGTGAAGGGTGTCGTGATGTGTACGATGTATGGGAGCTGTAATATCTCGAGAATTCGGTTGATGGTTGATATTGGTCTTTAAATCCATCGTTCCATTTTCGAATTACCCTGCGGTTGGACTCGGAGATACGAGCACACTGGAAATAGATTTCAGTGACTTCTGTAGCGAGCCATGTACGTGAACTACCGTATAACTTTTATCACTGTCTCTCTCTTTCTCTCCAACCGCCTATCACTAGACTCTCGGTCATGCTTAATTGCCGGATTAAAATGATTAATCCAGAGCAGAAAGCAGAAGCTCCCCAGAGCGGCAGCGCTGCCAGTGTCAACGAGAGATTAAATATTCCACGGAGTGGCGAGTCTCGTACGGACGAGTGCACCGGCTCGGTGCTCATCTCTCTCCTGCTTTATCTCTCTCTCTCTCTTTCTCACTCAAGGATCCTTAACCAAGTGCGGTTGAACGTCTCGTAATTGTTATTCCAAGCTTGGAAAGTCGCGAGGTCAAAAGTAGCTGTACTTCATCTCCATTTCCCTCTTTCTCTTTCTATCGCGACAGATTTTTAGTATTTCTACTTAAATTTCCGTAGTACTTATGCTAATAAATTCGGCACAGTGCGTCTCTTGCCGAGTCGTCCTTGAATAATAAAAAAAAAAAATAATAATAACAAACAATAATAATAATGATAATATATTTTTTATGATCAACTATATTACGAAATTTAACCTCCCGATTGGGTTAGCTCAAACTCATGGTAAAGTTAAGACAACCTCGTCCTTATGTTCGTCGTATCGAACCTCACGTGTAATTGGTTCCACAATATATTTTCTCAATGCTGCATTATGAAACTTTCCATTAAAATGTACGCGTAAGAAATTATAAAATGATTTAACATAAAATGTTTCTCTAGAGTGGTTCATGCTGTACAATCGAGTTATCATTTCCGTCGAATCGTGTCAAACAAAATGTTCCCTTATTTTCTTTTATTCGTTTTTATTCACTTAACCCGATGAACCGCGAAGGTGGCCATGAAGTGACGACAAATCAAGATCACGATAGAGGATAGAAGTTCAGGTTGAAGGAGCGATCCGGACAATCACTTTAAATCGTGTCTGTGCCTCAAAGGAAAAATTCGTTCTCTTTTTCTCGTTCGATCTTCGTCTCTCCATCCAATCCAGTCCCATTCTCTCTCGACAATTTTCTTTCTCACCCTCCCTTCTCGCTTCTCTGTTTGCAGGCAATATTCACTTAATCCCGCGGAACTATAATATATAACTCTGTCGCTTTCTACTCTAACTCCTTCCTTATCCATCAACAACCTTGTTCGTTTTTTTGGTACCTCTCTCTCTCTCTCTCTCTCTCTGTCTGTATTATATACTACATGTATATGCTTTACTCTTCATTGTATTCGCCACTCACTTTCTTTATCTTTCCCTCTCATTCTCTCCTCCTTCCATACCATTGAGCCTTTGTGCACACGCTCCGAACCTCTAAATACATGTGTGCAGTCACTCACTCTCCACCCTTTCAGAGAGACTCCTCGAGCCTTTGCGCTTTGCACACGTTCTGTTGCACTACACCATTGTATTTCAGTGCTAGTGGTGCGTCGTAGAATCGGCGACCTACACTCGCCAGTCAGCCCCGGCTGTTCGCTCGCGTTATTAGCATTCATTGTCACAACAAACCTCGGGCAGCTACAGGCTAAGCCGCCCGGACCGTTTCCTGGTCTCCTGGTACTGCAGAGAGAAGAAGAAAGAATCAGAGAGCGAGCACGACACTCAACAGCCTGCGCGTTCTCGCGTTTATATACGTACATACATACATACATACATACATACATACATATACTCAGTTTCCAGGCTCAAAGGAACTTACTTCTACTCTTTTACGAGAGCTCATGTCACAATGTGTTAGCCCAATAACCCTCCGTCTATTTGGTGGCCTGTAAAACACCCCCAGTGCTTTTTTTTTTCTCAAAGAAAACAAACGGCTCGAGTTCTTTTTTTTTTTGCATGATATTTGGATGTTTAATTTTTCAATTTCATCCTTCAGGCCTTTGTCTGTTGTTTTAACAATAGCGCCTAATAGAAATCTTTGAACCCTTTGGGTGATAGTCGCTCGAATTTCTTCCACGCTACAGCTACATTTACCTCACTTTTTTTTGGCCTCTCTTTTCCCTTTCTACTGTCACTTCTTTATTCTTGGCCTCAACGCTATATCGCTCATTCTTGACTCCTACACTTTCGCCTCTCGTGGGGCTTCGAGAGATCCACTCTCTCTCTCTCTCTCTCTCCTCACCGTCGGACATCCTTTGTATTCATTGGCACCCAATGTGTGTTTGTTTATCTACATCCATTTCACTGTGACACTTTTTGCTTCTCTCACACTGTCAGCTTTGTCACTGGAACGTTGCGCTGTCTACCCCTTCTAGTTTTTATTAGCGCGCGTCGTCACGTTTCTTCGGCATCTACTGTCCCGCTATACATCACTGCTGAAAACAATTGTATTTGAAATAGAAGAGAAATGTGAAATATATCTTTTTGCAACTTATTTTTAATTATTTCAAACAAGTTTTTATAATTTTCAACATTGCTCGTATTCTCTTATCGTTCTCATCTTTCTCCTACCTTCCTGTATACATCCTGAGTGCTGGGAGTTTCGGTCGCTTCTCAACCTACCAACTTTGCCACCTTTTTGTCCCATCAAGTGTATATGACCACTCGGACACTTTTGCGTTGGGGTGATGCCAGGACTCCTTATCCAAGTCGCAAAGTGGACACCCAAACTTCGTTGTCAAACAGAAGTAACAAGAATGTCAAGTACACGATGGCGATGGAGCTGAATAAAATGTAAGAAAGAGGAAAGGAGGTGGAGGAATCGAAAGTTTTCGGACCATTTGCTGGCAAAACGATGATACGAGACCCAGAGAAGAAGAGGATGTACAGAGGAACGGAGAAAGGAGAATCGATCGAGTCTAGGCCAACCCTAGGGTGAAAGCAGTCGCGGTAGAACGAACATCGTTGCCTGCTCTGTCTGCTCTATATAGGCAGGCACACGGTCTAACCAACCATCCACCACGTATACCCCCGAACCCCACCACTGTGTTCTAATGAAGTTTGCGGCATTCCGTTTCCATCATGGCCGAGCCGAATCGTGCGCGAGGCTTAACGAGGACGCGTGAGAGCCCCCGCCGCGTGTACTTCTGTTAGGCTCTCTGCCGACCTTCTCTCCCATCATATCGAACTTCAATAGACCAGAGATTTAATCATTCCTGTACTTCGATCATTCCCTACCAATTCGCACTGTCCCTCGGCCCAGAACAAATCTGCTATAACCACGAGACCATTCTGGGTTACAATTTCTCATGGTTCACCAAATTCGTATACAACCAATTTGGTCGTTAACCAATTTTTTATAGACGCATGAATCCAATTCATTTTGAATCATCATAAAGATTTGTTTTCAAGAAAAAATGTTCCACGAAGTTTTGAGGCATTTTAAATGTCTGATTGTTCTTAGTTTTGCAAATTTACCGTTGTAATCATAACTGGCGTATAAGGTATATGATAAAAAAAAAAACCTGCAAAATAGAAGGTTGCAAATGGCTATCTCATTTTGTAATGCATTTTCTGCGATGTTTTCTCTGTTGGAAAGCCAAACTTTGATCAATGTACAAAGGGCATTTTGTGATAATTGCTAAAGAATGACGTAGCAAATTGCAAGATTCTACTTTGCAGGATTCGTTTTTTTTTTTGTTCACTGCACTCATATAAAGGGTGGTTAAATTGTAAGGGCCGATGTTGAATGTGAACCACACCTAAACGTCAAGTTTTTTTCTGCATTTCATTTGACATTTCTCAATTTCAGACTAACTCAATTTGAACCATGGAAAGATACACAATCGAGCAACGCGTTAAAGTTATTCAGGCTTATTATGAAAATAGGCGTTCACATCAAAATGCATATCGTGCACTTCGTGATTTTTTCGGTCAATTTAATCGTCCAAATGTGCGTACAATCGGAAAAATCGTGCAAAAATTTGAGGAAACCGGGTCTGTAGGAGATATTAAAACACCAGTGCATGCTCGTACAGCTCGTAATTGCTGCTGTTCGCGATAGTGTGGCTGAAGAGCCGTCCACCTCAACTCGTCGTCGTGCCCAACAATTGCACCTCTCACGCTCGTCGTTGATGAACATTATGCATAAAGACTTGCATTTACACGCTTATAAGGTGCAATTGACTCAAGAACTAAAGCCTCTTGACCATTCCAAACGTCGTCAATGGTCAGAATGGTGGCAAGAAATGGCAACAGTGGATGATCAATTTTCGAAGAAAATCATCTTCAGTGATGAGGCACATTTTCACCTCAGTGGATTCGTCAATAAGCAGAATTGCCGCATTTGGGCGAATCATAATCCAAGAGTGATTGTCGAAAAACCAATGCACCCACAAAGAGTGACTGTTTGGTGCGGTTTATGGGCTGGCGGCATCATCGGGCCGTATTTTTTCCAAAATGAGGCCGGTCAGGCAGTTACTGTGAATGGTGTTCGCTATCGTGAGATGATAACGAACTTTTTATGGCCCGAATTGGAAGATATGGATGTGGGCGATATGTGGTTTCAACAGGACGGTGCCACTTGCCACACAGCTAACGAAACAATGGCTCTTTTGCGCGACAAATTCAATGGCCGTGTTATCTCACGTGGTGGCGATGTCAATTGGCCGCCAAGATCATGTAATTTGACACCGTTGGACTTCTTTCTTTGGAGTTATTTGAAAGAAAAGGTGTACGTCGATAAGCCAGCAACAATTCAAGAGCTAAAGGATGAGATAATTCGGCACATTAACGGCATAGAACCTCAATTATGCCTAAGCGTCATCGAAAATTTGGACCATCGGATGGAGGTGTGCCGCCGAGGTCGCGGCGGCCATTTCGCCGAAATTTTGTTCCATACATAATTGAACCATACCATATTATCATAATAAAAAGAATTGACAATAATTTCCTAAATAATTTGTGTTTTATTCAAAATCAACATCGGCCCTTAAAATTTAACCACCCTTTATAACACTTTAATAACAACAGATGCTAAAATGTAAATAATTTACAGGCAAAAGTGATATAAATTTTATTAATAAAGCATTCGTAGACCGGTGATAGCACGTAAATGCAGAAATACCAGAGATGACTGAAATATTTAATATCATGTAGATTATTTTGAAGTAAGAAGAAAATTCATCGATTGCACTTGAATATTTATACTTTCGTGAATATATTACTATACATACAGACTGGGGTATATGATGTGCATTAAAGAAAGCATGGCATTCGAATTTTTCACATTCTTCTCCGTTGGCTAAGTGTCCGAAGCGAGTATTTTATAAAATGTTTTGATGGCTGATCAAGTTACGTGTATGAAACGTAATTTATCATTCATAGTACAACTAATAGAATTTTAATATTTTATTATAACCAAAAATGGTTGTTCTAATGTATTTTTTTTTACTATAAAGAGAGGGGATAATGTGGTTTATCGGGCAACGGGTGTCCCTTGGTACAAAAATTCACAATTATTTTCGTAAGGAAAAATAAGTTTTTCATTCTTTCGGTAAATATTTTAATGAATCAATTTTGTTTTTCTGTACCAATTTATTGTTCTTCATCGTTAAAATGTATTTATATTCATTTTCGATAGCGCACTGTACGTCTCGTATTATTCCTGAGAAATCACTAATGACTTACAGTTAAATTTTACTTGCAAAAAAAAAAAAATTATAAATGCATCACAAACAAATTTTTCTATTTTAATGAGAAAAATTATTAGAAAAAAAAAAACAAATTTTCGGTTTGGTGATCCCCATCAACCCGGCAGTCTTTATAAATTCATTATATTATTTATCATTTATTTACGTAGCGATGAGATACACGAGCTAAGTACTTTTCTGTAAGTATATTACACGCGAGAGCCACCGCTGATGGCAATTCTCGTATTAGTGTATGCTCGATGAGTATGAGTTAATGTGGGTTCGTTAATTATTCCTCAGTTTTTATGAACACCTTCAGTTCACAAATATATACGTCGAATAGCTCGCAACGCAATGTATCCGTGTAATGCTACATTATGAATTGAGTGAGGCGTGCATGCTCATTAGGGCGACCTAGGAAAACCTTTTTTCTTGGTTCTCGACGCCACAGCATGTTGACCTGGATAAGAACTTACTATCCCAATTTTTATTGATTTAAAAAATATCAAAAAGTCACGTAGGTCAGGTTTTAAAAATAATGAACGTTTCACGAATATTATTTTCTCAAACCTGTCAGTGATTTAGTTAATTTTTTATGTTCTTGGTAATTTTTTGTCGATAGAATGCACTGCGTTGTGATATTATTTTTAGAATTTATAATGTAATGAGGCTCGATTGACGTTTGAGGAAAACTGAATATTCGATTCCACCGGAAAGTAGACAGATCGATTGAAATCTTATTTTGCTTTTAAATTATTAAATTAGATTACAGTTTTTGTTGCCGATTACAGTTTCTGAATGTGTCTTACATCACTGATGCTCGTGCACGTGGTTTCCGGTTCCGCGTGAACGCTTTGATTCACACACAGAGACACCAATTCGGTCATAGACCTCGAAGAACTCGTTGCATCGAATAAATTTTCTGAAAACCTCTGTTACCGCTGCAGTACAGAGTTGCGGGCTATGTTCTGTAGTTTAACAAGCGAGGGCTTCGTTACGAACTGAGTACTCGCTCTATGATTTGCGCCTGGGCACGGTTCCCGAATTTAGCAGTTAGAATTGTGCCTCGCCGGGGCGAGGACGATGAGTAACGTACGGCCTGTGGGTTATACATGTACAATAACTTTCATGTTATATCTACTATGGCCCAGCCACTGTAGAAATGAGTCGAAGTACAACGGGCACGAGCTGGCGCAGCTTTCCAACGCTCTTGGACTCTCTGGTTGAGCCATGAGCCATGGCTCGCGCCCGAAGCTACCGTAACTTCCTTAATAACCGGCCGCATACGTAATTTATGTTTGTCGTTCGGTCCGAGGCTGTGAGGGCAGAGGAAGAGGCGAGAGAAAGACGTGCGGGTGGTGGCCATCCGGCGCGTCGTTTCGCAATGGTAATTTTCCAAACCCTCGCTACTTTACACGCTCGGCAGTGCGGCGTATCCACTCTCGCGTACTCGCCAAAAGATTTTATACGCACTCGGCCTCGGTTCAGATTTTATTATTGTTGTCGCCGCTACGTTATTCTACTCCGAAGGTCGAGTGAAATTTTGATTAGAGTAAACTTGCGTTTCGTTGCATTGACGTAAAAAAAGAGAAACAAAGAAAGAGAGAGAGAGAGAGAGAGAGAGAAAAAAAGAGAACATTAAAAAAAGTTATAATAAAAGAAATAAATGTCAACTTCTAAAGTCATAGGCTGCGAGTTGAGCTAAGTGTACAACAATAATTAATGCTCTCGTAAAATGAAAGTTATTTACTTTTTCCTACTTTTGTAGATATTTCGAATAAAAGTTGACGACGGTGAATTCTCTTAATGGAAATGTTCAGTGTTCTTAAATTGAAAGATCATTTATTACTGATAATCCTCGGATAAATGGAGTCTGAGATAGTTATGTTAGGATCATCAATTTTTAATAACAGAAACTTTTTTAACGTGCTCCATTTAAATTGAATGACATTTAATACTTGGAAGCTTTGATATATAATGATTTGTGTATTAAAGAGTGAACGGTGAGTCGTGAAAAGCGTTGGGCCTATTTCATTAATAAAAACAATGTTATTAAAAGTTTCGTTCGATTAAATGTTCGCAACGATATTCTGATTCGTAGAAATGAATATAAAAAATTGTAGGAAGCTTTTAAAAAATGGAAAATAACGTTGGAAAAAATGAAACTCCTAAAATTTGTTATATTTGGATCTGGAATTTTTAGGAAACAATCGCTCGCATGGAATTGTTAAAAACGTGTTTTTTTTTTACCATTAAAAAAATATAGAACGTTTTTTTTACGGAAATCAGTGAACCTCCCGTAATTGAATTAATTATTTTTACGTGATTTTTCGATACGCACGTTCACAAAATGCCGTGTATATATATTTTTTTTTAATGATCTCGATTTTCGGACTCTCTGGAGTCACAAACCTGATAAAAATTGAAATAAACGCGGCGGCGACACGAGCCAGAGGGTATTAGTTATTGGTCAAGGGATTTCGTACGATTAGAAATAATAATAACGTTGTACTCTCGTTAAATAGTAGATAACAGTTATTCTGCCTCGAGACACGAGCGATGTGTTTCGAGTCAAGAATCACGCTCCTGTTATTTACAGTTTTTCTGCTGGCTCTCGGTCGTGTATAGTAGTCGAGCTCATTCTCTTTCACTCTCTTTCGCTATTTAGCAGAAAATCTGTAACGCGAATATAGTACTCTGCGCTGTCTGTTGGTACGAGTTTTCATGTGACACTTATTAAAGTGTCCGTTCCATTGGCTTCGCTGGCAGTGCTGTCTCGTATTTCCACTCTTCTTTCTCGTTTCTTTTGGCTGCTCACTCCACCATTGTTACTTGAAAAGATGTCATGGTAACGAGACTGAAGACTGAATGAAAAAGGGGTTGGGGGGGCTTGAATTATTTTTATAGATTCTCAGGTCTTAAGGCGATAGCTGCAAGCATCTGGTGTATCGTTCTCTGCATGCAGGAGGAATAAATTTTGCGAGGGATCGACCGTTGCCTCGCCAATTTATAACATGTGATGATAATAACGTAGATGTAACGAGAGGTCGACGGGTACAGGAGGCCTTGGGCGGCGAGGCGACCAATAACGATAATATCTTGGCGGCAACATCAGCACCCAACAGCAGATCGTTATTATCCAGCTCGAGGTATAACGTGGAGAGAATGCAAAAGGTAAAGAGAGCGAGCGAGGGAGCTGACAACAGACATCGCCCCTGTAGGAGTAAGCGCGAGCTCGCGCCACCCATCAACAGACACTTTAATAATTTGCCCGCTGATAATTTCGTCGCTCGGCCGTAGCACGCGCCGCAGGGGATATTCGCGCCTCCGCATTATATTATACAACATTATGTCCGCGCCCTCTCACACGAGTCTACGCACCGAGGGTCGACCGTTGTCTCTATTATATTGTCCACCACTAAACTATGGATGAATTGTAGCGATGGTCGAAGAGAAGAGGCAAGGGGCGAGGTTTCGTTCCTATTGTTCGTTTCCCTGCTTTCAAATTCCAATTATGTGCATCGCGCTCGCACCCCGCTGCGCATAAACACATAATAAGTTATTGCAGGGAAAAGGCGTTTGATGGATCATTACCTTGCTATATTCATATCTTCCTGGAAATTCTGCACCGATAACCACGTTTTAATCATAAAATTATTCAACAAATAAGTTGAAGACAATAAAAATAATCAATTATTTAACTATTTATTAATTAAATATTGCGTCATCGATAAATCATTTAATATCGAGCAAATTTTCTGCAAAAGAAAAATATCAATCGAGACTAATTTGACTGCTGCTGTATCATTTACGTGATACCAGTGGCCGTTATAACCATTCTATACATTATTCAACACAGTACAATAGAGACGGTGTTGTGCGTTTAAGTGATGTTGAATCTGACCGCGAATAGCTATAATAATTCTTGATAATTAATGAAAACGCGAAAATCGAAAGTCCGCAGGCCGATACAATGAATCGAGATAAGCGTCCATAGGAGTCGCAGTACAAAAACCGTTGATAATTCGCAATGGGCAATTGCACTTGGTACCAGCATCCAAGTCCAATTACATCCCCATCGTCCTCGGTTCTTTTTTTTTTTTTTTTGTAATTTTATTTATATTTTTTTTGTTTGCGTGCGTGTGTGCTCTATTGGCTTTTATTCGTTCGTTGCGCAGTGCCATCACCCTCGGTAGGTCTCTCACGAATCGTTCGCGCGATCGTCCACAAGCAAACGTCCCGCCACTTACCGAACACGCGTAATTGCTATTCGCCTGGTGCGAGCTGCCCCGAGGTTCCATTCCCCTTTTCTTTCGGCTCACAATGGCCAATCCTATGTACAGAGGCTCTTCGTTATTGTAATACGTAATTGCGAGCCTCGCCCACGCCTACTTCTACGCTCTCCCGAGCGCATAATGCATACGACGATCGCGTTTTGCACCGGAACTTATCGCACTTTTGTAATTACAGCTGTATCGGACACGAGACGATACCGGTAGTCACGAAAAAATCGCGAGAGGTAACCGTGCATCGCTACTCGTGGGTAACGTTCGTAAAACGATACTGCAGAATGCTCAGCTATATTTACATTTTTTTTTCTTTTTAAATTCACTATCTCGTTTTCGTCACGACATACTCCACTCGAACGTGTGTAACGTGTAGTACTATACATATATTTATTATGTGAAGAATGATAAGAGATGTCAGCGTGATTGTATCATGAGAGTGGCGTCACGATGGGTTATCTCGTATTCGATAAACGGCCCAGTTTTTTTTTTCACCTACCGTGGCACTGACCGGGGCATAATGAAATACATCCTTCATCTGTGAACATTTAAGGTAGTTCACTAATAACATTTAGACGTCAAAATAATCGCACTTATAGCTTTCGAGTTGATTGAAAACTGACAAATAAAATGATTAATCCTCTGTAAACGAAGTAAAAATTCATTTAAAATGTACTTTTCATTTACTCCTTCAGGCTAATGATATAATGAAAATAAGAATTGTTGAATTGTTAGTTACAAAAATCTGTTTCACGTATGAAAATATATAATTCGAATGATTTATAGATGACTCGACTTCCTTAACGCAAAAGCTGTAAACTGAATCGCATATTCTAATTTTTGTACACTTATCATTAATGTTCTTATCGACTGAATATTATTTTGAAGCCCTCAGTAGGTGGTATTTACGCAAACTCCGTTTACTTGTCAGCTGACACCTTTTTCCCCACAAGGCTTATGTAAAAATCGTCAACTTTGAGCTCAATTATATTTAAACGATAAAAAAAGAAACAAAAAAAGTATGCGAAGTTACTAAGTGTGTATAGGTGAACTACCTTAAGAAGGGACTATAACATATGTTACAACGTTTTACATATAATAAATACAATATCTGTTCGTTCAAATCAGTAAAATAAATCACGATTACGTGGTAATACCGCCAGCGCAAATTGATGTAGAGGAACGCGAGAATTACGAGTGGTAACGACTGAGACGAAACGTACGCCTAGCGTGCCTGACGTGACGTCTCAGGTATGTGAATTAAGAGTAACGATCTTAAAGTCCAAGATATCACACATTCGGATATCTATCGACGAGTTCTCGTAATTTCAAATGGCTATGAGAAGTGTTTAAATAAAATTCGTGTGACATCAGACCGTCCGCCTCTATTAATTTAAGTCCGCGTTGATCATGCATTCTTTCATTGCGCTATTCACACTCTACATTAATTATACGCGTATTTTTAGACTGGAATTCGTAGCGTTCCTGAACCGCTACGATGGAACAAGGATGAAAAGGGTATGCCCCTCGAAGCGGTGTATAGGAGTCGAGTCAGTGCCGCTGGACAGTGAGCGCGCGCGGTCACGCACGCGATGTATGTTGCGGTCTTTCCTTCCTTTTCTCCGTCTTCTTCTCTCTCCTTCGGTACGTGATCCTTTCTCTCTTCGGTATCTCCACCTCTCCTTCACCATAGCCAAAACGGAAGCGACCGTTGTAGTCGGAAGACTCGGGGCAAGACCTCGTGCGGCGTAGACTTCCGGTCCCCGTTTCCGGACAATCTCTATAGGCACCTATACGACTATACAGTATACTATTCGCTGCTCGTGGAGTACACACTACACTGTTTTCTCACTATACCGATTTTACTACTCTCCTCGATATCATACTATTCGCAATTTACAACCCTCGATCATATACCCCGCAGGCAATTTGCAACCTGCTACCCCCCTCGACGTATTCGTACTCGAGCCATCCTGCCACTGCTCCTGCACGTATATATCTTTATAGCTTTACTCTATACGTCGTTCTCGTGCTTGTATACAATCAACGAAACTGAAACCCATGAAAGCATCTTGCAGCGTGCACCTGCGGGAGTGGCTCCCGGCAGCACGTAAATCAGAAGGGCTCCTATTTTCCGGATATAAGCGAGGATCATTTTCCAATTGAACCCTTCAGTCGTTGCGACTCCGCGAGTCTGCGGGGCTTGCGGTGCAAAGGCAGTGGCAACACCGGCAGCTTGCTAGGGCAAATACGCCTTCGCTTCGTGCAGATAACCCTTATCGTACGGTTAATATCGGCGAGCTTGGGGCTGTGCGCACCCACCACCACCACCACCGACTACCACCGCAACTCGCTCCACATTTTCACCAGTGCAATTGCATAAGATTGAGCGATAGCCCGCACGAGACTAGCCTCCACGACTGCTGTTACAGTACACGCGCTGTATTACGTAAAGATATACGTTACATACCAGACCACCGACGTTGTTTACAGGGCATGGTATACAAACATCAGAGAATTTTTGTTGAGTTGTCGCGAATATGGCCCTCGTGTGGTTCCATTTGTTTTCACGGTAACGATAGAATAATAAAATATGAAGAAAAAATTATCCAGTCAAAAAATGTCAAAGTACGTTCAAAATTAAATCAAGATCCGAGCATTCGGAGTAGCCGGTGATAATTTCTTGTACAAGTACTTCAGTTATTTATTGAGTAATTTTCTTTTTTTTTCAAAAGTAATTGAACAACAAGGGATTTCACTTGAATGAGAAGATATAAAACTTTTATAAAAATTCACCTACACGCACACGCAGAACGACATTTTTCATAAATATTATTTCTCGACGTTTTCGAGTACTTAAACATACTCTGACATTGATATCTTGATTTTTTTTGTCACGAAAGCAAAGCTTTCTCTACGAAGAATCAAAATAGTTTATTGTATATTATTATTATTCATTAATAATAATAATAATAATAATAATAATATGAGAAATTTATGGGATACGCTATCGAAAG
The DNA here is from genome assembly GCA_963942595.1 of Cylloceria caligata. Lineage (NCBI taxonomy): Eukaryota > Metazoa > Arthropoda > Insecta > Hymenoptera > Ichneumonidae > Cylloceria > Cylloceria caligata. The sequence goes on along the minus strand of OZ012705.1, from coordinate 78,911,244 downwards.
ATTAATTTTCCCGATGGTAATTTTTATATTAAAGACAATTGTCGAAGGCTTGTGTTAACTGATGGAAACAGAACGGCTGAGAGATAAAGAAAATCGTCTACGAGCCAAGAACAAGTAGTGAAGCACGGTTCCAGTCAGTCGCAATGACGACCCATCCACATTAGCAAGTGCGCGATGTGTGTATTGTACAGTAGACACACATACTTAGGTTGGAAAATGCCTGTAGCGAAATCGCGTGCCATGCGGCATTCATCCGGGCAACCGACGATCCGAGAACCCTCTCTCCACCATCAGCTCCACTTCTCTACTCTGCATATACAGCAAAATACCATTTCACTACCATCATCGTGTGTATATAGATATGGGCCCATACATACGTTCACCTGTTTCGTCGCGTTCCATTACCGCACGTAGATGATGCGGGTGCACCGCAGCACTCCAACCCCACGACCACGTGGGGTTATCCGCAGCTCAACTCTCGGCTATAGCCATGTATTACCACAGCTGGTATGAGAAATAAGGAAAGTAGCTAAGAGCTATCGGATACGTTGACAAGAAATGGGAAAGGATATATAGATAGAAGGTAAAAAGATCGCAAGGCGAAATAGGCGTGTACACTCTCTCTTGCCTAGATGCCCTGATTGGCCTCTTACTCTACTGGTCTATACCTTCACTCTCTTTCTCCCATCACCATCTTACTTCCTACTCTCTCTCTCTCTTCCATCCTCGCACTTCCTTCCACCTCCACCTGACTGACACGCCACCTATCGAGTATCATCTATGATAAGATTGGGGCTTATGAGGCCTGAAATTTTCTTCTGAAAAAAGTTTTCTTTACCAGGTTAAATAAAACAGAAACCTCAATATATTATAACATTTTTGGTCGATTTTCTACCGCGATACTTGTACTTACTTACTTACTTACTTGTAGAAGTCACGGGAGTGCGAGAGGGTAGTTGATGTTTTTGAGTGCATCGAAGCGCGTTGAACGACGCGAGACCACGGGAGACGACGACACAAACGACGCGATTCTTCATGGGGTTTACCGTTCGACTTGAATGCACTCTTGCTACATAAATTTTTCGGCACACACCGCCTCTCGGATTACCTATAAATGTCGATATCCTCTTGCTTCCCATTGATACGACTTCATTGATTTCTTATCTTACGGCATCGTGGTTGTATAAAAAAAAATTTTCCCGCTTAACTTTCTTTATTTTTGATTCCTCATAGAGAAACCTTGTTTTCGCAACAACAAAAAATTCACTTTTATATCCGGATACTCAAAATCGTTGAAAGTCGAGAAAATGGATTTAGAAAAAAATATCCGCGCGCGCGTCCGCGTGTGTTAACACATGAAGAAATAAAAACCTCTATAACTCCATAATTACTCTACCGATTGAAGTGAAATTTGACACACAAGATTATAATTATATTTTATATACGTTTTTTTTTTGTATTATACGTTTTTAAAATTTTTAACCACCTATCTACATTAGTTGTTTAGATATAAGATAATGAGGACGTTTGAATTTTTTAAAAATTGACGTCGCTTCTAATCCATGTAAACTCACATATGCTTAACTCAAATTTTGTACACAAACGAATTAACGTTCATATATGTTAGTATTCAATTTGGTGAAGATCGATAAAATGGTTCAGATTTTATTGCAGCAATTATAATTTTATAATTTATTACTGCTTCTACTTACGAAATATCTGACGAATCGAGCTATTGTGTTACTTAATTATTATATTATTCTTATTGTATGCGGAAGTTAAAATCGATTTTGTCAAAGATGGAAAAAGAAGTTAGGATTTACTCGGCATAGTTTTAAAAATAATTTCTACAGTATACCATGCGCATAGTGAGGACGGAAGTTATTCAGGCGGGGAAAGGATAGCATGATCGGTTCCTCTCCCTAGGTCCTCTTTTTCTTGGGTGCAGATGTATTTCCGATATTTCGTCCTCGTGTATTGCCGGTGTTGGCTAAAAGAGCGGGAGGTCCTTGGTCCTGACAGAGGATTGGTGTGTGTGTCTGTGTGTGTGTGTATATATGTGTGAGCGAGTTTCGTGGATTATGGAGAACGATCGAGCATGCGAGGGGAAAGGGAGAGATTGAGAAAATACGAGAGATGTGAGTGAGACAGAGAAGAGAATTCTGTCGCCGTTGCCTGGAAGCTATATGATCTCGCCCTCTGAAAATGGTGCGGCGCGTAACGAGGGAGGGAGCAGGGGAGGCGAACGTCGAGAGCGCCGTGTCGATGCCTTCTAGGGGAATAAATTGGAACTGTCTTCGTCGACGTGTTACGCCATTTATTGTCATTTTGTTCGATAGTTCTGGGTAGGAGTGAAAGGGAATATGGGGGAAAACAGGTATTCCATGTATACTGGGTATGTATACAGTAGAAAAAGAATAGTAGCGATGGAGGAAGCGAAGGGAAGTCGCGAATCTCTGCTATCAAACCCCCTTTCGCCCCCTCTCCGCGTACTCTATGTATCTCTCGCGCAATGTCCTCTTCTGGTTCTCGATATAGTACATAGTGTAACGGATACACGCCAAGTTCTCTTTCGGTCTTTGCTATTACAGCTAGTCGAGGACTTTCTGGTCTGATACTTTGATCAGGCACGTCTTTCTCGTTTTTTCTCCCTTCACTTCGCCACAGCATTGGCTACCGTGATAATAATAATAATAATAAAAAAAGAAGAAACAGAGGCAAAAACTAACAAAAAGAGAACTGATACATACCGGTAGGACACGACGCGAACGCCAGAGATGAGGATTGAACATATATAGTACAGATCTCTGCGCGGAAGCCACATACACGCGTTTCAAGTTGGCGTAAGCGAGACAACCGGAACGTGAAAGCAGCAGTGGCATCGCCAACGTTGGGTCTGTGCGGGTGCTTTGTGATTGGTCAGGAAATAAATTGGAAATGCCAGGGTAGTTATACACTTCCCTCCCTCTCTTCTTTCCACTGTGATGCTGTCGAGTGGCTAGCCCCGAGAGCTACTGCACTCTTTTGCTTCTCTAACCCCCTTCTATTAACATCGCGTCCGCAGTGAAAAGCTCCAAGTATATTGTGGCTTTTCTCGTCTCCCTTCTCTTTAGTCTTCGTTGCGTAAAGCCGGTGAGGTAAACACCGGAGGACATCTATCGAGATTTTTATTGAACACGAGGTCGTCGAATACTTTTGTTCTTTTGATGATAAACAGGGGCACAAACCAAGCATCATGCACAAGTACAAACTGGTTCGAGACACGGTGCATTGGATGAAAAGTTTTGATTAGAACGACCGCGAGAGCACTGAAATAAATTGGAAATGCGTGCGACGTAGCGTGACGCAAACTCTCGCGATTCTGTGCTATTTTTAAGAAATATTTTTATTCGGATCTTCTTGTTTGTAGGTTTATGTAATGACTTTGATATTGGTCTTTCTACTTCTCGGTATACAGTTTGATTCTTTTATTATTCATCCTTTTTTTATTGCGTTTTGAGGCGTACGCTTCATGGAAAAATATTTGTGGGGCTCTTCTTTGCTGCTTGGTGAATTTATGCTGACCAACTTCCCCCTCAATATACCAGCTATCACCAATGAGATCGAGATATGGAAGCACAAAAAAATGCTTCCCAGGAGGTATTACGCGCAGCCTTGACATCCGCATAGTAACCAAAGAGCACAAAGGCAATCTACTCACTCTCTTCTACCCCTCTCAATTTTCAATGTGTACTCTCAAACAACTCTATCTCCTTCTTTCCTATCATGCTTGTCCTTTATTTTTTCCTATTTTGCGGGGATCTTTCTCTTCTTCGACGATGGCCAACAGCTGTCCGATCATTCCGCGGTGAACCACCGTTAAAAACGAATAGCTACAGCGGCGGCATTGCTCACCTTTGCCTCTATCGTCCGGCTTTCGATAGATACATGAATATTAAGGGGCTAAATCGGTGAATTACAAAAAAGCTATGACAACCGGGGAGGCAGTGGGAATATAAATGCTTCCACAACAATGAATATCGATAGGTTCGTCGAAGGGGACGGGAAAAAGGCTTTGTACGTTGCATAAATTTGCTTTCCTTTCCTTTTTTTTTTTAATAAAAACCCATTGAAGTTTTATATAGATCCACGATGTATCGCTTTGCCTACAATTTTTTCCTATAGCGTACGCCTATGTCAGTTTTTGAGATACTATGATCCGCTGTGTGGATCGAAAGTGACGAACCTAGGAGAGAGAGAGAAGGTCGGGATTCTCGTATCTTGATTCATGAATATTCCCTCTCACTTCGCTCTACTGTCTTATGCGTATAGACGGAAACGTTTGCGAACCCTCGGGGAACTCTTTCCATTCCTTTTTTTTCTGCTGAGTTCCGCACATTCCTTCTGCCCACCCTTTTGGATTATCGCGCAAGTATACTCGTCTCTCGTCTGCTATGCACAACTACAGAGAATAAAAAGGGTTCGTGCCCGCAAGGTTGTGCTCTGGAAGGGCGCCGCTTCAACGAACCCGGAAGGGTATAGATCACGTATGACGGAAACCGACGACACGAAACAAACGAAGCGCAGCAGACAACTCCTCGTTAACAGTTAAAAACGTTCCCTCAGGCTTTTCGACAGCGTAGAAATCCGTGTTTATCATGGGTAGACTTTAGTGCTATCAAAAACACATCCCTTGATAAATATTTTTACAGCATACGTATGAGTCAGAGTGTGCTACAACCTCAGGAATCATTTTTAACCATTTGATACGAGTTGTAACGAATAAACCAACATTTGTTTATCAAGCAAGAAAGTAAATATCAAAACGTCATTTAATTGCATTTTCAATCTTCATAGAGGTAATCACGCGAAATTTTTTTTGCGATTTTTATGTCAACGTATCAAAAATGTACCAAAACGTCCAGAAAGAATTTATTTTTATGGTTATGCGCGTGTGTGTAAAAATATTGCAAAATTCCAACGTCTATAACTCGAGAATAGCTCGTGGTACATCGCACATATTTCACAAATAAGTAAAGCTGCGATTTCTTTATTTAATGTCATTATTATTGTAACAATTCATTCGGTGGTTCAGATATTATGACATTTTGAATTTTTCGAATAATATTTGTAAATGGTTTGGCGCGAATGTTGGCAAACCTGGCTGATTAGTTCTTTACTAATAAATATAAGATCAAGGACACATGGCATTAAATTTCGGTCGAATCTGTAAAGATATTAAGATTTTATGGGATGTTCAATTGTCGATAAACAAGTACGATCATTCTAATTTCTGTAAACTTTCATCAATTCAAGTGAATTTTGTGGGATTTTTAATTTTCAATTTTATCGTTGCTATACATTTTTATTAGTTGAAGAAATCGTGCTAGAATTTTGTAAACATATGCTAGGATGTTTGATGTTGATTTTGGTAAAAAATCGATGACGTCGTTCAAATTTTATACAACATAAAATTTTTTTAATACAACATTGCGATAGCTTGTATAACGAAAGGCCTGGAATTTGAGAATCATTCGCGCAATCAATCTAAATGTTTGTCATACTGTTTACGCAATGAATTATCATTGATTGTTATCATTTAAAAAAAATATATATCAAAGCGATGCCATTTTAGAGAATTTTGAATTTAAAAAACTCTTTGTCATTCGCATTTTGTCAAAATTAAGTTTATATAATTACTAGCGGAAGACAACGTTTTTTTCTCTATGAGAAAGAATTAATAATCGGTCTTCCTCACATAAGTAGCTTTGTAAAAGGTGAAAAATAATGAGAAACCAATAAGCGAGGCTCTACTTTGCGACCTTGTTTTATTTGGTTTCAATTGAAAGATGCAATGTACGAATCTGCATAACTTGATGCTATATGACTAGCGAAAGATTCTTACGGAGTAGCCCAGCGTGCACGTTCATCTCCGGGCGCGTATTATCGAATTCTCGAGATACCTCGTGCTCGCATAGACAAGAAGAAACGTGAACGAGAGTGGAGAACCAGAGAGCACAGCGGCGACGAATTTAAAATTGCTGGATTCCGGCGTACCGGCGAGAAGTGAACGAGGCAGCGAATAGCGCACAGTGACTCGTGTCTCCACTACAATACAATTCTTTTCTTTGCTTCCTTGTTTCGCGAACAGCTGGCAAATGTCTGGCAATTGTTCGATTCTATACAAAGAAAAAAAATAAAATAAACGCATATTCATAGTTCGTCGGATTCCCGGTCGAAGAAATGAAAGGAAATAAAGAAGACAGGAGCTCCGAGAAGTCGAGGGAAATATAAGAGAGGCGACTCCGAATGTCCATCGAATTCCTTAGCTGCCTTCTACCCGTTGACCCTCGAAGAACGACTTCCAATCGTCGGATTCCAGAGTGCCAGTACTCGACACAGAACCAGAAAAAGAAGGTCACAGAGAATGTCAAGTGGAGGATGAAAAGGGACAAACAAAATTAAAGCGAGATGAACGAGAAAGAAACGAGTAGGAAACCGTCTTGTCGAACGTTCCAAAGGTGCCAAGTACGAATGGCGCGAGAGAGCGCTAGAGTTTTGTTCTAAAGGGTGATTTTTTAAGAGCTTGAGAACTTTTTTTAAAAAAAAAACGCATAAAATTTGCAAAATCTCATCGGTTCTTTATTTGAAACGTTAGATTGGTCCATGACATTTACTTTTTGAAGATAATTTCATTTAAATGTTGACCGCGGCTGCGTCTTAGGTGGTCCATTCGGAAAGTCCGCTTTTTTATCGACAAATTTTGTTCAGCGATGAGGCTCATTTCTGGTTGAATGGCTACGTAAATAGGCAAAATTGCCGCATTTGGAGTGAAGAGCAACCAGAAGCCGTTCAAGAACTGCCCATGCATCCCGAAAAATGCACTGTTTGGTGTGGTTTGTACGCTGGTGGAATCATTGGACCGTATTTTTTCAAAGATGCTGTTGGACGCAACGTTACGGTGAATGGCGATCGCTATCGTTCGATGCTAACAAACTTTTTGTTGCCAAAAATGGAAGAACTGAACTTAGTTGACATGTGGTTTCAACAAGATGGCGCTACATGCCACACAGCTCGCGATTCTATGGCCATTTTGAGCGAAAACTTCGGAGAACAATTCATCTCAAGAAATGGCCCGGTAAGTTGGCCACCAAGATCATGCGATTTGACGCCTTTAGACTATTTTTTGTGGGGCTACGTCAAGTCTAAAGTCTACAGAAATAAGCCAGCAACTATTCCAGTTTTGGAAGACAACATTTCCGAAGAAATTCGGGCTATTCCGGCCGAAATGCTCGAAAAAGTTGCCCAAAATTGGACTTTCCGAATGGACCACCTAAGACGCAGCCGCGGTCAACATTTAAATGAAATTATCTTCAAAAAGTAAATGTCATGGACCAATCTAACGTTTCAAATAAAGAACCGATGAGATTTTGCAAATTTTATGCGTTTTTTTTTAAAAAAAAGTTCTCAAGCTCTTAAAAAATCACCCTTTACTACCGACTGAACTCTTCGGCCCGTTGAGTTTACTGGGAGAGTTGCAAGAGTCAACGTATATCGGGGCACCCTCTTTTCTCTTTTTTTTTTTCGTTCGTCAAACGATGTAGCCAACCTCGTCCGGTCTCTCTGTTTTAATTTGAAGATGGTTCTTGGTCGTGATGTTAACCCTTTCGATGAGAAAGCGACAGGGTTTATAGGGTTTACCGCAGTTGTTTTCTCGCCGAGCTATGTTCAGCAACTCGCATGTCACTTCTCGTGAGCGGAGAGCATTAACGGCAATCCAGAGCATTACGTCCAAAGCATTGTTTCGCGAGGGGTTAGCGCGGGGCTGCTAATTTCCGTTTCCGTTAGGAGAATGACTTCCGGAGAATCGAGAGAGAACTACCGCCCGATGGAACACGTCACGTGTATACGATTTGGTGCCGGACTACAGAAGGAGAGAAGATAGTGTGGAAGTGACGAGAACAACATGTACATATACGGAATGAGAATGGCGTGAGAGTAAGGCATCGACTAGTTGCCACGCAGTGAAAGCTGTCGGCGGTCGAAACTCTCTCGGGTCAAAGGGCAAGCGCACTCCCGATAGGCCCTCGAGGCGTTCGTGTTTTCGAGCGTTTGGCAGTAACACGCGCACGCTTTGCGGGATCAAACCAAACGATGCTACGGACGCTCTTGCATACCAACACTCCTGACAGTTTCCTAGCAGTCGTCTCTCGTTCAAGAGCGACAATGAAGAGAGATACCGAGGACAGAGATAGCGGCAGACAGAAAGGGGATGAATCGACGAGGAGAACAGTCTCCTCGGCTGAACCGGAGCATACGATAAATAGTCCCGGTGGCCAGTGAACGGTTAACGGACTAACGGCCCGTTACATCCCCAGTGACCGAGCGTGTGGCGTCCTGTTCTACCCTCAGCTTAATGGGGGTTGCGCGCCAGCGAGAGAAACTCGATGTGCAGGACCTTGAATATTTGACCATCAGCCACTGGCACACGTTCTCTCGACGCTGGACCCTCCATCCGAGATCCAACGGCTTCGGGCGAGCCACGAATTCTCTGTTTAATGTCGGTTCCATGGTAAAGTCAGGTGACAAGAGTGCTAAAATAAAAAAAGTCTTTCTGCAAATTCGCTAATGCTGCTTCACTTGGGTTATTCCGTTCCTTTTACTGAATCTCCAGTGACAGGGTAATCATCGTGTGAATATTTGGACACTTGTTCGCCTCGATTTCGGTGAAACGTTACCGATTCAATGGTCAATCGTCTTTTTCTTCACGTTACAAATTCATCTTCATAAATCTAATTTGATCGCTTTCATTGAATTCTTATCTCACGGAATCGTCGTCACGTCAACCTTTTGATATTACGACTGCGCTGTAGACATGTATAGAAGATGAAGAAGACACGAAGCGTCAAGTTAGAACGTTTCGCTAGAAACAATGGAAATAAATTACCAAGTATGATTGTCGGGACGTTTGCAGTCATGCGCAGAAGTGAGAGTGAGCTGGGGCGGATGTGGGAAGAAGAGGCCTCTGAAATATGTATGAAAGCATAAGCGCGTTGCTGCGGGATAAGGACAAGGGTCGAGGGTAGATGCTTCCTGGCCGACAGGCATCACCAGCGGCATAAGCTTTACGTCCCGTAGTCTATATACCGACTATACGCTGTACTGTGTATATTCTCGACGTTAAGCCTTTGAGTTATTATTCAAAGCAAATCACAACCGTCCCACACCAGGATTAATCTATCCCTTTCTCGCCATTCTCGCATCCTCTATCTGGCGTTCACTTCAGTCGCGATTTCACACCTCACCTGATTCACTACGGCCCACCGGAACAAGCGAGGGAAGTTGACTCTCGTTTGTTCATCACTTTGATTATACAGCACACAACTGTGCAGATTCGATAGTTTTGCCATGCAACGTAAAGAAAACGAAGAAAGTCAAATAAGGATTTAAATGTACGAAAGACGTACAAGAATCAGGAGACAGAAACATAACCTCGAGGTACCAGTGAAGAACTTGGATCAAACAACTTTGACAGCTCCAGACGCACGGACAGCTCCAGGTTGTCTGCTAACGCGATATTTTTTGTTACTTATTCATCGCTTGCGTCAGAGACACTGGGATAGAAAAGTGCCTGGTGCATAGTTTTTCCTTTTTCACCTTTGATTTCTTTCGCGTAATTCTGCACCCATGGCGCTCCACCATATGTCAGAGAGATGGAAGGACAGTAGAGCGAGTGGAGCAAGTAAAGAAGGAAAGAAGCGGCGGGGAGACGTCAACGTTGAACGAGAAAAGCTCGAGCGACCGGTGTAAATTGCTGTCTCCTCCGGTGGCACCATCGAAGCTTCCCTTTTCGTTTTCATCCTTTGATGTTCGAGGGAATGCTACTGCTGTTGCTGGTGGTGCTGTCGGTGACTCTTGCCACGGGTTCTCTTCAGGTTCCACTTTTTACGTCACGGCGTATATTCTCGCAAACTCGCATTTACTCCTTTTTTTCTCGGCAAACGACGCCCCGTGCCCGTCATCTACTCCCAGGGATTTGCTCCGAGATAAAACGAAGACCTATCTCACGTACCTTCTTGGCCAGAAATGTTTATGAATGAGGACCGGGCGTCGGGACGAAGCAACCTCCCGAGTAGCGTAACTCGACCGGGAAGAGAATCTTCCGTCGATCACGAATGGGACGAGGACCTTCGACTTTGAAAAACTCCAATCGAAAAAATCTCATCGTTCATCCTGACCCGATGAATTTTCGCTGCAAGTCCAGTTGAAGGTGCTCTTTCGTCACGCCCTATGGCACTCCAAAGTACAATTTCGTTCCCTTTGCAATATCTTTTTGCTTTTTCGCTCTTCCGTCTTTTTTCTCTTTTCATTATACTGTTTAAAAGCAGATTAGGCGGATCTATTGAACGAGTCGTTATTTAAATGTAATAGGAATTTATGTATTCATGGAGGCGATGCGTTATCTGTGTTCTCGAACCCGACATTACGTATGTACTAAATACTAAACCTATATACCGCATCGGCTCGTATATTATGTGAGCCACATATACAGATATATATTTGCCCACGTTACATACTGTAGACTCCTGTTCGCTCCAGAATCGCCGTACAACGAGCACAACGCCGTATTGTGCGCCGAACGCTATGAGTTATTACCCCTCCAATCTTGGAGCTTATACCCCTCGGGTCCCTCCAGCCCTCTCCCCCCTCCAGCTTCCTCATCCATCCGGACATAATTCAACACTCTATACAACGACGACTCGCCGTCTTTTTATCGGCTCTCCTCGATAACATTTCGGTACAAGCACATGTAAACATCGAAATCTCAGACCCTCACCGAACGGAAGGTTTATAATAAAAAATAAAAACATAATGAAATAGAGAGAAAATAAAAAGGCAGTGACAACAGTTCCCATTTTTCTCTGCCATTTAACATCTCGTATTCTTCTATATCAATGCGGATATTCACATTTTACTTCCGCCACTCGTTAATCGCGTGTCTTGGAATGTTTACAACCCTCATCACCGCACATTGAATGGTCTCGCGACCTCCAGACCCATGTATAACAATAACCGAGGGTTTCGAGTGTACGAGTAAAATATAAAAATATATATACGAGAAGGCTATGATGCGGTGGGTCTCGGGGGCCGGTAACATTAGGCCGCGTGGTGTACGATAAGTGGCGAGTTTTAATTTCCACAGGCGGCGAGCCGGTAATTACCGGCTTGCTGGTGCTGCCGCCCGCCACCGCTACCGAGGCAATTTCACGGTTTACATGCATACTTAATGACACCGGCTTTTTCACCTCCCCGCTCTTCTTTCGTCTGGCTTTCATCCCTCTTTTCTCTTCCTACTTTCTTCTATCCTCGTTCGTCGTACTTTATTCTCCGTGGGTCTCCAACGCATGTACAATTTCTTCGTTAGAAGTCTCGTATCTTCTCTCGCGATCGTCCCCACTTTCATTTAATAATGATAATCGAAAGTCTTGGACTTGGTGCTGCGGACCACGTAGTAAACTAAAGCGGCTATAATAAGCCTAATGAAAAATTGCTAGTGGAAATGTCGAGATACATATCTAGGTGACTGACGATTTTTTCAACGACTTTTTTCACCACACATGCATTAAAAACTCCAAGTTCTGTGAGAGTAATATAAAAAAAATTAAATGAATATATTTTTTTTTTTTTAAATAAAGCGAACACAGTTTGGAAAAGATTTTTATCGTCAAGAGCGAGGTGATTCGTCGGAATTGTGAGTTTTTCGCTGTGACAGCAGCAGCTTTTTTCGTTTTCGACGAGGTGAACGCGCGAGGTTCTTCGTTAATAACCACCAGAAGAAACGAGCTTACGTCGTTTCATCCCCGTCGATGAATCCACCACCGCAACCGTCACGCAGCAGAGAATTTGCAGAGAGACGAAGACGAGGAACGAAGAGAATCATGTTATTGCGTTATCTAAATTCATATTACCACGTTATTGTTCCCAACGAAGTAAAAGCACGGCGAGCGAGAGTCATCCAGTGCCCAGTGCGTTCCGTTTTTCATGTGTGTGCGTCTGTGTGTACTTTCGTCCAGAGTCATGCTCGCTTTGGCTCTTAAACCTCGCTTTTACGATTCGTTTATCGTCCTCTTCACGGTCCCGCGCCATTTAATCTTAACGATCTTTCTCCACACTCTCGTGTTCGGAATTTTCGCGACTTTATTTCTTCTTCTTCTTCTTCTTCTTCCTATTCTGTCCGCTACGCCTCACTTTGCTCAGCAACCGCTTCAGAAGTTGTGCTGCACCAGCAGTTGCAGTATTTTGCTTCTCGTCGGGTAACCTCTTAAATAAACCAAATCAAATTATAAAGCATTTCCTCTCAGTCTACCAAGTTGTTACGTCGCTATACTATACACTAGTTTAATCTGGACCACCCGAGTCGAAATTTCAAACCTCCGAATTTCCTTTCGCGTGCTCCAAATGGATAAAATCTGACACTGCGGGCGTCATCTCCGAGAATACGAAACCTTATACAAAAATCAAGAGTAAAAAATTATATCATCAAGCAGCTCATGTGCGAGAGATTTTTTTTTTTTTCTCTTAAAATTTATTACTTTTCACTTTTACTATAGTAATTAATATTTAGTTTCTTTTGATATCGTTTCTCTTTACATCAACGTACTACAAGAGTTGGTTATTCAGACTCGGCACAAAAGAGCATGGTTATTCACTCACAATAATTCATCTAATGCCCATATAATTTATAATGTCGAGTGCAACATATGACCGCATATTGATTAATTAATTAATCTGAATAAAGTTTAACACTTGACATTAAAAATAGAGATCATGAATTGATGTTGCTAGAGCCGCGGTGGCGTAATTGGTAACGTACCAGGCTAGAATTCTGGATTTCCCGGTTCGAACCCGGGCTGTGGCATGATTTTTTCACGATTTCTTTAGAATTTAAAAATTGTCAGGTCTGGTTGCCTAATTAATTCTTAATGAATGAGTGAGGCAATTAGATAGAGCTGACAAATAATTAAAGATTCGATTGTTAGAGATCTTTCTGAGATCGATAACACAGGGATCCAGGCGGCGCCGACTCTAACCGGGTTGCGAACTGCCAAAAATATTCCATCTTAACATCTGGTCAAAACATTGTCACATAGATTTATCACTCTAAAGAAACATATGACCACATATTGATTAATTAATTAATCTGAATAAAGTTTAACACTTGACATTAAAAATAGAGATCATGAATTGATGTTGCTAGAGCCGCGGTGGCATAATTGGTAACGTACCAGGCTAGGATTTTGGATTGCCCGGTTCGAACCCGGGCTGTGGTAATATTTTTTCACGATTTCTTTAGAATTTAAAAATCGTCAGGTCTGGTTGCCTAATTAATTCTTAATGAATGAGTGAGGCAATTAGAGCTGACAAATAATTGAAGATTCGATTGTTAGAGATCTTTCTGAGATCGATAACACAGGGATCCAGGCGGCGCTGACTCTAACCGGGTTGCGAACTGCCAAAAATATTCCATCATAGAAATTTGGTCAATAACATTGTCGCTTAAGATTTATCACTCTAAAGAAGCATATGACCGCATATTGATTAATTAATTAATCTGAATAACGTTTAACACTTGACATTAAAAAATAGAGATCGTGAATTGATGTTGCTAGAGTCGCGGTGGCGTAATTGCTAACGTACCAGGCTAGAATTCTGGATTTCCCGGTTCGAACCCGGGCAGTGGTAATATTTTTTCACGATTTCTTTAGAATTTAAAAATCGTCAGGTCTGGTTGCCTCATTAATTCTTAATGAATGAGTGAGGCAATTAGAGCTGACAAATAATTAAAGATCCGATTGTTAGAGATCTTTCTGAGATCGATAACACAGGGATCCAGGCGGCGCTGACTCTAACCGGGATTGCGAACTGCCAAAAATATTCCATCATAGAAATTTGGTCAATAACATTGTCGCTTAAGATTTATCACTCAAAAGAAACATATGACCGCATATTGATTAATTAATTAATCTGAATAAAATTTATAATGTCGTTTACGTTCTTCACATTCAAAAATAATATTTGCCAATAACTTTTCGAGTGACCGATAGATTTTCCTTTAACTCCAATCTTATTGAATACAGCAATGACTGATCTCGATTAAAGCTACCTTGATAAACTAAACTTAAAAATTCAGCTATATAAACGCTATGTATAATAGATGACATCATTATGGCTCTGTCAACTGAGCTCCGCGCTATCGTGATACGTTACTACTCACTGCAACCTGTGTAAGTGCACATGATTATTCGTCACTCACGTCGGTTACTTGCTATTATCAATATGTGACCCTATAACTGTCTAATATTCGGTCTTTATCTATCTATTGGTATCCGTTCGACTTGGTATTCGCGTTCAATGATTCAGGTATATGGTAAATATTTGAATTTGCGAGTGATTCATATTCCATTGATTTTTAATGTTTTGTGAACTTTTCTAATAACTTTTCTAATAAATTTCATGATAAACGGTTTATTTTTAATAAAATTTAAACCAAAGAGTCTGCGCGTTTGAATATTACAGATTAATCGTAGGTTTTATAGATAATTTATTGAGACGCAACAATTATTCTGGTTCCTTTATTCAAACATTTATACATTGTCGTTAATATTGTATCAGTCGCACTCGTTTTCTCTATATTTCTTTTTTTTATTATAATTACTGAGATTAATGCTAAAATTTTATGATATTTTGCTAAAGTGGTTACTATATAAATTTTATATTTAATAAATAATTGTTATTGTGACAACTGCCTGTTTTAACTTTACACATATGTGAATAAAATAATGAATTTCTAAATATCCACGAATGGAACGTTTTGAACCGAACGGTAAAACAATATGAAATATACTTTATCACCTTACGCTCTTCGCTAACTCCATGGAGATGGCTGATTCGTAGCCGACTATACGCGGTACTTGCAAAGATGGTGTTCCCGTATTTGGTATCGATGATAATAAACAGTGATACAACAATATTAACACATCTACTTTTTATATCACAGTGTACAGTTTGCATCTTTACTATTGTTTACACTTATCTGCTGTAAATGACTTTTTCTACTTCTCCGCGACATGTTTAAGTCGTGAGACCGCTGAGGAACAATAGCAAATCCTTTAATTTGGAATGAGCGAACCGCTACCACTAAATAATTACTCAGGGGTTGACTAGCCACTACCACTAATTCAGGAGCGAGTTAGTGGTAACCCAAATGGGTTAGGCAACGAAGGATAATGCCCCATAAGTAGAATTAAACTGAAAAGCTTCGCAGTCATATACTTGAAGTTGACGTATCGCATACTCTCAGACCGTAGTCCCAGAGTTTATATAGCTTCATCAGCTCGTTTATAGTTATCGTTTTTATGTGAAAGTAAAGTGAAGCTGGTATCTTGATAATTTTCAAGTATGAAAAAAAAAACTGATTCATTAGTTACGAGCGACTAATGAGTGATGATTTTTTTTCGTGATAAATTGATATTTCCTGAGTGCATGGATGAGAGCGTAATAAAGATGCATCCTTACATTTCGTCTGCGAACAGTATCCCTTCGTTGCAGGAAATAGAATTGATGACTGATGAGTTGTATCCTGAATCTATATATCGCCACAAGCGTTGCGGCGTTCCGAGAAGACCAAGAGAAACGTATAGAATGGGGTTGCCGAGACTTCTTGAAGAAGCCGCGAAGATAAAAGTTCTATGTGGTTCGGTGGGACGCTGAGAGTCGAGCGATCGCGAAGAGGTAGAAGTAGAAAAGGGTGAGCCAAAGCTGGAGGGTGTAGGAATGGAAAAGGTGGCTTGTCGGGGGTCAACGCGCAGAGGGTCAGTCTGACTCTCGTTCGGGGTGTCTTCACCCCCTAATGGTCCGCCTGGAGAGCTGACCGTACGTTAAAACTCCCTTGGGTCATCCGAACACCCCGCCTATGCTTGTCCACCAGCCAGTGCGGCTGCCTTCTTACTCTCTCGCTCGCACACTCTCCGCGTCGTCCTTTCCCGGACATCGCTGCCGTGGCAAAAGTTACACCATTACGTGATAGGGTGGTAAAGATAGATCTGGTAAAGAAGGAAGACGCTAGCCGCTGTGCCTGCTCCACTCTTTTTCTCTCTTTGCGCTCTGTCGTCCTCTCGTCCCTTTTTTTTGTCTTATTTCTTTCTTCTTTTAGTCTTTTCGCCTCTCGAGGTTCGCCCGTACGCTTGACTTCTTCCGGAGCAATCTTTGATTCTTTTTAGCTTTCGAAGCTCCTTCCACTCACCATCCAACTCCATTGTTTCTCATTGTCGATCCTTCGGTGACCTTTTAGTGTACTTCTACGTTCCACGTGGAAGGAGATCTTCCCTTTTTTTCTTCTCCGAGAACGATTCTCATCTTGAAACGATTCCGAAGCATTTGTCACGTATCAGCGATGCACACCTTCGGCATACAGTCTTTGAAATGGAATCATTCCAGTAGCTCCTCCGGAATCTCATCTTTCTATTAGTCACAGTTACAATTCTACCGCCAAGCAAGCATCGTGAAAGCCACCAAAAGCGCGAAAATCGAGTCGCTGTATGGAAAGCCTTTAGGTATTTGCAACTATGATGCAGCACGAATTACCAAACGAACGTACTCACTATCCAAAAGCAAAGTTCGCTCAGCAACTATGAGAATTTGAGCGTAGCAGCAGCAGTTACCTTCAGAGTTTGTGTGAGACCGAAAGCAGGACTACTCCTCGTTATCCGCAAAACTATTTCCTCGAATTCCCGTCTCGTTCAACCCTACAGAAGGGAATCACCTCCTCCCTCTTTCTCTCTCCACTTTCGATCTGAAGCAAACCCTGCTCTGGCCTGTCTTTGCAATGTCGTCCTGCACACAGGGAAAACTGTGTCTGCGAGATCTTCTTGGCGCCAACTTATAGGTGATTAATACAAGTTCTTCATGGAGTTTCAAAGGGGTCGAGAAGGCAAGCGGGGCTAGAGTAACGTCTTTGTATAGCCTTGGAACCTGTGTGTGCTTGCTTGGCCAGGTGCTCGCGGCTTCCTTTTCCTATAGGAGAGAAGTTCCGTAAAGGAAACAATGGATACCCTCGGCGATCGGAAGTCGCAATGGGGAATCATTGATTATAAATTATCGTAGTTAGAGTTGCAACTAAATTCACCGAGAATCCAGTCGCTGAATCGCAATAATGTTGTAATATCGACAATATCTTCATATGTTGTCAAAGTTTCAATTACATATACTTAAAATACTATAGTAGAGATCGTTAGGACAACATTTTTCAATTGCTTTACATCACTATTACATGAGATTTTATTGCACTTTGGTGTTAGATTTTCACATGAAAGATGTTAGATATATGAGGCTATAAATGTCCAAATACCGGAGGAAAAGTATTACATTTCGACTATGAATAGTAGACTATATCATACAGAAGCATCACGTTGCTCATATAAACGATTCTATCTGTACATCTCCGCACGAGTTTTACTTACATACTTTAGTATACGTTGGGAGAGGCTGAAAGTTCACTGTTGCCGGTTCATTTCGTTTCCTTCTACGAGTGTCGTCTCACACCTGCTCGAAAGCTTACATACATACGTACATAGGTACATCGTAGGGGGATGTACAAAACCGAGCGAGTCATAATACAAGAGTTTGCCACCTCGTTGCTAGTCGCTTACGAGGAGCGAAGCGTGTAAAACTCGACGGGAAAGGTCGGAGAATACGATGATATTCCTTCCCGGGAGTCTCGACCAGGGAGCACAGGAACTTGGACGTCGTGTCACGAAATCTCAACACGAGACCCGTCTCCCTTATTCTCTCGGTCTTCGTTTTTGCCCGTATTTTCCATTGAGGAAAATTGAAAAGGAATACGATTGAGGGTAAGGGCGTGTGCACTCGTGCTGAGAGACCGATTCTCGTCAAAATTATTGGAAATGCTTGCGGCCTTTCTCTCCATCCAGAAGCATTTAATTCTGATATTCTAGCGGCAATTAGTGGATTCATTCATAGAGAGGAGAATCAGTTATACGAGAAGTTGACAATGAGACGAGAGGGAGACTAAAATTGGCTGAAAGGGACAGGCAAGATTCCAAAGAATTGAAAGGGGAACGGAGACAGTGATGGAACGAGACGGTGTGTTGACGAAAGTGAAAGGAGAATCGAACCCAGAACATACGTAGCACGTTGCATTGCAGAAGGAATATTATCGAAGGAAGAAACTTCGTCTTCCCTTACGTCGAACGTCTTTCAATCTCCTGCGTCTTCTCTCCCATCGTTGCATCTCCCTATAGCTATAGCGAAGGCTGTGTCGAAGTAACGACCGTGCATCAAGATTGAATCACTAGGTTGGTCGTTAAGGTCGTAGTTGCCTATTATGTAATGCCAAAGAGCGCTAAGGGAGAGAGGCACAACGGTGATACTAGTGCACCAAGCGGACACGGTAGCAGCGGGCCTTTAGAAAATGTTCATCGTCACCCTGCTCGGTCGAGGTTGTGACTGGCGGGCTTGAGCTCGTGACCTAACGTGAACTTCTCTTCTCCATTGTGTATTGTAAACAATGATTAACCGTTCAGGGAATCCTTTCGCGATAACGGGCCTTAATTACCCCCATTAATCCATGTGAGACCCGGGGAGACGATGAGAGACAAACGTGAGAGCCAAAGAGCTCAGTTGCTCGGTAAAAGCAACAATGAGGGAGATAGAAAATTGTCAGGAAAATTGTCTTCTTCACTGCTTTCCAGTAGATACCCCGTTGTATTTCCTTCTATTTTAATTTTCGTTGCGTCACTTGTACCTATTTGTCAACCCTTTATTGGGTCATTCGTTACCGGAGAACCCTTTCTTTTCAGTGCTCTATTACAAAACCGTTTTACTTCCACTTATTAAATCATTATTCATTACAATATCACGATTTATGATCGAGAATTAATAAGTGTTCCAACCTATTTTTACGGATGAGAAGCGGGGATGAAACTGACGATGACTTCGGATGATTTAAAAGTTCTAATCGCTCTTGCGTCTCCTCGTCGCAAAATAATCGTTCGCTCTTGTTGAAAGTAACGACAGGTTCTCGGGAAAAGGTTGTGACCGAGAGAAAACGAGGGAGATTGTGCGAGCGTAGAATGAAAGAGAGGAATTCGCAGCCGTTAGTCTCGTAGTACGATTAGTCAGTGTTGACGTGGCTCTCGTAACGGCCTGCGGAGTTTCCCATAGTGTCAGAAGGTTGTTCATACTCGTATTTCATAGTCCTGTGTTCCATCCATGTTCGCATCCTCATACGTTCGGAGTCTCCATCTGTCTTCCTTCTTCTATCGTCTATCCCGAGATGCTTCATAGAGTTCCCACTACGACCTCAAGGTTGGGGGGGGGGGGCTAGTTGTGTCACCGTACTTGCTTCGAGGGTGGTTGAGTTCGTTTCATGCCTGAGCACAGCGTATCTCGTTAGAAACTTGAGCTCCCTATCCTCGTCGTTTCACTCACTCACGCCTAGCCCTACCCAGCGTGTGTCAGACTGTACAGACACCGAGCTCTGGGGTCGCCTCCAGGGTTGTCCAGCATCAGCAGCGCCACCAGAGTTTTCCCAGGGTGGGAGGAGGATTGGACTTGCCAACTTTCGGCAATGACGTCTACCAACCCTCCGGCCCTTCGTCCCCGTTTTACTCTCCTCTTCTCGCTATTCTGGTCTTGTCCCCGGTATAGTGCCTCAATCGTGATGCTGTCGGTACTACCGGGAACCTTCCTGTCCACCAACACGACTCACAGTGTACCGCCACCAGCAGCCGATCCCCTGGAACAGTCAGAAACTCCATCAACTCCTTGCTCCTGCCAGTATCACCTACCTCGTACAACTGGCTCTCGCTCTTGTCCTCTCTATACTTTGGTCCCTCGCTCTTGCTCCTTCCTTCTCCATCGCCTTTACCTCCGCAGTACCATCGTCAGCGTCAGCCACCGTGCCATTCTCACAATGCGACAACGAGAGAAAACCCCGGACCTCGCACTCTTCCACCTTCACTGAATGACGAACGACACTTTGAGAAAGTCCTGATTAGCCGCGGGACTCTTATAACCTTTACTCTACTATATACCTAAGACTTGTAATAGTCTTTCCATCCGCAGATTCAGCGTATATACTTTCTCCCATTTATTCTTTTCATTATTGTCGTCTCGTCTTTTCGTTCTCTCTCTTTTGCCAAAACAGTGAAAGAGCAAAAGAGTTTTTTTCAGTCAATTGGCTTCTTTCTTCTTACAGCACTTTTTTGGACGTTCTATCCATCTCTCGGCTCTCCCATTCTCCTTTGCTCCCCTTTTTGTCCTTTGGCTTTCTTCAGGGTCACGTAAAAGGCCCCTTCCTCCCTCATTCTTCCTCAGTTTACCGGACATAGCTACTGGATAGACTCGGAAACGATACCCTTGGGAAACCCGGATTAATTAATTCTTAGCTCGGAGATCGAATTAATGACTCTTGGAGTGAAGGAAGCTAAATGGCTTTCTCAACTCTAGAGCTTTTCTTGTTGGAAGGGAACTTGAGGCTGAGAGGACTTTATTGAGGATCGCACTGAGGTATAAGCAGTTGTACAAGGACGTTACAACAGTCTCCTTGAACTGTATTGACGCTGCGAATTTGAGAAGCCTTTTCGGGATCCTTTGATCGAACTAGCTCTTTCTGTAAATTCGACTTGACATCGGACCTCTGTTTCTTGACCAATCGTTTTAACGTTGGATACTGTGTAACCTGCGATGATTCGTGTACCGCACGTATATCTTGAAATTAACATAGAGATGTGAAATAACTTTGAGTAATGTAGATGCATATAATTGTGTATTGCCTTGACACTAGGAGAGGTCCATTATCGAGATGGTATGTATTTCTCTTTACTCCGAATTAAAATACGTACATATACTGCTCATTGTATCTCGTCCGACATGCATGGTCTTATACTACTGTGAACATATAATACCTAGGCCGAGTTATCTTTATTCTTTGTATCGTTTCCTCTCGCTATTCATGCAAACGCATGAATGCATTGAATGCAACCGATATATTGGTTCATAATCATTTAAACGTCATACCTTTATATGGTTTCAATAATATTCGGATGTTTTAGGGAAAAGCTATCTTTTATATACGAGCTACCCAAAGATATGGCTTTTGACAGTTTACTTTGAATGAAATCCGCTGAGAGAAATTCATTGTGATTTATTTAATTATTGAGGAAAACAGATATACGATACTTTGTAATTGGCGATATTATTCGATAGCTTTTTTTGTTGAAATGTTATCCTTTTATGTCTACCAGTTTAATATCAAGTTTCTATTATTACATCCTGAATAATTTAAGCATGCGTCTGACATTTACGTTTGCTGTCTATTCGATTCCGTAGTGTGCTAGTCGCCCCCAATAATTACGAAGAGGAGCGTGATATGGAGGACAACGTGAAAGCGTAGTCGCGCAATAAGATAGCAAAGTGGCTGAGAAAGAGATAGCGAGAAAAGAAAGAAACGAAAGATACTGCTACCTTCCTGGGTTCGTTGGAGTTCCATGCGTTTATTCAATTATTGCCAAAGCGGAACCAACCCGGTCTCCTTCGCTCGCTTCACCATCACGTTCCTATCTCGCGTTCTCCGCCATCACCGCAGTTTCCTGAGCCCGGAGGCACCACGGGTCCTAGGTTTCAATGACCGAGCAGAACTCGCTCGTTAGCGGAATGTACCTTGCTCTCTCACTCCTTCCTATGCTCTTACGCTCCTCTCGAAATATATCTCGGTAGATTCTAGCATTACAATTTTTATGAACCATCCCCTGACCTCTATCCGAACTACTCTCCAACTTCTCCGTCTGCTTTTCTATCCGAGAGTACTTGAACCCATCCTCGCAAACAGTCGTGGTCGCTCACATCCTTAAATATATAAATGCGTTTACGGAGACCCGAGTAAACGTCACACGCGATGAGAGAGACAGACACTGACTCGTTGCTGCTGGGATTGGATGGGATTGAATCGGAATCCTTCGCTCTGCCTTCATGTCCCTCTTCAGCTTCGTCTCCTTCGTCTATCTTTTTTCCCCTTCGAGGCTTTATGCAGAAAGTTTTTCCCAGGGTAACCAACTTCTTATGTATGCTCGAGCAGCTCTCTGTATACTGCTCTTACCCTCTCCCCAGACCCTTTACGAAGGGGAAGGCGATCTGTAGTAAGCCGACACCTACTTGCAGAACTGGGACGAAATGATATCGCTTGCACCTTTACTCCGATGCACAATTTTTGGCTTCCCTCCAATCACTGTATAGTACGCCGAACTATATATTCAACTCCAGTACACCGCAATTCACTCTTATCAACTTTTGAAGAGGGAAATAAATCCTATTTGAATTCTTTGAATCGCGGGTCATTGAGCTTGCACTCGTATTCAAAACGTTGCGTAAGAATAAATTAATGGAATCGCGCGAATTGTTGAAAACTTTGCCTTTGAGGAAGGTGAACGATAATTACGATGAGCATGTCGGAGGGTCCGAAGGTTTGAAATACCTCGGTTATTTCGTGGTTCACCTGGCAGTCTCTCCGCGCGCTATGCTCGTGTCACTCAGTTTTCTCTGTGTGAACGGAGAATCCTCTGTGCCGTCCTGTTCTGTCAGACCTCTACTGTTTTGCGGTCGGTTCACCCCAGCATGTTAAAACTCATACAACTAAACTGTATACACGCGTGGGCTGTTGACTCGATTAGGTTACGAGGAAACCAAAGAGGAGACCGTACGCATAGAACCTGAGAAGCTTTGTAAACAATAATCGAACGTAGAAACCTTAATAAGTACATTCGGGGTAACATGCTGGAATAAACTTTTAAAACATTCTACACGGTACTATTGTTTTGTACTTTAAATGAAAGACCGCGCGAGAGTTTGTTTAACTTTTCCTTTGTCGCTTACATCGTATTTTCAGAACGATGATAATAGTCGGTGGAAGAAAAGGATTTCAAAATGTATTTTGCCTTTCCAGTTGAATTCTTGAAATATAATAAATAATATTCAGTTGGAATATCAAACGATTGATATTATTTTTTTCCCCATTTTTCCCCACTTTGCAACGCCTTCCGCCCAGGAACAGTCGGTTTATTGATAGGGTTTAGGGGAGGTATCAATGATAGGGACAGAGGAGGTTCAGTGATATATTGCGAGTGCCCCTTGCGCTCAAACCGTACGAAATCCTAGTATATCTATATTGTATCTAGAGTTTTGTCACGCCCATCTTTTTATTCTCAACAAGACTGCACGACTGGGATTCGAACCGACGACCTCCCGATGCTCTGATTTAGAGTCAAGCGCCACTATGCCAGATACCGCTGTTTGACGTAAAATGCCATCGAGGTCTGCAAATTTGTACATTTCATGGATTATATTCGGTTATTTTTCTACTTTAATTGTTAAGTAGTTTGTACTGCATAAATGGTTTGTGTCTTAAGCTGCCGCTCGGTTCTTTTGTGGGAACGCGGGCGTTAAACAAAATATATATATGTAAAATAAAAATGTAAAAAGCTTCTTTTTCATGCATTGCACAGCGAATTAAATTCATAATCCGGGGTTTACAGTAGAGAACTTTAAAGTGTATACTTGGTTATTTATATAAGTTTTGTCTGAAGAATACAACGTACCGGTTAAAACCATGTAGAATTAAGAAAATAATCCTACGTGAAAAAGAAAAAGCTGTAGGCAAACCGGCGGACAGTTGAGCTATGTGCGAATACATGACGGAAGCCCGTTAGCTACTCTGCGAAATAGAGGTTGGCGTTCGCGGACGCTCCACGTCAGGAACTCAGGACACCGCGAACCCGACAACGAGAGAAGCCGCGGCAGGTCCTTAAAATTCAACCGCGCGTGAAACCGCAATGGAAGCTCACAGTGCGGGTCCTGTCCTCGTGGCCTACCGCAATCATGAGCAAGCCCTGCCAGGCGATCCTCTGTCTCGGCCTCTCAGTTCTCATCGCGAACTTCCCTCAATTTTGTGTGAAACAATTCGGATATTCTTCTGTACACAAATTCTGTAAATATCACTGGACATAAACCATTTCCTAGTCCATAATCACCGAAACGTTAACGATTAATGAACATTAAAGCATAGATATAGAAATATAAATTGTTTTGTATAATTTAATGGTCGGTGAAGCTCTCTGTGAAGTATTTTCGTTGTGATTAGAGTACGGTTTACATCAGGCAACACTGAGACACTGCAAAATACGTACTAGTCCTGAAACTACTGTACAGTTAGAAACCGAGATAGGAAGAGGGGAATATCAAGTTGAACCTACCCGAGGACCAACTTCCCAGTAGGTAGCACAGTAAGTCTGTCCTCGAAGCACTGCGCCTAGGGAAGTGGGCGTGCGTATCCCGGACAGCTCAGTCTGTGCCAGTGAAATCTACGTATACCTTGGGGTAGACTCCAGCAGTACTTCCATCAGGCAGACAGGCAGGCCACCAGCGATTCAGCATGTGAGATAATTATTCTGTGAAATACTGACTTCAACCCCCGAGATCTAGGCCCGACGTTGAGGGGCGTTGTGTTCGGACAAATTATCGTGAAAAGTTGCGATTATAGACTCTACAGTTCCGCATTCCCGTTTCGAGAAAACTTTATTAGTAGTCAACGCGGAGCGACTATACGTCACTTAATATGATGTAACGCACCTTCAGAAACTGTAATTCAATGTATTCAAAGACGATGCGTGAGAAGAAAGCAAATTCGATTTCACTGCATCGTAATAGTTAGATGAGGTAAAAAGCGAATCCGCTTTTGTCTAAAATATTAACCGGCTCTGAGTAAATATTATTACATTTTCTAAAGGTTTGTCACATCATCTTAACAATGTTATCGAAAACTTTTGAAAACTAAAAAAAAAAGTCTACTTCAGCTGGTTGTTACTCTATACCGACCAACTAATTTCTCTAATCAATTTTCGTATCAATCTATCGGACTCGAATTACAACGTAGTCTAGAGCTGAACGAGGAACGAAACGAATTGGAAAAACAGAGACGAAAAGCTATAGACAGACAGATAGCAGTAGTAGGAGAGTCACGTATATCCGGTCTTTGTGATCTTTATCACGTAACGAAGCGTCTTCCACTCGATTTTTCCAAGATGCTTCAACTTCTTGTTCCCCATTTTCCACTTCTTTCTTCGCTTCACTCTACTTCTTTCTTTTTATCACGTTTCATTATTTCCTCTTGTTCGGATAGGAAAAGAAGGTATGGGTTATGGCGTGATCAGGATACAGCTATACGTGGACACGAATGTATCGTTATTTGTAAGAGCCGAAACCAGAAGGCGATGGGATTTTCTTGGTGTAATCTCGCGACGAGACCTTGCCCTGCTGTATTCGTTGGACGACATTGGGCAGCAATGATGAGGTTAGGATGAGTGGAAGCTTTTAATAGGTATCCCTTACTCGGCCTGGTATACGTATCGGCGATTGGGGTGAGTCGAATAAGGAAGAAACACGGGAACGGGAGGGCAACCGCCTGCCAAGACTCGTTCGGGCCCTCTAGCTTCGATCGTAACCGGATATAGAGCTTGCCGCAAGCAGTGAGCATCGTACAGACTAAAAAGAGAGTGGGAGAAAATTGCGTGATGCTGGGATAGACTGGAAGTGTATCGGTGGACTAGAAACGACTGGTTACTTTACGAAATTGCCAACAGCAAACTTTGCCGTGTCTACGTAACTTGAATATCCCACCCAGACTTCGACAAAAGAAGTTTGCAGTTCCGGCGTATGCATGTACGATGATGGGGTGGCGAGCCGATAGGACGGAAAGAATCAAGATTGGAAAGGGAAAGGATATTCGAAAAAGCGAAGAATTTGGTATATTACAGGATAGGAACGAAATCCTACTTCCGATCGACGTCCTGCACCGTAATACCTTCATCGAAAGATACCCGTATATGTCTACTATACATATTTGGACTCACCACGCTATCGAGAATATAATTTCCGGAAAGAGGCAAGACGACGTATAAGCTTCTGGGACGACGGATAGCTTTTGCTATAAAGAAACTTGTGATCGGGACGTTACTTTTCGACGCTAGAACGTTACTTTAGGAAGTTTCCGGCTGTAAAGTTTTTCGGCGATATACAGCTCGAGCCATAGGTCCGAAGCGACTCTTACGATTTTTCAAAGATGGGTTGAGTTTGCCATCTCCATATTTCTTGTTAGTTCGAAGCCCATATCTCTTTTAAGTCCACCCACCCTCTTGCATCCAAGCGTAAGATTAAGTGCAGTGCGATACAGTCGTGGAAACATCCGTAGATTTTTACCACGACTAACAAAATAGTACATTATTCTACAAGAGAGGAAAGTATCCGATTACGATTGCGAGATTTGCTGCCGCACTCATACGAGATCGCAATCGGACTTCCTCCCGTGTACCACACGATACTCTATTCTCTCAATCTCCGTCTGATGACGCCACCTGTGCTCTTATGTTTTTCGCTCGGGCAGTGTCTCTGTTTCTGCCCAAGGGTAGAAAAGTAGCAACTGTCGGTCAAGTGCGCATGCACACTAGTCTTAGCTCGAAAAATGCCACTTTAGGCCCGCGTACCACGCGTGCAATGCGGTAATTTCAGCGCAGTAGGGGAAAAAAGTATTTCTTTAAAGCTGATAATGAAAGTGATATTATCATTTTCAACCAATTCACCTGAGCAGATACTATCCATATAGTGGAGTAGTAGTTGAAATAGAGTACGAAAACGACGAAAACCAACTCCTCGACTGAGAATCTTGCCAGAATATGCTCGAGCCATTACCGCAACGAGTCTGCGATTGTTCCGCTTTGCAACTACTTCCGCAAGGTATTTTCCACGCCCGAAATCTCTTGGAACTTCTTTGCCTCCTGAAACTCTCCAGAAACAATCTTTTCTTTCTAAAATGTTCATCTTAACACTGATATCCACGCACCGGCTTTATCTCGATGTTGACAGCTGTTGAATTTCGCGAAATACGGTTGTGAATTTACGAAAGACGATTTACCGAGACAAGAAATAAAAAAAAAAAATGTATTTCCAATCAGGTCAACCTGATATTCATAATTTTTTCTCATCCAGTCCTTCATTCTCGCAGTCAAGATTTCCATGATTGCGGAAGATTGATTCGCGCGAATAAATATCGGATTTTCAGCGTCCGGGGAGAAAAAGACGGGAGGTGAGTGTACGGTTGAGTTATCCTTCGATATTAATTCAATTTGCAAACGAAGTGTAGACTTCTTCTTCGGTAAAGCGATTCGCGGAAGAGGGTGCTGAAGCAGCGTTAGAATTGGTACCATCGTATTCGAGTGAACGGGCAGGGTTGCTAAACGGGTGAGGGTGCTAAACGGACGAGGGATGAATACTTTATTTCTAAAGCGGATTTTATGAACGTTACGACGTTATAGTACGGCGTGACGCGAACTCCTCTTACATCCAGTAGACGATATCTCACGAGGAAGAATGCAACGCGTCCGGGCGGGCGTCTGGCTCGAGTTGAGGGTGGAGTGATGGTTGTTGGAAGCAATGCGGAGGAGCCCTAGGGCTGTCAGAGGTTGCGACAACCGCAAATCGGGCGGAACCGACTCCACACGAAGCCCCTTACACCCTTCATCCTTCGCTGTACCCCTTCACCACCGGTTGATCTCTAAATAGGAAATTGTAGTCGAGAGTTGTGCCCGATAATAGCAGCAGCAGCAGGTAGAGGCGAAGATATAGAGAGGAGGAGACAGGACGTATACATATATGTTTAGAGAGACTGGGAGGAATAGAACGAAGAGCCTCGAGATACTGGAGCGTCGGATAGCTAGGCTCTGGGT
Organism: Cylloceria caligata; assembly: GCA_963942595.1. Lineage (NCBI taxonomy): Eukaryota > Metazoa > Arthropoda > Insecta > Hymenoptera > Ichneumonidae > Cylloceria > Cylloceria caligata. The sequence continues at coordinate 78,883,414 of OZ012705.1, read as the reverse complement.
ACATACGTGAGAAGGTCCTGAGAGTTGGAGAGAGTATTATCTTTCAAGAGTACGGATCTTCCCAGTCCTATGCTGCTGGTGTATACACATTTTATAGAGAGAAAGATAGAGACTGCTCAGCCACAACCCGACCATCCCTTCAACCTAGTTCCGTCTCCACAGCGTACACGGATGGATAACTGTGTGTCGTGAAAGTATGTGGTAGTAGTGATAGTTGTGGTGGGAAACTGCTAGCATAATTGCAGAGTCTTGTCATTGGGAACTTGGTAAAAGGGATGAGTCTCGATGCTGTGGCGCGAACGAGCACCCTACGCGAACGAGGATTCCTTTTGGTGTTGGGTGAGTTCCACATCCAACGCGAGCCACGACCTTATCCCTATATAATTTCAATTCAACCTGTTCCTTTTGCCTATCCGCAATAACGTAAAGTGAGTCTGTTCTCGTGCTCTCTTTCCGCATGGCTAGACAATACCGAATGTATTAAACGTTGCAAAGTACAGTTACTTCGTTCACGCAGCAGTGAGCTTGTAAGACAAACTGAGTTTCCATTCATAAACTCGACTCTGGATCGGAACAAGCTCTGCAATTTCGATGGCAGATGAGGTACTAAGGCTGACGACGGTGTTCTCTTAGATAAATGTCACCAAAGTCGATACACGGGTGAAAGGGCTCACCGGCTGGGAGAACCGGAGCGAATCCATCTCAACTTCGAAGGAGGTTCGGTTAACACTCCTCCTTCCCCCTCATGGTGTTTGACTTGGATCCTTTGGCCAAGTCCACACATCGATGATTTTCTCTCATCATCCTTGGTTTCCGCTTCCCTCTACCTTTTGCCACGTCCTTTGACCCTTCTTGAGTACCATGCTTTCTATCAACCCCCCCTCCCCCCTTCTCACCTGACACAATGTTAGTAGGGTTTACTTCAACGAGTTACGTAGCTACATCACTTCAACGTAGATACATTACTCACATCACCTACAACTCCTGGAACTCTCTCTCTCTCTCTCTCTCTCTCTCTCTCTCTCTCTCTCTCCCTCTATACGTTTTATTTATTTCTTACTTTTCTTGAGTTTCGGGAGGTAAAGAGCGCAGCAACGAATGAGAGCAGTCGTCCTACGCGCTCCGTTCTAATTTTTGTTGGAGGGTGGGTTCATATTCGTGCTGCTAGACTCTCGTACACTCGCCATTTGCTTCGACCCTCGGTTATATTGACTTGTTTGTATTTTTCGATGTAAAAGCACGTTGGCTTCCGTAGCTGAAATCGATTAACTACCTTGACGGCCATTACATTTAAGTGATAGCAAGAGAGGGAGAGAGACCGAGACGAGGGTTTTGTTTCTGAATGTTGTTGAGAGCTCAACTGTCAGAAAAAGGGAAAGAGGCAACGTGGACTTTATTACTCTCAGTATCTCGCATATGGTGAGGGCAAAACCCCGTAAACCAAAGCCCAACCCTCCCTATCTTTTTCATTTGATAGCGCAACGATGTAAACCCTCTGCTCTTACGGCTTCGAAAACTTTAGTCGACTCGTGAGAAAGCACTAACGGTTTGACGTGATACTGCATTTTCCATGTAACATAGTTTCCGAGCTTAAGTATACGAGCTAACGGTGTAAAGAACATTTCTGCTGTTTATGGCGCTGCCTTCGTATAATCACTAGTGATGATGGAGAGCTGATGCACGACGGGGGCCCTACCATGGTACAATTTGACTGAAAGATCGAATAAGTTAAAAACATGAAGCATGCTAACTGGAACGAGAGACACATCCCATGGTTTATGGAACCTCTTGGTTTATGGTAAAACGCGAGGAAAAACTTTGGAAGTGATAATGGATTTGGCGCGGTCATGAGTGGCCGGGAATTGGGATTTCACGCGAGACCATTTGTAAAGGTCTATTCGCTTCACGCTTTACTCGCATCATCACTATCTAGCTATAACCTGTAAAGCTACACTTCCTTGATGATGAAACATAAATAATAATTGGACTATCAATTTAACATCTATCGACCGTAAAATATTCCCCGTGTAAAAACGATTATTCACAAGTCTACCGACTGCGATGAAAAATAACTGCTGTTGTTTTTAGAGTGGTGATCGACGTTGAACGCAACACTCCATCCCTACATTTCCATCACCCCTTAATGAAGCTACGCCTCCTGCTACTTACAGTGGTATTGGTGGTACTCGACCTGTGTTACCGTTTGCTGCCTTCTTTCTCTCGTAGGGAAACTTCGTTATTAGTATCTCGGTGTTCTTGGAGACTATAATAACGGAATGCTTGACGCTCGTTTTATTCTTCCGACATTTCTTTCCCAGGGGCAGTATACGCTCTTATTGTTTCATACTACTACTTGAAGCTTCGCAGGAAGATGAAGCAGAGTGAAACATTTTTCTTTAAGTTTGTTAGAGCCAGGGTCGAGTACAGAGCGAATACATATACTATGTAGTCTTATTTCATGCCCAGACGAAATTAAAAAAAGGAATAACGTAAAGAAAGAGTAAAAAAGGGTTAATGAAAAAAAAAACTTGGTCGAAACGGTCAGCTGCCGTTTGAAATACCGCACGAACCGCGTGTGCAGCGTAATGTGTCTCGCGCGTTTCCCTTATCACACGGACTCTACCCCCTTTAGCTCTCTGCTCGTGGTCCGAACGCTACACTCACACAATACGGAGATCACTGTGAGAGTGTATCCGAGCTCTTGCATGCACAACCCAACGGTTCATTCGCTCTATGCAAAAAGATACGCGGTCACCTATATGAATGGAGCGCGCGGTCACCGCGGTTTTAGCTGCCAGTCTGCGCTCCCCGGAAATTCAATTCGGACCCGAAATATTCAGTCTGCGCTGGCCCTTTCTCACTGCACAATATTCGTTTCCATTCCGCACGATTTTCCAACCTGGTCAACTGAATCATTGACATCACTGATTATCCAATAAAATATACGGATCTTTCACTTAATTGTGAACTGAAACAAAGTAACTTTATTTATCAAAAACATCGGACGGATTCATCTCCCGATTGAATGCATTGAATTATTTCGTAACATGAAAATTCGTTATTTCTATAGCTGTCCAGAGTTAAAAACAAATGTTGCAATCATTTAACTTTGTTCTTTTTTTTAAGTGGTAAATTTTAAATACTGAATTGTGTCGACTAAATTTGAATATCGGAATACAACGATACACCGTGTATTATATTAATGGCACATAGTGTATCATAGGCCGTATCATGTTATAAGTACTATGTCAACGATATGATTATGATATTTTTATAAGTAGAGTATCAAAAAGTTTCGACACATATCTCTTATACCCAGATGTATTCATATGCATTATAGTTAGAGCAATACGGTAGTCGAAACACACACTTTACAAGTCCTCGGAACTGAAGGTAGTCGCTTATTTTACTTATACCGTGGAATTTAAAGTCAAAATTTCTTGATGAAATGATTGGCCAAAGATCGTATAATTTTGTTACCGTAAATCTACAAGCGTAGTGAAGAAGGTATCTCAGATTAAACCGTTTATCTGAGAACTATTGAAACGAGACGGCTACCTTAAACAGCTGATGGCAATAAAATGCACAACTCACTTTAGTCATGAGTTGAAAACTAAAGAAAAAAAAAGTGTTAACAAGTAAGGAAAAGCGAACCACGGTAATATCGTCTGTCCACCTTCTTTATCGCCATTTACTCCTTCACAGAGTCCGTACAGGGTCCGACAGCATCTACTTGTAGTACGTTTGCGAAGTCTTTTACCGGATTCGGAACCACACACCGAATGTATTATTCGCATGGTTGCAGGAAAAAAAGGACTTTGTTCAGAGTTGTGGCGAGGCGCGTGGTTTTGCACTGTTTCGTTAAGGGGGTGCTTTAGTAGTAACAGGAAAACTAGCGAATAAAGATAAAAAGATAGATGAAAAATCCACAGCAACTTACGGTCTTCTCGAGGAAATTTAATTCGGTCGCGAAATAACGCACCTCCAGAAATATCAGAGTTTCTGTTATTTCTACCGGTGCTCCTTCCCTTGCACCAACACCCTTACACTACAGTCGCTGCTGGTGCACCAGTGGTGCCAGTATATTAACCGTTTAGAATTTATGGCTACTTACGGTTTCCCGGGTCTCACCGCAATTTTGCGTCGTACAGAGCCTTCTCTCCTTCCGCTTTCTTCGCAGTTTCGGAGTGTATGCCAGCCAGCTTGAATTTCGTGACGGCAAAACTTTCCGTCCTTTTTTTCGTTGGTTTGCAAACAGGTGCGGAAAAGTCTTGTCCAGTCCGTATGTAGAAATACATGTACATACTATTACTGTGATTACATATTATTTGTACAAGTCGATTTTCTGGATCGAAGTGGGATGGAAGGGGGGAGGAGAGAGCGTGAGTAAGAGAGAGAGAGAGAGAGAGAGAGAGAGAGAGAGAGAGAGAGAGAGAGAGAAGATGATAACGCACAAAGTCGAGTCGCAGGAATAGAAAGCGTGCGAGTAGCACTGGAGAGCAATAAGCAGAAGAGGAAGGGCTGAGCTTTCTCGTTTCTTACCAGAAGCAGCAAAAGCAGCAGCAGCAGCAGCTCGGGCATCGAGCCACTTTTCACCCTCCCCTGTGCATGTGTGTCTATATCTACTTCTGTGCCTCTGCCCCGCAAGCTTCCACGGTTAATGAACGAAAAAGCTCCCCAGGGTGGTATACGTCGACCACCGACGTTGGAAACGATCCTATACTAGTCTCCTTTCTCCGTGAGTATACTATATTACTAGTAGTGCTAATACTATATAGTACAGTGGAATTGAGCCACGTGCGAAGAATTATCTCTGGACTCGTAACCCAGGGAACTCTTTCTTTCCTGATGTTTCTTTCCTGATACTTTCTCTCTCTCTCTCTCTCTCTGACACCTCTTTGTTTGTGAGTGATATCGAATGCACCCCAAAGCTTTGCAACCCTTTCGTCTTTTAAAAAAAAATAGTAATTTCTCAAATGGGCAATAAAATTTTTTTCGCTCAACTGTTTGAGGCCTGATTAACAATTGGCTGGCGAAGGTACTCAGAGATAAATGGTTAGTGGGAAACTCCATGCTCAAATATAGTCCAGCAGATTATACTGTGGCCCTGCAATGAAGTGAAAATTAGTGTCGGCAATCAACTAATTTTATAGGACACATGTGCATAAATTTTGTATAAACGAATGTATATGAACGAGCCCTTGATGATGATTTAATTATTTTAATTCTCGTGTTTTACTAATTGCTCATGTAGATAATAACGTCCGTTCAATTAATTTGATAGATGTTTAATGATTCAGAAAACTTTGAATTCCGGTTGTTAGCGATCTATTAAATTATTAGCAGTCTTAGGGGATCAGTCATTGTTATCGTACATACACGAGCTTTTGCACAAAGCCTTTCTATCTGAAATAGTGAGGGAAGGGAAAGCTTGAAATGACTTTCGTCGACGGATTCGCTGAGGAGGAGGAAGCATCGTGGGAAAGGCCACCAATTTTCACTTGACCCGTGCAGAGCACCGGGGATGAATGGTAGCGAGATGCGTGCGGTGGAAAGTCACTTTGGTCTACCCCCACCCAACCGCGGATAATCAACTTTCGTGGAAAATTATTTCTCCTAACCGCAGGCGAACAAGCGAGAGAACAAGCGCACCCCTTCACCGGAGGATGAAGCCTTGCGCAAAATAGATTGTGATCGGGTGGTACACAATCTCAGGGTGACGAGAGAGGGAGAGAGAGAGAGAGAGAAAACCGTTAGGCTATACATGATAACGTGCGCGAAACGTACGTCCGCAATATACTCGGATAAATCTTTCATTTCCATTTAATTCTCAATGAGTACCTTTAAAGAAAAATTGATACTAATCCCCGTATCTTTGTGTCAATTCATGATCGTTTGATTCGACAGAGACAGAAAGAAAATATACAAGGGAGATAGAAAAAAGTTTATATGTGTAAACTTGTGTTTTCTAGAGTACACAATATGCGATATAAGAGGCAGAGATAAAACGAAAGTTGTCGAAATTCGAGGCAGGGCTTTTTTCGTAGGCTACAGCTCTTACGGTTTGCGAGCGAAAGAGAAACACGACCGCACGTACCGATGGAATCAATCCACTTACTCATTTCCCGTTTTCTACTCGCTCCTGATGCTCTATCTCGATCTCGCCTCCTGAAGTGACTGGACTGTAGTACGCCGACCCTTCTCAAGAGCTTCTGGCCAGCACCCCGTGTAGCCCTAATCCACGTTACGCGTGAATTCTGGCGTCCAAGTTCGCTCTCAGGATCCCCAACTTCGAAGGATAAACACTCGAGGATCTTCTCTAGGCAAATATACTTGTCGTTTCAGTCGTCAAGTAGTTTCGCAGACTACTCTGCTCTCACCCTCTTCCAAGTTCGTTTGGTTGCTATTGGTGGCGCTCAGCACCCCTTTCGGTGCTTCAGTTCTCGTTCGAGCACACGGAGAGAATTTTTAAGGAAAAGCCTCTACAAAAATATTGGAATAAAGACCAAACGGCCTAGCAAACTGGGAATATTTCAGGAGTTTAGGGAATTTCCTTATTCTGTTGAGTTTAAATCAATTATGTGCTTTTACAATGCGTTACGGTGAACGTCTCCATAGATATTAGTCTCGAGTCATCGGCGGAGCACGGGAGAATCCATACTGATTGGTTAAAACCATTAATACGGCGGTTTATGCATTCGAGCGTCAGTGTAAAAAGTATTTTGCCATACTGCTTTATTTTGATTAACTATTAAATGTTGTTCAACTGCGACTATTTTTATAATTACCGTAGTGACTTTTAATTGGCTTCTCTATAAATAAGGTCACGTGGATAAACAAAAGTTAAGTCATTATTTACTATTAATAATTAAAGTAACCTGTAAAAATTTCATTAATCAAATTGTGGAGTAAACAATAAAAATAAATACCTTATCAAGATCAGAGAGTGCTTTAGGTTCCCATTAATGTCTGAGTATTGGAAAATTCATGCATCAGTTCTTCAGGTTGATATTAACGATATTTTTGAGTGTTCTGCATTTTATTTTAACCTCTTACGTAACTCTTAAGTTACCCCTAGCCCCAAATGAACCACATACGGCTCGTTTAGTCTCGGGAGATGGGTCGACAGATCTGTCGCGGTAAAACCACCACCACTTTCGTTCGATGTGGAGTCGAGGTACCCCTTTACTGCCATTTTCTTATCCGATGGACCAAACTCTCTACGACGTCGGAGATCCTGCGAGCTGCAACGTTATGAAAACTGTGATGTTATCCGAAGAATACACAGCGGCACCGGTAACAGCGAAACGGCGGTGGCTCTTGAGAGACCCGAAGAGACACACGATGACGAAGACGTGGACGAGGCTGGCCGCACTCTCAAAGGCGTCTATCTGCGAATCTCAAGCCAATTACGAGAGGCCTTTTCAGTCTGTGGGAGTCCCCAGTGTCAACCCAGAGTCGCACCGCAGTCTCGACGTAGAAAGAGAAAGAAATCTCTGGAGAGAAAGACGGAGAGCCGAGAGACTCGAAGAAGAAAATAGCTCGAGGATTGAGTCACCGCAAACTTCTCGGAGTGGAACAAGCCAGACTCTTTTCTTACTCATCCTTTCGCCAACTAGTTTTTTCTACCCTTTTTACTATTGCTCTATGCCAGATAACAGTCAGACGTTTTCAAATTGAAAATCTCCATTACAAACAATCGAAGTGATCAATTAAATAGTCGTTATATGAAAATGCATAACAGCTATTGTGTCTGCGTTATCAAATCGATGACACAGTCTTCAGATTATCTTTCGTCTCACCAGACGATCCGCACTGTCTAGACGTTGATGCTGTTCAATATAGCTACAGTCTTCCTTTATATTGCCACTCGGAAAGACATTTTCTTGTGGATATCCGATAGTCGAGGGACGTATGTTCACTACACGGTAGATCGTCATACTCGTTCCGCTTTCCAAGCGAGGGATGGTGCGTGTTCGAGTAATGCGAGAGCAGCAACGTGGAAGATAAACGCATGTGAGAATCATGAGTGAGACGAAGCAGCAGCAAAGAAAGAATAAAAAGATGAAGTAGAGCATAAGAAGGGGGAGAATAAGATGAAGTAGCAGCAAAGGAAGAAGAAAAAGATTAAGAAGAACTGAGGAAAGGGTAGAATAAGATGAAGGGTTCTCAGTCGAAAAACATTTTTGAAGAAACGCGAGCTCGACGATATCCCCGATCCACTGTCAAACGACTGACATCTTGCTACTCTTCCGATCCTCCCTGAAAAACGGAACTCTCGATAGAGAAAGAAACAGGGATTCCCTAGGGATGTTAACCCGATAAATTTTGCGAGGAGCAGGAGAATCGTCAAGCCTGCTGCGGTAATTTAAAAGCAATCGGATGAGTTCATCCGACGATAAAGTCCCTCTTGCAAAAACTCTTTAGCCTCCTTCCCCTTACTGGTTCTTATTCTACTTCTTCTCTCCCTTTCCTATTGCCCTCTTGGAACTACCCTCTGCGATTCGCTAATGGACCGAGCATCAATGACAACCCTTCTCACACTTCTACTCTTCCATTTCGTACATTGATCTTTATCTAATAGATGAAACCTGTCAAAAACTCTTACCTCCACATGAACGGACTGTCATTTCGTATAGTTTGTTGAATTAATAATATTTCAAGACTCTTTCGTCTTTTATATAATATTCTTAGCGTTTTTTAAATACAATTTTAAGATTTAGTGCACTCGATATTTAATGTATGGTCCTCGCCGGTAGCTCGAGACGCCAAGTCGAATAATTCGTGTCATGTCCGATAGAAGAATTTTCCTTTGCCACCATCGTTTCACCTTTCTCCGTACTACGTTATCGAATCTGCAATTAAAAAGTTTCACCAACTAATTTCAATTTAAACGCATACTGCCGTTTTCGCCGTGAAAACTTTTTCTCTTTCGGAGCCCGCATGGCGCCGTGGCAGAAGCTGCACTTCTTCTTCCTTCTTCACAAACTTTTTTTGCCGATCCGCGGAAAGTATCGATTCCCCAGAGGAAGAGATAAGCGAGTAATCTCTATTACTAGTAATTACCGATTTGGCATCACTTCGATCCCATTTTCTGATGTTTTGAAATATTTTTGTTTCAGGTAAACGAGACGTTTCAATCTATTTTGGCGTAGGCGGTGTTTCTAGGTGATGTAAGTTGAACAATGAAATAATTAATGAACATCATGAATCATATTATTCATAGTTATACATCTTTGATCAAGAATAACTGGAAACCTTATTTATATACATAATCGGAATCTTATATCTCTCGTACATTGTATAAAATATTGCATAAATCTGCAAGAATAGGAGCTATCAACTATTTCATTGCTATTCATACAATTTTTAACACCTATAAAGCTGGGTTATGAAACTCTTTTTTACTAAAAGAAACAGCAAGAGAAGTTATTATTCGAGTCTTAATTTATATTAAGTATCTCTCCGTCTCATTCTCGAATAATCTTGCACCGTAGAACGATTAAGAAGTTCTAAACGATCTCCGCAACCGTCACAACATTAACGCCCAAGGATAAAACATCAGTCAGCTTTTCTCGATATTCATCCTTGTTTATAGAACAGCCTGGGTAGCCACCGGAGAACGTTAATTTCAAGTGCGATGCGGTGGGAGGTATCGTAATCAACGATAAATCACTCCTTCGTTACCGAAAGTGAAATCTAACCGTCGACGTCATAACTCTGCTCTCGTACTACCAGAGAGCTTTATCTACCGGTGAATCTCTTCGGTGATCTCCTCACGAAGTTCGCCGTTAATCGGGAAAATACCGAAGAGCCAAAAGACGAGCTGAGCTCGATGAAGGAGAATAGGCGGGAGGGCGATGAAAACTATTTAAGTGGGAGATGGCGAGTAATGAAGGCATGTGCGAGGGAGCTTGGAGATGATAGGGGGGGGGGGGTGAGCAAGAGCAGCTCCTAGAGAAGTAATTATGGGCTTTGGGTAAGGAGTATTAGATACGTACGTACTACTACTATTATTATTAAAGAGCAGAACCCTTGATAAATGTTCGAGTAGTCTGTAGAACTCTCGCCTGCTACTGGTAGCCAACACTTCCCTGCTTCTCTCTTGCGGCGCGCGAGAACGAGAAGTTGCCATCTCAATTATGAACAATGCATTATTAAAAACGAGTAAGTAGTTGCGTTCCCTTGCACTTCTCTCCTTTCCGAACGCTTTCCTTCTCTCTTCATTTCTGTGTTTTCCTCGTCTACGAGTTCACTACGTTCATACACTCTGCTCTACTAGTCTCTCGTTCTCGCCCAGCTTGGTTTCCTTGATTATAATCTCAAGAAAATTCAGGTGGATGTACGAGAGAAAACAAAGTGAGGTACGCGGGAGAGGAGGAAGGAAGCAAGAAGAGAAGAGTCGAAAGCTCGAGAAGGCGAGTGCGAAGTGGTCGAGAGAGGAGGCTATGGGTTAAATTATAAACTCAAACTTTTCGCGTAGTATAAGCCTCATTCTCTCTCTCTCTCTCTCTCTCTCTCTCTCTCTCTCTCTCTCTCTCTCTTTCTCTTTCTCTTTCTCTGTCGGAGCTTTTGCCAGAGAAACGTTGCCAGGGTGGCTTCTGCCAGAAACTCAGGGATGCCAGGTCTTTGCTTCACAGAGAAGGAGCTCTCTTCTCTGTATACCAGAAGCAAGAGCAGCCATCCTCTTTGCAACTTAAACTGCGGGCGACTCTCCCCCTCCCCTTACTTTCGCTCTCCTAGCCACTTAGCAATTTGTCAGGTAGATGCAAATCTTTCTGACTCTCATCTCTTCTTCTCTCTCTCTCTCTACGCCTTCGCGAGTTGTTCACTCGAGTTGTCTCTGCCATATCATAGACGGCAAAACTCGGGTTAGCGTTTCTCCCAGTCCATGAAATTTATCGAAAAATATTTGTTCCCGTTCCACTTTCTTCCGCTCGAAGTACACGCTCTCGCCCACTAAAACTTGTGACCATATCCTCTCTCTTTCTGTCGTCCTCTTTGAGAATTCTAGTTTGTGCAAATTACACAGTTCCTCGTCTCAGCATCAAGCGGAATTGGTTCGATCGAAACAAACTGTGAAATTAAGGGACTCTGATGACTCTCTCTTTCCCTCTCTTTCTATTTCTCTCTGTAAACCACGCACAACTGCTCGTGCTATCGTCTCTATTATATTCTTTAATGCCGGTTCACGCAATCATGAAATATATGAACGGACGATAGAACCCTTCCGTTTAATTCGTGTTACGATACAATCACAGAGTTGAAAAACCAATTTTACGAGTTATTGTAATTACCATTTTGCCAAGTCGAATAAATACAAATGTTATAGGGCGAGATATTTCACTGCAACTATTGGAAATTATTCCACTTTCGACATAAACGCTCGTGGCTACCAATAGCCCCTTAATGAACATGAATTGGTAACCATTTGTTGACTAAAAATTCTCTCTGCCTCTCAAAACATTGCTGACGGACCATCAGTGATTTTTGGACGATTTTATTTCTGTTTTTTTGACTCGCGGTGTTGTAAAAAAATACACAAATTTTATAACTACTCCATTCCAGAGTCGAGGCGCAATGACATTATTTCTTTGGTTGTGTATAATCATAGCTCACGGTACCAGTGCGCGAAATACATCGTTGGTCGACGGTGCGTGCTGCGCGCATGCAGAGTTCGACGCAATGCTTTAGGCGGGTCCGTTGTAGCAAGAGCGTCGAGTCCATCAGAAAAAAAAAATGCATGGGATACCACCAAAAGTGTACGAGCGTCGCACGTTTCGACAGTGCGCGTGTATAATCCAGCAGCAGAGCTGTGATTTGCGAGAGTTTGGTGCAGCAACGAAGCATTCGGTGGGTCGTGTGGTGGTAAAGGACGGAGGACAGACTGTGCAGGGTAGAAAGGGAAAAAAAAAATATTCGTCCGGCACGTAGACACGCGGGACGAGGAACGCGCACGCAACGCTTGCTCCCTTCCTCGTTCACCCGCTCTCTAGAGTTCTGTTCCCTGTCGAACGATAAATTGGAATCTGCGATGGTTTACAGACTTTAAAAACTAATCACCCGTCGATGGGTAGACGAGGGTGGCTTGCGCAAAATTCGCCATTTGGGCTCTCTCCGGCATCGGTAGATTTGTATGTATCCTCCCTCTCCTCTCATCCGTCCTTTCGTCTGTCCTCTTTCGTTATTTCGTTTAAAACTAGGGTCACTGAGCGACATTTTTTTAAATACATTTTCAAACAAAATTTACAAAAATTCACGTGTTACAGGGAACATGATATTTTGTATGTAATAGTTGACAACGATAATCGAATAATAACAGTTGTTATTATATTATACAATAATAATAATATCAACAACAACAAATGCAACAACAGGAAAACGGACAAAGTATCAAGAGCTTCTTTTCGAATTTTGCCAGCTGCATTTGGGATTCACGTTCAAACTGGTGATCCTAATAATCGGCGATTCGGAGGGACCGATATAGAAAACCACCGTTTGTCACGAACCTGAAGACCCTACCTGTCCCTGTCTGTCGGGAGCATGCCGAATCGTTGGCAGATCGAACACAGAAGACGGTTATCCTGGATTCCCTCCGTCCATATACTTACGTCACATGGTTTTCGACTAACCTGATCGTTTACCTCCGAGTTGGAGAAGCAGTCAGGCAAGAATGATTTTAAAACATCGCTTGCTCGCCCTGTCGATGAGTTGGCGCTTGAAGCTTTTTTTTTTGTATAATAATAATTAAAATTCCGAGATGACACGCCTGCACGATGTATCAGTTGCTATTTGGGCAGTTCGGCGAGATTCCGACTTGGAATGAAGAATGTGTAACTCTTGAGGAATCGAATCCATCTAATACTTAGGGCGCGTACAACAATTTCCCTTCTCCTTATAAAATTTTCTCTTCTTTTACTCTCATTCTTCCCTATATGACAGATAGATGTTGTATACCCGGATATCCTCCAAGTATAGAGTGGACTATCGCGATCCGGTACGGAATTGCGCATTGCAACGAGAGTCCTTGAAGAAGAAGGCTGTAGACGAAATAACGACGTAAGGGATGAGGCTAGGACGTAAGTCGACGGGAATGAGCTCAGGATATTCGAACCGGATTACGTATTAGTCGATGTATACGTCTATCTCTTCATCTTCAAGGAGTCGATCGTCCGAGAAGGATTTTTTTCCACAATGTGTATGCGCGTGCGTGTGTATACGTGCGCACGTATGTGATGGACAGGGAATGAACGCTAGAAACGCCTGCAGGAGGAAATCGAATTCATCGAGATCTTCAACCGCGAGGATGGAACGTCTTGTTGGGCCAGTATGTAGCGAGCGATGGATGTACACGACACTGCGGAAGTTGGAAGATAAATCATTCCACCCGCTATTTATCATCTTCTTCGTACGGAATCACCTATCAGGATGCCATTTATCGATATATTTCTTATCGTTCTCGCGAACGAAAGCGTTCTCTTGAAATAAGCAATTTACCTAGCAAATCAAAGTCAGTGGAATTTTGTTCTAAATCTTGTGAGCTCAAATAAATCAAGCTCGTAAAATGAGGACGTATTCCGTCTACAACTGTTGTTAGAGTTATTTAGGACCGTCGTTATTAACGACTTTCTGAATGAAAGCTAATGATTCGGGTAAAGATACTGGACGAAAAATAAAAAAGTATATTTCTGTGCTTCGTTATACTATTTTGAAGACATTGCGATATTTTGATGACAACTTGGTGCAAAAAAATTAACTCTCGACGTTACTTCACGTACGTAATATTTTTTACTGTTATTACCCGTCGCGAGATAGAAGGGTCAGAAAGAAAAGGTACTGGAGATAGCACGAAGCTGTATAAACTGTGGTGTAACGTGAACATTCATAATACATAATGTCTGGCGCCTGATATAATTTCACTTGCCTCGAGTAAACTATCCCTCTCTCTCGCTATAACCTCACGTCCCTTCGCTACCCGAAACTGGAAAGTTCGCTCGTTAATAATAACGAAACGGTTGAAGAGAGGACGCGCCAGTTTATACAAGAGGGAGACAGAATATTTGGTTCAAGTGTGAGATAGGTGTGGTTATTGCTCGTTCGTTTTTTTATAAAGGGTTGCAAAAAAAAAATCTAAAAGACTGCTCCATAGATGTTAAACAAAATCATTTTTCGGTCATTCTTTTCACATAGCGGCAAAGTATATTTAAAAAGAATATTTTCGTGATAAGTTATCATCATGCAATTTCCACTTTAATAAAGTTGTTCGGGCATTAAGGTCGAACGTTTAAGTCTGGTATATCGTCGGAGATGAGGGAGGAAGACGGAGTTGGGGAAGTCGAAAGGGTTTCTCGGGAGGTGACACAAGCCCGTAGAAGCTTCTACTCTCGATAATAAATAATTATCGCTGGGTATAACATGCAGTGTAATGCGATAACGATTATTTCCCAATAGTATACGCCTGGTAGTTTCATCGTTGTAGCTTTCCTTCTCTTCTTCCGTTGTGCGTTATAGGGGCCTCTTCTATTTTCCTTTCTCACCTCATCATTCTTAGTACTCCCTCTCTCTGTTAGCTCACGACGACATGAACGAAAGTTACAACGCACATACCTGCAAATGGCCTCTCTCTGCCTTATCTCGCCGAGAGAAGGTTGCGCAGAAGGAATGAGTTTAAGGGGGTGGCAGAACTCGTGAAGAAAATCATAAAGCTTCGCAAAACCGAAGGATACGCCACGACGGCACACAGCCGTTGGAGAAATTTTACAGCGTGTACGTAAGGCGAGGGAATATTGAGGTCGGTGCGACAAGGATAAATGTGTAGTGGATCGAGGACGAGGCGAATGAGAATATCGCTGCTGTAGTGAGAAACTGTGGCAAGGGATTGGCTTAAGTCGTGCCTTGTCTTGCCGTTCGACTAAAGTGTATCTCTCGCGTATTCGCAGTGCTTTTCCGTAGTACTCCTCCCCGAACAGTATGCATAATCCTACCTGGTGGTGTAGTCCTTACTCTATAACCCTATGGAAATGACGAAGGAGGGTTGTAATCCAACTTTCGTCGATGTAGTCCTTCACCTGCTCGAGCGAAACGAGAGAACACGATCGTACGAGACACTCGTTCCCTCTACCTCGTACCTTAAATATTCCACGAAAATACAAAAAAAAAATCAAAGAATCCTGCGACTATCTTCCCTTTGGTGTACAACTGCACGTGATCGTCAGGGACTATGACGATAAAAAAAATAATGAAAAAGTTAATCTATTTCCCCTCTGTACGACACTTTCTGCCGAAAAATGATCGCTTTGTTTGCTTTGCGATAAAATTCTTCGTGTGGGTACTTGATTAAACATTGAAGCAATTCGCACTGAAGATAAGGGAAGACAGACCAAAACCCGAGGTAGTATTTTAAGGCTTTGCTCTTGCTCCCTTCGTGATAAGGGGAAGAGAGCAGTGGAGTGGGCACGAAGAAAAAATGTAGAATGGGGAATGACAAACTCGTTCTTGTCTCTGGTACTTTCTTCCTACACTCGGTTTGTGTTCTTTCTCGTTCCCCTGCATGGGGATGTGTATTCACGCTTCTAGACACAGGAGAGAAACGCAGTGACTGCACCTAAGTACACGATCGTCCCACCCACACAGTGATAAGCACACGGGGTTGAACACAGACGAGGTCGGGGCTCGCGGAAATCCGACTGCTGAGTCAGCGGGATTTTCGCAGGGCTCCTCCACGTCCCCCGCAGGGGCTCCTCGAGGCGCGACTGCGAGAATCGCCCATAGAGAAAGATTCGGACTGAGAGTACGTAGAGTGAGATTTAGATAGAGTGCGAGGCTAACAGGGAAAGAGACGGAGCGGGAGCGAGGCTGGTAAAGGGAGACCGTAGGGTGCAAAAAAAGTAGATAGGGAACGTGATGTCGAGGGTTGGAAGAACGATCGTGGCTCATCTGGCTTGGTTATGGGCGGGAAAGCTCGCTTATCTACCCCTCTAATTATTGCCGATCAAACTCCACTGGAAAGTGCAGGCGCGACCGAAAGAGCTATCGGTGGCGTGATCGATCAGAGGGTTGATAAGGACAAACACCGAGGGGCAAGTTGAGCGTAAAGATTGGCAAAAAAAAGTGGCGAGTCCAGAGTCTTGAAGCTTTTGCTTTTAGGGAATGTGAATCCTCACGTATTTCTCATTAACCGTGATAATTATCGCATTAATTTGCAATCGTTTTTCTTAAAACTTTTTTTGGAAATATCGAAGGAAGGTGTCATCACAGAGAAAACGAGTCTTCGGGATAGGATATATGAACCTTCCTTCGAGGATGGTTGCTACCCCAAGCTATAAAACTTTTTCTCCTGAAGACCGAGCTCGCCATTTAGTCATTATTATCATTATTATCATTATTGTTATTGGGCACGAGGGTACGAACACTTCCTAGTTGAATGGGATGGAGTGCGATGAGGTAGAGAGTAGTGGAATGTACAAAGAGAAAGAAGAGGGAAAAGAATATCTTTTCACGCAACGTAATCGCTGAATCGAGAATAGCAACCCTCGACTTCGTGTGCTTTGCTCAATAGTTTTAGGGTTATCCCGGGTCAGGATTCGAGACAGGGACCGAGGGGTTTGAACTATACGGAACGGAAGAGATTTAAGCTTTCGCTATCATGCAGTGTAACCTCGGTGATTACTCTTCCCTTGCGCTTTAATTATTTTTTACTGCGAGAATGGCTCGCGCTGTTATTTTTTTCTTTTTAAAGAAGGTGAAGCTGAGAACTTTTCGTGTTAGGTATTATGGGAGGGAAAAGCTCATTCATAGAGCTTTCGCGGCGTTGGAAGTAGCACGTAAGAATTAAAGCGAGGCCGAGGAGAAAAATTGCCTTGTAAAGAGTTAACTACCAGGTGTACGTCTACAGTCTCGGCTCAGGGGAATACACCACACACAGGGTTCTCTTTTGTTTCTTTGGCGACGTTAGACAATTTTCCGGAGTCGCGCCCCTTCTTCTCGACCGTGTGTTAGCCCTGTAGCCTCGTATTTCGTCGTCGTCTCTACGATGTGGCAGGACGCTTCGTGTCTCTGGTAACACGTAGCAAAGTCCATGCATAGGATAGTAGAGTAGCAGCGAAGCAGTGAAGGGTCTGGTATAGTCTGATGGTACTGCTACTGCCGTTCTACTCTCGAAGGTAGCCAACCCGTCAAATCCGACGAGGAGTTACGGGCTTGTTCAATCTCTTGACGCCTAAAGGCGATCATATAAGTACATTTTCTAGACTGTCGCGTGCTGGAATTTAAAAAAAACCGTACCAAATACTATTACAGTCCATGGTTTGTATTTGTTCGCGTCTCTTGGACGCCTTTATTTAACTACTGCTGACCTTTCCAGTTGGTCACTGTAATGTTCTTCTAGGAATCAAAGAGGATTGCCGGCAATTCTAAAAAAAGGGTTTATCGCAGTATAGGGAGGAGAGAGATAAGTCGTATTCCGTCAAATTCTTCGAGGGAAATTTACGACAAAGGTCTTTTTCCCAAGATTGGGCCACGGTAAATAGGTTCGGTTGCTGTAGGAAAAGAAGGACGGTATACACGGCGAATTTTCTAGCTGGTACAATAAAAATTCGTGGCTATAAAGAAACAAAAAGAAATGTAAAGCCATGAGGATGAAGTTCTCTGTGCAGCGAGCAGTTGAATTGGCAGTGGCGTCGTCGCTGTCGTAAGGATTTGTCATTCGTACGTGATGTGGTGTGAAAAAGCATCTCAGTCGTAACATCGCTTGTACACTACCGCATCCCCATACCGGGTATGTGCGCGTACGCTAATGCGGAGTCGTTTCGCACTTTTCGTAGAAAGATTTTTCTCATTCCTATATCCCGGACCGAGGATGAGAACCAGGCGAAGAAAATAAGGAAAAAAAGAAAGGAAGTCGAGCGCCGGCATTCGTAAACGAGAAAGAGATTACTCGATTCTTTTCCACTTCGAATCGAGGCGCGGATTCCCTGGGAGACAGTCAGCAATTAGTTGGAAGGGTGGGGTTGAAATACGACCAGACTCCAACTCTAAGACCATTCTCTACTGCAACCTACGTACAAAGTATACCATAGAATAGTTGGGACACGATTGTCTGAGTAAAAAGTGAAACCCGTTCTTGTCGTCTAAGTGGTATGATCTCAAGCTGTCTAACAAGTAGAAATATTGGTTCGAAGTGTGCGGTCTCATTACAATCTTTAAATGCACACTTTGATAAATCAATATATGAGCATTAGATCATATTCGTTAAAATCAGATCGATATCGTGAACAAACGGCAGCAGGGTAAATAACATTCAATGTCGTCTTACTTATCGATTAGAGTGAGTACCAGTTACTTACTCTGTTTCCTCTATTAAAGATTATTTGTAGACCTACAACTAAAGAGTGGCCAATCGGTATTGTTCCGCCAACAACTGTGTTGCTTACCTCAGAAATTGAGAGCTCGATTTCGCTGTGGGCTTTTCGAGACTGGAGGAGATGTTTGCTCGGTTGGCTGGTGAGCTGGCGGGGGTCGCTGCAATGTTCGCTGCATTCTCAAGTGTTTGTGGGGCTAGGTCGGGAATTGGTTGGCGTCCTGGTGGCACGAGAGGTCTACCCAACCACTTCCGGGTCTACGTCCAAATTCGATGCTGCTCGAAGCACCCTCGGTGTAGTCTCGACGGGATTTATGCCGTAGGCACGTCCGCAACCTTCCCTAGAAACTATATACGCGGCTGTTTCTTTAGCTTTCTCTTGCGCTCTTCGAGCATAACTACGTCTATTTCGCTTTGTCGTCTCGTCGCTCGACGAGGTATATACACGCACGAAGTAGCTCTAAAGCGGGAATACTAGAACTTTAGAGTTTGTTTTATCTAACGACTTACGCCAATTCATTTGGCTGAATGGCACCTTTGTTACGTCACCTCTTTATCACTAACCACGAAATCGGAGAGGCTATTTTTAATTTACCAAAATAAAAGATACATTTGTATCCTTCTGTTTCACCCGCTATGTCCATTTGTCTTTCCATCCTTGGAAGCTACGTCAGGCAGACTTTCGAACTGTCGGCATACTTTAACATTGCGCTAGTCTCCGACGTATCACTCTTTTTCTTATGATACTTTTCTACGAATACGTGCATACCCGAAATTCTGAGACTCTACTGTCTCTTTCTTGGTCCCTCAGCAACCCTCGGGGAGTCTTTTCGACTTTTTCACACCGTGAAATGTCCCTGCACGGATCGAGGACTAACCGTTCTTCAGCGTGCTTTTGCAAACACATCCCCCGGGAAAAAAGTATTTGGGAATTCTTAAAACCCAGATTTATCGACCCGACTACGTGTTATTGTGCGTCAAAACTTGAGAGAATATAGACGTCGAGGGCGGTAAAAGGTGGAAATTGAATTGCGTGACTTTCAGTCACAAGTATATTGTGGCTGAACGTAGTTAACGAAGGACACCGATTCGTTCTCGTTTGTACCTCATCATTATCGTTAGAATTGATAAACATAATTCATGGTCAGATGGCTCGCACTTTCCGGATTAATCGATTTTGCCGGTAGATTTATTGCCTTTGGTTTGTTTCTATCTCTCGGGAGAAATGAGAAAAGGAAGAAAGAGTAGAGAAGCTGCGGAAGAGCAAGGTAAAGAAGAGATGGAAAGGGATATCTGGAAACGCGTCCCTGAAGTCAGTCCATCGTTTCCGTTAGGGGGGTTGGGGAGGAGGGTTTGAGTCGAGAATATACCTAGCTAGTGTGCTTTCCTTTCTGGAGATATACGTACGCGATTCGTACTTCCCTCGGGGATTCCCAATATTTCTCGACCAGTGCTACTACTTCGAGCCATCCAAGCCTCGCATTACCTTCTCCTCCTTCTCCAACCCCTTCTTTCACCTACAACCACTTTCTCATCGTTTGCCCAGTCCACCTCTCAAAGCAGGCCCAAGTTGGTCTGGGCTGCTTTGCCTGGGCCAACTCCGCTAACCCACTGGTACAGTAAAAGCATTCATCATCCAGAGTTTCCGGTTGAAATACGAAACACGATACGCGACCTAATTCGGTCTGTCTTGCACTTCCCCAACTGGGTACAGTTCAGAGAGCCTCGTCTTTCAATTTCCCTTTTTGCTCCTCATCCTCCTCCGCCCCTCACTACCTCCCATCTTTCCATCCGATTTTTATATCACTCTCTTCATCCTCCGCACGCTCCAGTGGAAACCCTATTTTTTTTCTTCCTCCGCATCCAGCCGGAAACACGTCGTCGTCGTATACCTTGTTGTCTGGGAGGGCAAAGTGCTCCCCCCTCCCCCTCGCGCTTACGTATAATACGAAAAAGCGTCGTTGCCTGCTGGTTCACTGTTTTTTTCTTCTTCTTTCCCCCTTTTTTGCTCTCTTGCGAAATCATTTTTTATTCCGATAAATCCAACTCTCCGTCTCCCGCGCCCCATCTCCTCTATCGCTCTCCCAGGCCAACACGAAACCTCACTTTCATCTGCCTCTCTGCCAGCATTTTGCGTCGTCGACTCTCGATTTCTCACCCTCTTTCGTAGTAGTTAATTCCCAATGTGCTAGTCCTTTATCCTCTACCAATTTCTCGAGCCTTCAGAGTACAATTCAAGGAGCACACATCGCGAGAGAGCCACAAGAGATTTCCGGAGAGTGAGAAAGATATAACTGCGGTAGATTTCGCGTTTCAGTTAAATTTATCACGGTACATCTCCCACCGCAAGAACTGTCTATAGATAGGCTTGGCTTACCGCAACGGCTTAGCTCTCGGATCCCCCGTTCGTTCTTCCTTTATTCCTTCTCTCTTACTCTCGAGCATTCTGGTCTGTCTATACATTCACCGATAGCGGCTCGCGGGACGCCACGCTACATTACTCCTCCCTGTAGTATCATCCCCTGCGCGTACACAGAGAGGGATGACTCGCTCGTCCGGGCTGTTGCAAGGTGCTGGAGGATAAATATTATGAAGACTAAAGATTCCTACGGTGTGCTCGTAAAACATGCTCGGTGACGTACAGATGCGGGATGGTCGTAATCTTAAATTCTTACCTGATGATGTACGCAGCCAATCCAATCACGAATAATGTTTCTTTATTCAACGTAACAGCCAATGATATTTATCCATAAATTTTCATATTTTTCAATTGATTATATCGTAACCACCGTAGAACAGAAGCGTAACGTCTATGTAGAAAAAAAATAAAAAATAATGCAATTCTTATTAAAGTACCAGGAAAAAAAATGGAAAAATTTTGATCCATTAAGTACCTAAAATAATACTTGGAAAACAAATTCGTATTAATGTTTCCTTTCGAGTAATTCTGACGTTATCTGTAAACAAGAATTTGGCTCTGTTTTCCAGAAACTGTGAAGCATGTTTAGTTCTATGGGAATGTAGCAATCGATTATTTTCCTACTACAGAACTCTGTTGTATTTACACGATTCGCTCGCGATCAACAAACAATGAATGCCATGTAACCGCCGAATGTAACTTCTACGAAAATAAATACTCTGTCTGGTTGCAGTTAAAATATACGAGTAACAGATGCATCACAGAAAACCGGAAGAAAGGAGGAAGAGTCGGGAGAAAGAAATTTGCAAAGGTCAAAAGGCAAAAGAGTACCGAGGTAGGAAACGACGATGCAGGGTTAATTGAGGGTGGTAGCCTCCGAGGTCTTCTGGTTTCATGTAGCTATGTAACTCGGCGTGCAGTCGAGTCAGAAATTACTATCGACAAAGTTCTCTCTGCTTTTTTGGTTTCTACTGGTTAATCTTCAGTAGAAAGAGTCTTCTTTCCTTTTCTCCGTCTCTTTTCAGACGCGTGCTCGCGGGCGTAGTATCTGCCGCTGAGTTCTAGTAGTAACAAAGCGAGTAGAATACCGAAGAGAAAGGTGGGAACCGAAAATCAGATGAAAACGAAAAAAAAAATCAGATAGCTTTAATTTTTTTTATCTTTCCCTTCTTCTCGGACAGACGGATAATAATCTCGGCTCGACGTTCCCCAATTTTTGTCCGCGTGAGAGAAGTTAAAAATTCTGCTTCATACCTCCGGTGCGATTCCTCGTGCGTCGTCGTCATTCAACTTGCTCTACCATAATCCTTTTGCTCGCGGAGGGCTTCACTCCCCGGTGCCTAGGAAGAAAAAAGACGAAAACGATTTCGAATGAATTTCGTTACCTCTTTCGCTTCTTCCCTTTCCTTCACCGACTATCATTTCTGTTTTCTCTCGTTCTCAGTCGAATTTTACAACACGGCGAAGACTCGTTAACGCGTTCTAATACCTCGATAATAGTTGAACTGCTGAGAGGGTCGAATGGATTATAGAAGTGAGTGCAGAGAATAGATAAAATTCACAAATGTTTTCGAGAGAGAAAAAAAATCTTTAAACACAAAAAATCAACTCCTTTCTTGAATGAGGGAGATGATGGAGATTGAGGAAAAATGTTAAGGGATTCCCGTGTCGACATTTTTAGCCATCGTTTGATTTTCGTGATCCTCCAATCCTTCGTTCATACGGGTGTGGCTGCCGATTTTTAGCCTCCTTTCAACCTGTAGAGATCCGTCTTGGAGAGTCAATATTATTACCGACACGCTGTAAATTTTCCGGATCTGCATACTCGCGTCAGATGTGTGATTTGTACATCCTGCTATGACATACTCACCCTATCCATACCGTATCTTTATAGACTTTAATC
This sequence comes from Cylloceria caligata, assembly GCA_963942595.1. Lineage (NCBI taxonomy): Eukaryota > Metazoa > Arthropoda > Insecta > Hymenoptera > Ichneumonidae > Cylloceria > Cylloceria caligata. The sequence goes on along the minus strand of OZ012705.1, from coordinate 78,860,734 downwards.
TCCTCTTTCTTTATGACGTACAAAAGCTCCGTTGAACTTGGGAAACCTACTTAAATCTACTGACGAATACGTCAGTATATGTGTAAAGTGGTCGCCGCACTAAGTGCTGCCTATAACCGAGTCGACTTGACTTAGTAACCGTTAGAATGGTGAAAAATTAAGCTTAATTCCAATGCGTGATACTTTTCTTTCGCCACGATAGACTCGGTGCAATTATCGCAGGCATTTCAGGTTCAATGGAGGGTCAGAAAGTTCGACTCGGGTTAACACTCGAGCAACTCTGCTGGGAATGGAGAAATCTCATCCTTCTCGTGCCGTGAAGCTCTTCAGAACCCTCTGAAAGTCCTAGTGGTTCTCTCATTCGGTCTCTCTCTCTCTCTCTCTCTCTCTCTCTCTCTAGAATTTCGTACTTCAAGCTATTAGCGAAGTTTCCGAGGACACGGGCGATTAAACAATTATTATTCGATTCCACGGGGGTGCGCGAGAACCGCACGGCCGTGTTACGCTCCGGAGAGCGTCACGCTGTGCTCTCTTTTACTTATATATTATATTACGGGCAGTAGCCTCGAACGAAGCTTCTCAAAGAAGCACAGCACAGATTCAACAACCCCTTCGAGGCCCCAATTAAAAATTCTTCGCCTCTCTTGGTCAGCGGAATGAGGGGAACACGAGGAGCGAGGCACTCCGCAGGTCCCTTCTCTACCTCAGCATCAAGAGAGAATCGTCGGAGCAGCTCTGCGGCTTGAAAATTTTATTTTATACCTTCTTAATCTTTCTCTCGTTCTCTCCTCCGATTCTTTTACAACTCGGGCATTTCTGACCGAGAGCCTCGCTCTTCGAAGAATAGTTAACTTTCTCCTCGCGAGACTCATGCGAAGAGCAGGTAACGAATAAAGCTACTTACGTCGGGCTCGTGACCCTTTTCTGAGCACAGTCATCACACCGAGGTTCGCACGATCCCTTCTCGCATTAGTACAATGAAACTCCTCTCACGTAATGGCTCACCAATTATTTTATAATACCCTGTGTAACGCTCCTGTAATATAATTTTATCATCGGACGAGACTGAGGTTACTAATAACTTGATCAAGGCTATGGGCACATGATTGATATCATGTCGCTTCTCCTTATACCTTTCAAAAAGTTTTTCATGGATAAAAATTGAATATTTATTAGAGGATAATTATGGGATAATAATAATTAACTACATAATAATTAACTGAGATGCCATTAAAATACACGTGACATATCTCAGATGTAGGGTGGGACGAAGCAGTTAAATCGTTTTAATTGAATCGTGATCTCCTTAATATAATATCCCTATCAATAAGGCTGTTCAAGAATGCATGCGCTGCAGTACGTCCTTTACATGCGAGACGTCCATTTACGTTTATATATGAGATGTCTCAACGTCTGTTGTTTGCTCGCTACCTACGCCGGTGAGTCCTCGGCTTCGCCCTAGTTATATGAATTACTGGTGCGCGTGCTTCATACGGAATTTCGGACGCGCCTTTAATAACCTTCACGTCGTTGACGGGCCGAGGCATTCCCGTTTATTCGCTGCTCATTCTGCGGATAAATTCCGGATCTTGACTCTCTCTCTCGGCTCCTTTCCTTTTCTTCAGTTGAAAGCTCGTGGAGAAAACATGAAGAAGATGAAGTGCGTGCGCTTTCCTCACGTCCTGACGCTCGGGTGATATCTCCTTGACCGATGATCCAAGCGCAGGTTTGTGCCTTGGGGCTCCTTGGCTATTTTTGGGAGAAGAAAGCTTGGGAAAGGTTCCAGTGCGACGAGCCCCTTTCACCCCACAAGACGTATCAACGTTGCTGGTACGAGAAAAACGAGAGAAAAGCTACTGGCTTCCATTTTTCCTCTTTCATCGGCCGAAATGGTCGAGGTAAAGACGAGAAAGAGGATATCAGCCTTTCGCCAAGCTTCGCCGAATCGTTTTTCTTCCGCTTCCCGAGCAACCTTTAATGGCTAAGTTAAACGTTTTGGTGCCATAAAAGAAAATTGAAGATTCTAATAGTCTCGCGATGTTAGAAGGGGAAATAACGAGTGGTGGGGATAAGAAAAAGGTCAAAACAAGAAGAGAAGAATCGAAAGCTGTCATTCGTTTTCTGCTTCGAGGGTAGTTTTTCGGGTGCTGTATAGCACCGAAGCAGCATCGGAGATGGCCCGGGCAGAGCGACCGATTGCTCGACGTGACTGGGTTTCGATGAATTTATGTATAGAAGTCAGAGAGGATGCCACGACTAGGAGGACCACCGGAGTATTATCTCCTTCTACCTCGATGTTGCCTTGCTTCTAGTGGCAAAGTCGTCATGCTTTATTGCCTGGATTCAGCGACCGTTTTGTTCTCTCCGCTGAAACCCTTCGCAGAGTTCCGTATCCCTTCGACAACCACGTAGAATAAAATCTCGTCGACTCGAAATCGAGAAAGAAACTCATCACGTTGCGTCACGTATCGATTTCGTGGTCTTTCGATTTCTACTGACTTTTCTCTATTTCTACCTCTATCTTTCTATCTATTTCTTATTCTGTGCTCTCGACTCAACGAACCCTTTCGTCGAACAAACAACCAGCTTCTCGTTCTAATATGTTATAACGAGGGTCTAGTATCCTTGCGGTCTCTCGCCACCCGTCTCGAGAACTGAAAGCGTGCGCTCTCGCGCGAGATACACTACGAAATTCGTGCCTCCTCACCGCGAGAGCTACCCCTTATGCATCCGGGGTTGGGGTGAAAGCCACAAACTATCACCACCACCAATACTACTACTACTACTACTACTACTAGCGAGGCTACAGGGAGGTCGAACTGTTCAGATCCTCGTGTTCTTCGTTTCCTCACCCAACAATTCTCTCTCTCTCTCTCTCTCTCTCTCTGTGATAAAGGAACAAATAGCCCTTGAGCCTTTATGACGATAGTATATAGAGAGAAAACCGTAAATGAAGGTGCTCACGATCCGTGTATTTCTGATGTGACAGTTGCGCGTCGTCTATATGACAGATTGCTCTTCAAAAAATCGTTGCTTCCTCATAGAGGAAGCTTTGATTTTTTTATACGTTCTTTCTCTGCGAAATATAGTACTGACAGTCAATTAGTGATAAAGGACTTAATGTTTTTGTGGTCCATTCAACTGAATAAATTATGTAGAGTTATTTTATTTATTCTGAAATCATATGACCATGAATAGCAGCATCAATCAAAACGTAAGAATTAAACATTAAAAAGAGAGAAAAAGAATGACTGCAAACCCCGAAATATGAATAATTAGGGTTAAGGCATTTCGATATAAGATTATAGGACGAATAAACAACATAATATAAATTAAAACAAAACTAGTACTTTACTTCAAGCGAGCACTACGCATGCTACAAATGTGTAATATATATATCAACAAATGAAAACCCTCTGATTCTCAGGATTGTCAAAACAGTTTTATACGATTAGAATATAGGGCAACGTATAAAGAGCCATTTATTTTAACAATCTGATAATTATATTTTAATCTCGTGCACCAAGTCCACACTCTTATTCAAACTCATGAACAGCATCTATAGCTTGTCTTTTCGTTACACACATATCGCTTTGCTTTTGAAACCAACACAGTGGATGGCATAGGATCTTGCGCGAGTCGTGAATTACAAATATAAATATATAAATAGTTACTCATCTTCTTTTTATTTTTAAGAGGTGATCGTGAGATTCTTTTGTAGGTGTGTCCCCGGTACTTGGCCTCGTAGGATTCGCGTATAAAAGATGAGACGTCGCAGGATATATGAACGCACAAGATACTTCGATATATACTTTATTATAGTAATGATGTGTCTGTACAGACGACTGGACGACAAGTGTTATCGCACTCCTTGCTCATGCAAGAGTCTCTTCGCTCATTAGAAGGTGGGAGACAAACGAGATTGACCAGAGACTTCGGTCCTTCTCGTCAATGATCGGAAATATCGTATCTAGACGTTACTACACGCTCTTTCATCACAATTACAACAATCATCATTAAAGTTTAAATCGTTGAACATCTGGGAGTATTCATCCATTAATTAAACTTTTTTGTGCAATTGACTGTAATATATGGTACATTTTATGTAATGTTTACTGTAATGTTTACTATAATACTTGTAATAATCGCAGGGAATTCAATTAAAGATCACACCTAAGTAACGGGCACAAATTTGTGAAACGTATTCGGTAGCATCTGCCATTATAAATACTTTTCCAGTACCAATGACACAAAAATAGCGTGGCCCGTTCAATCTCCTATATAATCGTAAATATTATCGATAATTATTTTCCGTGTATTTTCACATCGATGATAATGGTGTCCTGTTGTTCGTGAAATGTTTTCGTGATCGCAAACTCAATTCCCGAGATTCAGGGACATGCATGAGAAGACGAAGGGAGGTTCTAGGAAATTCGATTCAGAATGTCGAAAAGGTTTTTCCGTCATCGTTTTTGGTCACAATTTTCGTGCTTCGATCTGCAGTATCCTACGGTTGCTGCGGAATCGAAGGAGGATACGAGGGATACCTCACCCTCTGATGGAGCTGGTGGCGCACGTTCTCGCTGACGAGACGCATTAGTTCATTCGAGTCGAAGAGAATTGATAGCCAAGCTCTTGGAGCGCTACCGGAAAATGCGAAAGACGGGGAAGCCGCTAGGAGGCTGCGGTTGGAAGTGGATAGAGTGTGTTAACCACCAGGAGAAACAGAGAAGGAACAAAAGATACCCGATAAGGTCGGAAACCCGTGTTATCTGTTAACACATGGTCAACCGTGGAAAAGATATGAGCAGCAGGAAAGCAAGTTGCAAAAGCCAGAGAAGCATCAGGTGACTCTTGGTATCGGTTCAGCAAAGTCGATTACCCTATTCGGCCTTGAACCTTCCTTCTATAAATCAGGAAAAGATACCACTGATGCTTGTAGTCGATTTCACGATACAGAACGTCGAATCGCTCGTTCTCGAGCGTACTTAGCGTGCTGGAATTCCGATTCGCCTGTTACCGGATACTCTTCTGGCTGCAGCGGCTTGTTTGGACATAAACAAGAGACACCTGAGACCTTCGGAGAAACTGATCAGCCAGTGAGCCAGTGTCAGATAACCAGGAACGAGACGATCGCGGGCGCGGAGTCGTCTTCTCCACCTCTCTCGCTGGTGGCTCTTATTCCAGAACACACGAAGCGAAGCTCCTGGGAATCCGTAATGGCCTTTCTCTCCCTCTCTCAGCTGATTCGTTCGCGTTCTATCAGGCGAGAAAGAAATCGTCTTTCGTCTCGAGGACGAGGTGAGCTCGTTCTTCCTCTGCTATCTCTTCGAATAGACGCGACGAGGACATCGCGTTCCCGATGCTCTCCTCCTGCATCGCTGTGACACTCGGTTCAGGCAATTCAACCTTTCGAATTCTCCTTACCTCCCTCTGGCTTTATGTCTCTTTTCCTTTCTTTTTACTCTCTTCCTCGTCTTTCGTTGAGATTCTCAACCAGCCACCTTGTCTGGTTCATTCGATCGGCAACTACCCGACTCTACAGTGCCATCCTATCGATATATCGATATCAGAGACGATCCCATTTGCCGGTTTCCACTTTCCTTCTGTTTTCTTTATCGCACTTCTCTGTTTTTGCATAATTTGTAAAACCGTCTTCCGACTATTCGTTCTCTCTGAAACGGCATATAATCCTAGTCGGTGACGTTCTATCAAAGAAATCGGTCGTAATCGTCTGTGTACGTGGATCAGGTACTGCTAGAAGCAGTTTGATGCGGTTTTATCTTCGTTCGAAATTCCCTCTGATCGACGTACTTTTCGAATGCATCAGAGCGAGAGTACGTCATGATAATGTTGTCTCAACGCCGTCAATATCGACGTCAGAGTGACTTGCCCTGTATTGCATGCCCAATGGTTCACGCTCATTCTTCCTGGACTATTTGCTCCTTCGAGTTAACCCCGAGGTTCGATATCGGGATACTAGTTATCCCCTGGAACATCGGTTTATAGTTAATTCCTAACCGTTTTTTTACTGACGCTCATTTTCCTCGTTCCCATAATCTTTCGGGAAACGCGTTACCGTAAACTTACCTACGAAACATGGTGGAACGAACTGAGAACGATTAAATGTGGGAGAAGATCAGCGAGCCGAATTACCCACTTTATACGCTGGTGCAATATAGATGTTAATCTGTAAATGATCGCTCAAAGCATTCGTTGTTTATTTTTAACTCGGTGCTTTAGGTTTTCTACACGTGGTAAAATCATCAGTGGAAAAACAAAGCTCTTGTGTATTCCTACTGACAGACGAGATTAAAAATATTCTTTTTGGATATTCGTGCAGTACGCGAATCGAGGCAAATTATTGTACAAATGCTATTTTACTGAACTTGCGGTTAAAGCCCAAATGAATATATTTTCTTCGTATTTCTGCATTGCTTATTTTATTTTTTGTGATTTGTTTACAACATTTACATTCGTTTTTGTAACACTTTGTCTAATAGACTTGTGGGATGCTAGTTTCCTCTAGGTACGTTGCTCATTAATAAATAAAACGAAAATAAATCATTTTAGATGACTTTAATAAAATAATGATACTATGATAGCGTAGATACTAGGCTCTATAATATGAAGTAAGTTAAAAGTTTCCATCTAAGTATCAACTTTGCCTATAGTACAAGCTCAAGTAGCCTTCTACCCTGTAGACTCTTGACAAAATTATGAGGAGACTCGTAACTTGTTGGATCACGGGACAAAGTATGAGAGTCTGGGAAGGAGTCTATGAAAGCTTGCCAAACTATAGATATAGTAAAAACAGTACATAAGGGTGTGTTATATTGAAAGAAGGGATGAGAGAAGACGTCTTATATATCATCTCTTCGAAATGGGTGGTGGTGGTGGCAAAACTGGTAAAATTGCTTTCAAATCTCGCGAAGGAACTGTTGGTGCATCGACTTCGAGTTTCTATTGCGGCTTCAGGAATCGTGGAGCGCACCACGTGATGCTACTGTTACATGGGAAGGTTTTCTTACAGTCAGTGGTTGGTGAGGAAGGGTGTCAGGGCCGGGGGGAGGGGATTTGAAACCCACTCCAGTGCACCACCTACGTTTCTCGCGTGATAAGCTGCACCAGCAGCAAAAGTACAAATGTCGAGCACACGAGACGCGCGGATTTTGTGCGGTTTTATCGTCGTTCAGGATTCTCCCTCGAATAAGAACGAGAACGAAGACGATAATAATATGAGAGGTGATGCCGAGCTTCGCAACGCGGTGTTCATGCTATGTTCGAGGGCTGATATGAAGTCGTGTAAGAAAGTGAAGACTGCTGGAAGATTGAGAAAGATAGCGGGAAAGGGAGAAGGACAGAAACGAAAAGGTTCACGACACATTCTTTCATACTTGGCGACGAGTATTCGGTTGAAGGTGTGAGGGAATGAATGGAAGAAAGCGATAAAGACTGAGCATTGCGTGAGAGCAACGAGCGAGACGTGCATCGTAAGCTAAAAGACATTGTAGAGGAGAACGGTGCAAAATGACACTGGAACGTAAAGAAATAACCAAACCTATGTTAATTTGAGGGAATAAAAATCTGAAATAAATTAGAACAGCGTCCACGAACTTCTGACGCCGGATAATCGAAGATGTAAAATTAGCGAGAAAAACGATTCTTTAGATCGGCGAATCCATTATTCAAATCCGACATTTTTAAAATACAGATTCTACGCTATTTGGCTTCTCCTAAGTTTAATCCGTCACCATTGTAATGAGCAACTCTTTAGCTTCAATTTCATCGCTAATTCGTCATATTATGATATGATATGATATTATCCCGATAAATAACAAAGATACGATTGTTCCAGTTGAACCGACAATGTTACGCTTTCAGATTGTTTTTGAGAAATCAATCGTTAAGAAGCTACGTAAACACGTGTCAAGTCATCGTGCTTTCATTCAATCTATAGACAATTGTATATCAGTGAGTGAGAAAGGAATACTGGAAAGAGAAATGAGAGATCGAGCAGAGCGCTTACGTCCTTGCCAACGTCTACACAGTTTATACGGAGCAGCCATAACTTTCACGACAATCCAAACCTCGGTTCAGCTTCCTCACGGTGCTCACGGACTCCTGGTTGGTTGCCATCGTCGTACCCCTCATCTTGTTCTACCGGTGCACACATACTCAACCTGGATAGAGAATAAGGCATACCGCAAACCGACCGAGTCTTCCTCTCTTCTCTCGCCTCTCTCGTTCTTCGTTCTTATCGTCTCAGCATTTAGAGGACGAGAACACACCCCTTTTCACGAGCTCTCACCCTCTCGTACTCTCCAGTCAAGCGCATTCTCACGAAATTTGACAGCGTTGAAGTATCCGAAGGAAGGAATAGCAAACTCTGCGTACGTACTTATACGCCGACCTTTAATTAATTTTGTTATTTTATTACTACCGTTGGTATTGCTGCTATTGCTACTGTAACCATTGGAGGTTCAACCCACTTCGACGTTTCTTGTGTTTCTACCTCTTATTCAACCTTTCCCTCCTACGGCTCCTTGCCGCATATGCACTTCCACGAAGCTTCCGGCAGTCCAAGGGCTTCGCGATATTCTATGGTTACGACGAATTCACCGAAGCTGCTTGGGTACACTGCAGCTGATAAAACCGGGGATACGCCAAGTGTGCTGTATTAAATATACTTCCATCTTCCCTCATTCCTGATTCGTTGCTCTTGCACACTCTTCGAGAAAAGCGTTCCTTTAAAAATAAGTTCTCATTAGCTCAACCGTAATGACTCGCCCCACCAGTTCCTTCAGCGCACTACCTCATCCGTTCCTAGCTTCGTGAGGGTTCGTGGATATCCTTTCCGTGTGTACGTGTACGTCTACGACGTTGAGAGTTGCCGTACTCCAAAGTATGATTTTGATCGATGGTACTCGCTTCTTCCTTCTACTTTCTCTTTTCTTTTCCTTATTCTCGGTATATCTTTCTTTCTTCTCATCTTTTTCTTCATCATCTTCACCGGTAAAGGTCACGACAGCTCGGGAAAACCTTATAGAAGAAATAACACGCTTGTCATTTGTCATTCAGGCCGTCAAGCAAGGACGTAAAGAGCACACAGACGACTCGACGGAGCGTATACTTATACGTGTTCTTCCTTTTTAGATGGAGACGTTAGTCTATCTGGGTATTTCGTATCTTAAAGACGTCTCAACTGTAGTCTATTCAGGATTAATTGAAGAAAGAAGCGTAAGCAGTTTGAATTTAAAAGATTAAGAAATAAAATGTCTTTGCCAAAAGTTGTATTTTGTCGTTAATTTTAAGATACGCGAGGAGAACATGTTATGGGATTTACATTTATTTTTCAGTCGGTAGTAATCGTTTTCCATAACGTAATTGAATTGAATAAAAAAAAATAATTTTTCATCTTCGTATCTACATATATCAGCAAATAATAATGTCAAATGTTACATTGTTTAAACAGGTTGCAAGTTAAACCGATTTTTATTAAAATAGTTTTTTTCGATCCAAATAATATTTTTCTCAATATAGAATTTCGATAAAACCGCCATCTCACATCGCGCATAATATAAAATGAAGAGAAGCTCGGGAAACACGTTTGAGAATGCGCTGCCGCGGCAACCATGAATTATTTCGAATAATGCTGGAGCGAGAAAGTAGAAAGCTTGCAGAGGGATAACCCTCGTGGGTTCACCAAGGTCCCATAGGGAGAGATAAGAAAAAAAATTCCTCACGGCAATGAGGCAGTCGCACACGCGCGCGTATCCTGCTAGGATGGTTTTTCCTTCGTTATCCGTATAGTGGTAACCGCAGCGACTCCCCATTCGCAACATTGCACGCTCTTCTCTCATTTTAACGACGCAAAACGTGTATGACGTCGAGTTCGGAGCAGTACCACAGTTTCCTGAATTTTCACGTGAACATTTTTACGTATACACCACATACATGCGCCTCTCTAACGTAGCCCCCCTCCCCTCCCTTCCTCTCACAATCTCTTTCTCTGCTCCTGTGGTTTTTTCTGTGCGTAATCAGGGCTAGCAGATCGAGTATGTAGAGAACAGCGAAAATATAGCGATGAGCTTCTCGGTGGTCCAACCTCTTTCCACTCCGTACTATTCCACTGGCCAGCACTTCGTGCCGTACGGGACATTTATTTTTATTACGACACTTTTCATTTGGGCCAGGCCCAGGTGCACACATTTTCTGCGTATGGTAAACTATATCCAACGAGGGTCCTCCTCTCGGACAACAATAATTACTCCCTCACGCAATTGTAATGATATCTAATGAAACGGGTTGAGGGTACAGGAAAGGGTTCCGTGAGTGCGCAACTTTCATCCACGCCATCCACGCTCTGCTCTGGTACGTTGACTCTTTCACCTCGCCAACCTTTTCTACCTACACTATGCGCCTACGTAACAGAGACACGAACTCGCTACTCGACCCCGAGAAAACGAGCGAATCTAAAATTATCTTGTCGCTTTTACACAAGCTGTAAAATATAATGCAATGGTTAACGGATGGCGGAGAGGTAAAGCCTGTGTTTTTATCATAAAAACCGTATTTTATGTAAGGTGTTGGAGCTTTGTAAGTCTGCTTTGATTTGCCAGCGGGTGAATAGCGTGTGTGTGATCGCGACCCTGGAATGGAAGGGTTGCACTAATTCTTTAATAAGGAGTCGACTTTATCGTGGAAATAGAATTCTGAATGGAAAGTGATGGAGTACACGTATTAGAAATTAGAGTATTTCATATTTAATACGTTGTACATATCTCAGCAGTGATATGTGTGTTTCATGAGATTTAATTCTAGTTAGGATCACAAGTCCTCGGAAAAATTACCTCCCACTTAACGATTACTCGGTGTGCTCGTGTCAGTACTCGGTAGAGCTCTATCACTCAACTGAATAATGACCGTAACATGTGCCGCTTAATTCAGTAAACGACCTATTTGAGTGATTGAGGGAAACGACCTATTCTAAATGATTCGAATGAGAGGAATATATAGGCGACATCAGCGAAGTGGTTAGCGCTCTTACTCAGCACCAGATCTATCCGGGTTCGATTCCCGGTGATGACCATATATATTCTCTCTTCGATACTTTGCCAGACCATCGTTACTACCATTCTACACACTTCCCTAAATTCTCCGTCCGGGCATCACTAAATATACTAAATTATTATGAATATATCTTATTCGGTCTTATTCTGTAAGACAATAATTTGTCAAATATTTTAATAACGTAATTTTAATAGTCTCACTTTACTCCTTATTTGTTTACTTATTTATTTTTTCATTTGACCAACGGTTACGAATATTACAATTCCGTGAATACACGGGAAGGTGCATACAATTTTTGGGATGTGGAAAATCTATGGGTTCTATTATTCGTTGAATTTTACTCTCGTTGATTCCGTTGTTTCGCTTTTTTTTTGTGCATTCACGCACTAGTTTTAGTCGTACTTTCTATATGACATCGAGAACCCCGATTTACAACATTGAGATGGAAAGAGAATGAAAGGCTAAGTTCGTGGTCAACCGCTACTATGATACTGCTTGTCCCTCGTGTCTGCCCATAACCATTGCGCCTCCAATGGACCGTTTATTCTCGCGAGCTTTCTATCAGGACTTACAATCGAGTAGCATCGAGGACCCTCCTAACGATAAGGGTGGTTTACGCTCACTTTCATTCAACGATTTCCGCCCCGTCGCACCGCCGCGATATAACGAGCGCGACGACTCTCGCACACTCACTCGTGGTTCTCCAATTACTTCGCTACTTTCCACTCTAACGTGTTATACATTATCTTCTATCAACAATAAAAAAAACCGGTGGTGGAAATATTGATAAAGAAAAAGTAAATTGTCAAATCTATTCTGATTCATTGGTTACGAAAAATATTTTATCTTTTCGATTATTTTGCTGAGATTTTATCTTCTGGTATTTATAATTTTGAAAATATCTTCAATTTCAAGTTTTCCTTCAGTAAAAGAATATCGGATTATCGATTTATTTACTTGAAAAGTCAAACTTTAAAAAAATTTAATTAGTTCGTCCCTTGATTTATACCTAGGGGAGGAGATTAAAAATGATTTTTCCCTTACAGTCTACTTAAGTATACCGGGAACCGTAGAGATGTTTTGATTTTTTTTTACCGGATGAGTCATCTGTGCCAAAATAGCTTTATGCTTTGAGTATAGTTGAAATGTACATTTCAGATAATTCTATCTCTGATAGATATGAAAGGAATTTCTTTTTAAATACCTCTCCTATTAACCTTTGATGTATCTTGTAGAACATTTGTTAGTGTAGTTAAATAATTTATCGTAGATTATTTTGTTGCGTCGCATTATAACTTCGAAAGGCCCTCAATTCGTATTATAACCTCGAAAGTAATCTAAAAAAAAAAATGTGAAATAATTTAAAAAAAAAATAAACTGCTTAATAAATAAAAAAAAATCGACTGCTTTGATCACTGAGCTACGTCAGACCCCTTGCCACACATAATTCGAATTGTCCTCACTACATTATCTTGTTACCACATATTCATCTAACGCCTCGAACAGTCTTAGCTTTGTGACTTAAAAAATAATGCGCCACGAATAAAAGACAAAAATTACGTTAACAATCTTATGAAATAGTAGCTAGAACGGTGTGAAATTTACTTAGAATTTTGTGATAAATGAGATTGATTGGGATACGTAAAAAATAAAAGTATTTGCAGTCTTGACTTTGATTTAATAAAATACGAGTAGTTTAAAAAAAAAATTACAACGTATACATTTTTACGCTGATTTATCTTTTTGAATTAGTCAAAAGTTTAGAAAAAATATTCGCAATACCGGTGCAACGCAATGTGTTTGTAGAAATAGTGGCAGCTTTCGTAGTCGACTCGAATTTCACTGAAGCAGCACAGTGGCGTACCATCAGGTGCGACCATACCAACCCTTCACTTCGTTCGATATAATTGACAGGTGTCGATTGGCCCGTCGCTCGATTATTGTCCACGCTTGAGGTCCATTGGGAATCCAGCAAATTTTACGTACAGTTCATGGATTCTCCGAAACTGCCTCCCTCTCTTTAACAAGTTGTCATACTCTATGTATCTCTGTGAACGAATGGCAGTCACTCACCCTCGTAACCTACGGATATTATACGAGACGACACTCGTCGAATATTACAATTGACGAAACTCCTTGACACGTTAAATCCACACATGCGAGAACGGTTTCAGTGGATATTGTTCTTGGCCGAGACTGTATGAAATGATCTGTACATCCGGTGCCCTGGGCTCATATAAACTGACGTAACGAAAGAGAAAAGTAGAGAGCGAGAACCAAGAGAAGAAAATAAAACGCGAATGAAACTAATGCACGTGGAGCTCGCGAGCTCTCGAGAGAAGGGCGAGAGTCGTAAAAATTTCCTCGATAAATGAGAGTGGAACTGCCGGGGGTTGTTTCGTGAGGTTCATAAATAGAAATAGAAATGGCGCACGGTGCGCCAGAGGGTGGTGAATGTGGGTGGTTCCCGACGAGGTGCGGGAGGAAATTTAATTTCGATCCGGCGCTACGCAGCACTTTCTCTCGACCCTTTCGAGAACAAGACTCTCGATTCGCTGTACCTCTCTCTCTCTCTCTCTCTCTCTCTCTCTCTCTCTCTCTCTGCTCCTGTACTCTATATACTACACCGCTCATTCTGTATATATATTTCTCTCGCAAGCTCTTTCCAACCCTCGCGCTCTCTGGTCAAATTATACGGCCAGGAGTGGCGAAGAGTTTTGCGAAAGTTTCGAGGTAGTTGAGCAAAAGAGTGGAATAAAAAATAAGAGCGAGAGAGCCGAGGAAGCGGGTGAATTCGTTGCTTCCGGGCTTCAAAAGCTTTTTAATTCTCTCCAGCTTCGGAAGTACCAGTTGTAAAGACCAGAGGAAAGCGCGATCACGTGGTACACTTTTGATTCAAACACTCTACGCTGCATGGGTAATGTTAGTGTTATAATCATTGGTAAAATAATCGGAAAGTGTGAAATCTTAGCTTTCTTTCAAGATTTTATTTACAACGATTGCTTTACTATCAAATAAGTTAAAATCATTAGAGTCAAGGACTGTCCTGAATATATAAATATATTTTTTGATAAATTCATTCGTCAAGCATACAGACAAAAGTTGGTTGGTCGGTCCACCTAATCAGCTAGGCCAATCATTGCAATACGTTCTCTCTTTATTATACTCGTACTTGGCCTATGTGATGAGAAAGTAAAAAACAAAGTGAAGAAGAAGAAGAAAAAGCAAAAGTCGAAGATGTAGAAAAATAAGGGTCTCGTTGGAGCTGTTTTTTTTTTCTGTACGCCGTATTTTCCTTGACTCGTTCTCTCGTAGCCGATCCATCGTTCCGAGAAAATTTTCTCGTTGTGGTCTCGTCACCGCGCAGCGCACCGCAACGACACGTGCACGAGGCGGACAGGTACTTATTTCCGAACGCAGTGCAGCAACCCTCATCCCTTTCTTCTGGCTTTCTTGTTCAAACAACGCCTTGTGTGTGCGCACGCGGGCATGTATGTGTGTGTGTGTGTGTGGCACCCCTTGCTCAACCGTCCTCCAGTGGCAGTGGGGAAAAAAATAGTGTGAGAGCGTTGCCCGGGTCGAGAAGCAATCGCTCAGGACAAATGACTGTAGCCACGAGACTGGAGAGAAATAGGGGGTAGCGGAGGGGTGAGAGAGAGAGAGAGAGAGAGAGAGAGAGAGAGAGAGAGAGAGAGAGAGAGATGGGAAGAGAAAAAGGAAAAGAAAAGAAAAGAAAGGTGCAACTGTTCTGGTCGTAAGACAAAGCGATTCGTACGGCAAGAAGGCGCGATCGACGCCCCGCCTATACTCGTTAAAAGTGGGAGAAGAACAAAAAAAAGTAAAAATAAAGGAAGAAGAAACTTATTCTCTTTATCAGGGGTCGGAGAGTTTGCGAGCTGACGTGCTGGACAGGTACTTAGCCGGATGTGGTACACACTCGCAGCATGGGTGCTGCTGTTGCTACCAGACGCGTTATAGAATAGGAAAATAAAAAAAGTGAACGAGGAGAGGTCAACGTTGGGATATGGCGGTAGCCTTAGAAATGGGAAAGGATGAGAGCTTCCTGGTGAACGTGTGGGCAAAGGTCAGAGTCGACGACTGGCAAAACCCGCGGAGAGCGGTACATAACTCACGATAAATAACTAGGAAAATAGTCAGGGAGCAAAGCTAGTGGGCATCTCGTCGTAACCAACACACATGGCTAGAGAGAGAGAGAAAGCGAACATTCAAGTGGAGAGTCTGTTACCGATGGTGTACATACCTCCAACGGTATATCGACTGGACCACACTCGCGCCGTGTCTGCGGAAAACACGAAAAAGTAGCTCATCGCTGTGCCACTCGGCCAGAAAAATGAGGGGAAGCGAGAGGGCGAAAGGCATCGAACCCAATAATAAATAAGTGCCCTATCCCCCTCGACAGAGGCTTTTCAACTCCTAACGGATAGTGGACGAGAGTTTAGAATATGTAGGTATATAACGAGTAGTATATATCGTCGAGTACTTCTTACTTTCGCAGAAAATAAAGATTTACTATAGAAAAATTAAACGATTCGATCTAACAACTACATTCGACACGGTTTACACCAGATCGTAGCTTCTGCTTTTACCGCCTCAATGTTTTTTCCATCCCTTGAAGGCACAGAGAACGAGGAGGGCTCACTCGTCCCTCCCCTGTATGCAGTGAGAAAGGGTCGCTTATCGCTGGTTCCGTTCCTCGCTTGCAAGAGCCTTTCCCACGTGGGCGAGAAAAAGGAGGGTGGAATCTCAGGGTCCCCGGAGGGTAGAGCGAGTCGGAGAGAGTACTGCGGACACAGAACAGAGGCAAGGGTAGCCGTGAGTTAACGCAAACGTGCGCAAGCTGAGAAGCAATCACTCAGGATAACTAGCTAGCCGATAACTTTAAACAAGATATATCGCATGGAAGCGAAAGTGGAAACGACGCTCGCTCGCTGGCAACGCGACGAAGCGAGTGAACACCGCGAGAGAAAGAATAAAAAACTAAAATAAAATAAAAATGAAAAAAAAAAAAAAAGGAATAACGGGGAAAAGGGTCGCGACACTTCGCGGCTTCCATTTCCTTTCCATTTGTCTTTATGGCCAAGTTATACCCCCACGTATACTTTTCACCAACTACCCGGAGAGCGAAAATGGAAGAGTTACGTGACATTAGAGATGGAAATGAATATCGGAAAATAATTCAAAGTACTACGAAATATATTGCCGGCTATGAACAAGTGAAGATGCTGAATCGAGTACAGAAGAAAACTTTAATGAACCGAAAGAAAAAAAAACTATACTCCGCGTATACAAAGTTCTCTCTCGAATGCCAGTGACTCAAAAACCTTCTCGTCAACATACGAATGATCAAAAACTTGCAAACTCGTGCATTCGTTTCTTTTTAAATGCGCGATATTTTAACTTTGTAACACGTTGCTTAGATTCTTGTTAGTGAATAAACTAATTAATTTTCATAATCTCCAATCTCTGCGCCCCTAAACCTCAATTATTATACAATAACGCTGTTCATTTTTAAATCATTTCATCACCAAGTTTCTTACCTTTCGGACAGTTAGAGACAAGAGAAGCAGGACGCAAGAGAACGAGCCTCGCTCGGGTCCGAGTTTTTAAACCGTCCTTTTATGGTTTGACTCTCGTTATAAGTGGCCATGGATTACTATGATAGGAATAATCATTCACCGAGATGGCGTAACCAACGTCGTAGTACCGTTGAATTTTCGGTTCAGTGTTCTACGAGTTGTTCTATTTTTGCAGGAATGAATGGTGAATTCGTAACATTATATTGATTTTTATCTACGCCAAAAAAACTTTTCAATGTGTATCTTTTTCATGGAGATTTTATTTTAACGGTTACATTGGCGAGGGCGAATCCGATAATTGCAAAAGTCTGTATGGCAAGACATCGACACTCGTCTGAGGAATTTCGAGAGCGTATTCGCTGGCGGCTGAGACCCTGGGAAGATATTGGCCGGTATTCAAGATATCGACGATCCGTTCGATACCTCGACAGTGCCTCGTAAAAGGGTGGGCAACCCCTGGCTCTCTTAGCGTGAGCCTCAACGAGACTGCTGGCGATTCACCCTCCGCGAATAACGAGTTCGGTAGCTCGATAGTAGTACGGGTATCGGGCAACGTCTCGAGACGTTGCCGCTCGTGTAGATTTTCCATCCACGAAATTGTTCTCCAAGAATATGCGCCAACGATCGAGTAGCAACCCTTTTGCTTCCCCACTCGTTAAACCGCTCGTTTTTTTCTATTTTTTCTTGTTTCTTTTGGTCGTAGCAGTCACCGGCTACGGCTTATCTGCTCACCTCTCATCTCCTCTTTACCTCCTCGCTCCTCCCTTTCATTTAATCGAAGCGAGAGATTTTTCCTGTTGCGCTTCTCGCATATTAGCCCCAGGCCAATTTCACCCTCGGTTACCTGCTCTCCAATACGAGAGAGAGAGAGAGAGAGAGAGAGAGAGAGAGAGAGAGAGAGAGAGAGAGAGAGAGAGAGAGAGAGAGAGAGAGAGAGAGAGAGAGAGAGAGAGAGAGAGAGAGAGAGAGATAGCGAGTTCGACTTTTCGCTGCCATGAAATATCGAAGCAACCAAAATGAACGAGTGAAAAAAGGGAATAGGGGAAGGAGCGCAAGGGGGTGAAGAAACTGGCAATGGACAATCCCTCTTTGGCGCAAAGGTATCGTACGCGGACACGCGCCAACCAGACCAACCTAAGTTAGTCAGCTGACGTAACGCCGTTGATTCATTTCGTTAATTAACTTCGAACGTACGTAACGGAGGTACGTGCCGGTGTGTTGGGACGGTCTAGCGTGTTTCAGAGCAACACCCAACTATGCTTCTTCTGTGCGTGTGGAAGAGCGTGTGGTAATAGCGTCACGCGGCCTCTCCGTGTAGTCCTGGTTCAAGAATATACATACTCGCGACTTTGCCGAGTTCCGTCCTCTCCTATTTCTCGTTCGCCTTTACCCCTCTTCTCGTCTCCTCGACTTCGTCATTGCCGCTTGCCACGAACGCGTGCGCTCTCTAATTGGTTAACTCGAGTCTGTGGGCCTCCGTTTAAAGAGTGATGCGAAACAACGGGGTTCAACCGCTGTTGCTGTTGGGAGAGGTTGGTGCGGCGAAACCGTGCTAACTACAGGGCGCGTGCAAAACCCCGGAGGTAAAAGGCTGTGTGTGCAGCGGTTATACGTGCTCTTTGCTTTCTTGTTCTCATGGTATACCGAGCGCGAATGCCCCCGAGCTGGAAAACTCGGTCGTCATGATGCGAAATTCCGGAGGAAGTGTGTAACTCAAAACCTCACCCGCTATCTCACTATATCTCGTTTGCTGGATCAACTCTATATCGTTATATGAATACGCTTTTCATTTTAATCCGAGACCATGCACACATAAATAAATATACGATCAGAGAAATTTTATCGTTCGCTAGTTCAACGACGAGTTGTGTCACTTCGATACGCTTTTTTGAAATTTATTTATTTCGAAATATCATTTTGATTTGTCTGCACTGACCCCTGAAACTAATTTTATCGTGATTTGTGAGAGGTTTTGTTAACTTTTAGTTATCAATCGGAAGTACAAAATATTAGAGAGAAATTCGACAAATTTAACAATAAAATTTTTCGTATAAATGATTTCAGGGCGAATTTTTTTTTTTTTTCAAATTCACAATGCCAAACAATTTGAACCTCTTGATCGATTTGCGACAAATTTTAACTGTTATTGTCGATTATCGTGTAGAATAGATCATTGCAGCCGAATATCTCGAGATGTACAAGATGTTTTCTGATATTTGTCGAAAAAAAAAAAAAAAAATTAATGCTCCGTACATTTCGAGCTATTCGATCGATTCTCGCCAAATACTAAAAACAAAAATTATGAGAACGTATTTTTATACGACTGCAATGTTTTCTATACAAGGAGGCAAAATCAAAATTTACCAGGAATGCGGCTAGTTTTGGGGACAAATTTATCTTTGCTAATCGATTACCATATATTTCTGTAGAAAATTACAGTCAGCTCAGGATTTACAAAGAGCGTTTGAAGAGATTTTTGAAAAAAAAAATTGATTCTCATAAAACGAGAGCCACTCGATTGATTCTTGCTATGTTGTATACCTATCATTGCTTAATGATATTCCACTTGTGTACCATATTTGCGCCCGATATCTCAAAAATGATGCGACCTAGAGGCTGAACAATGAATATCACACGCACACACACAAATAAATTTTGTTCTAAACCAATTTTCTCCAAGTTTTCGACCATGTTGAGTATCCTTACATTAAAACCTCGTAAACAAAATGTTTCACAAAACGAAAGCTACCTTTATGAGGAAGCAAAAATATTTGGAATCTCATGTACATCTAAATAGGGAATATGATCGTGTTTTATGACGCTGATAAGATTTACAAAAATGCTTCGAAGGCGTTGAAGGCACTGAAATATAAGAAAATCATATTACATACATTTGTTCGATATGTCTATTGACAAAGATTAAATAATGGCAAAGCAGTTTCTGAAATAGTACTGATACAATGTCATGTTATGGAAAATCATTTAATGAAGGATATAATAAAAGATTTTTTTTACAGTTCCTTTGTTAAAGAATTGTCAATATCTGGTTGCTTAATCAATTTTAATTTAATTGGTTCAAGCAATTAGATCCGATATTTGTAATGATTCGCAAATGCGGAATTTGAATCAGGCCTCTCATTCCCGCATTTAGAATCGCGATCACGTACCTCGCACCTTGAATTATGTTTTGCAAAAAAAATTCCATCCCAGTGACCGGGTATAGACGCTATATCTGTATGGTAAAAATGTACACGGTCGCTTGCTTAGAATTACTATGGTTTATAATACAAAAATTCAATATTATACGAAAAGGAGGGTTGATGCGGGCTATTGCTCGACCGTTTCTCCTTTATATTTTAGCGTGTTGTCCTAAATTCTGCATAGCCGAGTTCACTTTCCAGCTTTCATTTACCGCGCTGACTCTTTCAATTTCTCAATTCTGGAGAACGAGATGGCTGTGGTAGGCAGCTGATATTATTTTCCGTGGCATACAGAAAAGAGGGGATGAGAACTGGAGAGAGACGGGAAGGGGCAAAAGGGAGAAAGAGAGAGAGAGAGAGAGAGAGAGAGAGAGAGAAAGATAGCAATAGTAGTCCACACAGCTGAACCGCGTGTGACTGCGGTCGAAATTGAAAATTCACCCCTGGTACCACAGCTCGAACACGCGCTCGCTCGCTCGAGGGTGCGCGATGAGAGAAGGTGCGCATGGAAGATGAAAGGGAAAGGGCAAACTCGAGAGGTTCTCAGGCATTGCGCTTGCAGGCGGCCAAAATTGAATTGAACAAGGTAAAGCTCTTGGATTTTTCTCCTTCTCCGTTATTTTTCCGCACGTACCCAGGAAGAAGACATAAGTGAAAACCAGAGCTTCCGGTCTCACGATTATTACATCTTATCCAACGTATATTGACTATCGGAACTAGAGGAATAAAATTCCTGATTTTTTGACGTTAAAATAAATGAGAAAGCTACGGTCAACCGGTCACAGTGATATATTGTGTATCCGGCGAGTTAATTCTTAACTCTCGATTGCCCTCATGGCCAAAAACACGGAAGTTATGCGTTTGGTATTGATCACAAAATCTTACTTTAAGTTTGAAAAAATTATTTTTTATGTAATTTATCTATGAACATTCGAATCGCACTACCGAGTTAACTGAATTTTCACGTGTTACATTCACCGATAGAAAAAAATGTAAACTCACTCATTGTGTTTAGTTGAGAACTGTAAAACTGGAAAACTAATACTCGCAGTACTAACGCGACTGCAGTTGTTATCCAATTTAGCTCTGTAGTTCAAAGGAATATATCGAATATAACATTTTTTTAAACTCTAAAGCAATTCACGTTGAATTAACTTCAAAAGTGTTAAATAAATAATTTGAACGTAAGAGTTTCTCGACTGGAAAAAGTTGTAAATAAAAAACATATTTGAAGAAGATTTAATAATTTTTTATATGATATTATTTTAGTTGCTTCATTTATTGAAATATAATCATCAATTCGCTGCCAAAAATACAGTCGGGAGACGTCTCATAAACATCGTAATCGTCTTTTACATATCAAGAGACGCACGCGCTAGCATCCGAACACTGTTTTATAAGTATAATTAAATGTCGCATGGCCACATTTAATGCAGAACATTTAACGCGTTTGCTAATGCAGAAGGAGACATCTCCCAACACTCGCGAAGTCCGTAAATAAATAATTATAATTGAAATAATTAGTTAACTAAGATAACGTTGGCAGCGATTTTAATAATTTTAGATTTATTCATACGAATGAACTCTCTTTAAAATCAAAGTCCTTTTTATTATACTTTGTTGCGTCAGTTAAATAAAAAAATAAAAAAAAAACAATTTCTTTTTATTGGTGTGAGGCGAATAACGCGTAATGCTTTGGGATACGCGCGTGCTGCCACCAGTGCTTTGCAGACCTCGTCTAACTACAATCTCTCGTCTCGTTTCGTCGCATAGCGCGAGTTATACCGACCCGCAGCGCGAGAATACCTTTTTCTAATGCCTGCCCCACTGGAACGAAGTGAATGAAGAGCCGGCGGGCTCTGCATTATAAATGGGGATGAATTATGTCGTGCGCTCGACGGCGAGTAAGGGGTTGAGTTATTGCAGCGGCGCGCGCGGCTCCCAGCTTCGGCCTCTCCACTGGCTCTGTTAGAACCGAGCGAACCTTTGCCCCGTTCATTCTCTCAACGAGAGTACGAGAGAAAGGGAGAAAAAGCGAGAGAGCACTGTACGTCAGGATCAAAAGCTGCCTAGCTGCTGCTGCTGTGCTACTGCTGCTGCTGCTGCTGCTGCTGCTGCTGGTGGTGGTGGTGGTGGTGTTGGTCGTCCGCTAATTTTTCACCCTTCTTTTCCATGCTCTCTTCCACTTCCCTCTCTCACCTACTTTCCAACCCCTGCTCTCCATCTCTGTCTTGCTACTGCGTTCGTTTTCACTCTCTAAGGCACTTCCGGGTCTGCTTCGCTTCCACGTACCACCACGGTTTCAAAGCAGCAAATTGTAACACGGTATTACAGTGGACTGTACTTAAATATAGCGTACCCGACTTTTTTTCCCTGAATCCTTTTCAGTCTTTTCGAGTAACCCACCGCGTTAAAAAGTTCTTTTCACCCTCAACTATATTTCCTCGCTAAAACAACTGCAAACCTAACATACATTTTTTGTTTCAACTGGGAGCAAAACTTTGAGTCAAAATGTGGTTTTTTTTTTATCTTCAAAGTCAAATATTCATCTGTGTGTATAATACATTAGAATATATTGAAATAAATAAAAATAACAAAGCATTTAAACAAATGTTCCACCAGAAAATTGAAATCGACGTCATTGCGACTGCGAATACCAAAATGACTCAATGCACTCGTTATTTATGAATGAGAAATTGAGCCCCAAGGATTTACCATTTAAAAATCCATCTTTGCCCTGGAGAGGAAACACGGGCCGAGGCTGACTGCAACGCGAGCTGCACTGATATACATTGCAGTCCTAGAGTAGTGTACAAGAGGGATAGTCGGAGTAGGTGGAGGGTAAGGTTCGCTCTCTAATACATTCGGCTCTTGAGCGACCACGCGGTTTGAGGATGGGAGGGGGAGGGGTCCGAGAACAACGTCCTACGTTGGCCGGTACCCTTACTCTCCTCCATTGTACACTTGTTCCCCATTGTCTTATTGTTCCGCATGTCTGCGAGGTCCCGTCGGCTTGTCGTCGGAGTCCCCATGTCGCACTGCTGTACCGCAGTCGGCCTTTACTGATTCTCTGGCCGTTGGTTCCTCCGTAGTCTCTCGGTAGCGCGTGGACGACACCACAGCACGAATTCCGTGAACTCGAGAATTGGATTCGCTATGAAATTCGAGTGAGAAACTCTGGTGAAAGCTCGTGCTTGAACCGCTGCTGGAGTTTTCTCAGTACATCCGACATCTTACTTGAGGAAGGCAGAGAACGGATGACATCTCGGTTACCCGAGGAATTCTTAAGAGGATCAACATGTAGTACAAATTAAGACATTAATGACAGTAGCCAACCACCTTAAAGCTACTTTTTTGTCCTGTAACAAGATTCAAAATTCATCTGTTCAATGATTGAAACAAATTAATAAAACGTATAGATCGGTACGATTCAGTACATTCGTTCGAGTAAAAGTTTTCGGTCGAAGGGGGTATATGGTGGTTGACAGGGTGGGATGGAAATAGGACAAAATCGCGAAAAACGATGGAAGGGAAGGAGGAGCGCCGCCAAATTACGCACGGGGTGTGATTCGGCTTTATTAAAACTGTCAGCGCACGGCCGGTCTCGGTTGAAGGGTGCAAGCGTGCAGTTGTCATGAATTCATTGGCGCTGGCGAGCGTACGAGTTCGACCGCGTTGCGCACCTCGTTGCACTGATAAATGCATAAATAAATGAATAAAATTATAGCCAAACTGCGAAATATTCGAGGATGTTAACGGTGGTCGTTTTTAACCGGAACGTTGGACATTCTAAATCTTCAGTTGTTTCACAACGTATCGACTCACCCGACAAAATATGTAAAATCCTCTTCGTGGCGACGAATTAATGAATAAAATCTTAGTCTCCGTTTCTAATTATGATAATCCGAAATATATTTTGCAAAACTTATAGCAGGAGACTCCGACAGGAGAACGTAAAATCCCCTAAGGGTGCATTTCAGAGAGCAACGTTTTGCCAAGGTAGCATCATAGCTAACAGGAAATCGTATGGCTGCATCTCCCTTTTCCGTAGAAAAGAGACGTCTCCAGAGGAGACGAAAAGCCAACCCGTTAGTTTCCAGCCACAAAGCACCCCGTTGCCTGGCGTGTTTTCTGCTTTTCCACGTCTTCTTTAAAGTACATCTCGTCGAGCCATCCTCGTTACTCGTGAATCCAAGTGTTTTTTAGCTCGTAGCTGTATTCCCTCTCGACTAAAGGGGATACATAGCAGTTTTTCAATCCCATTGCTACGGTAATGTAACCTTCTCTCTTTTTACCTCGTAACATATCTTTAGTCCCGTCATATTAATGTCCTCCAGGAAACCTCTTTCCCCTTCGCCGATGTGGCATCCGCCCCTTTCTTTTTCTCCATCGTCTACATATTTATTACGTCGTTATCGTCGTCATGTCTGAAATGAAGAAACGACGATAGATATGCATAAATGGGTAAGAAGCAAAGATACTTTTCGTAACGAGTTAACTGGGTTCATCAATTTTCTGTAAAGAGATCGTTCCGTGATTCAACGAGCTCTTTAATTTTTTCAGTCAGTGGATATCAGTTAAATAGCTGGTTCACTCCGAGAGTGCAGATGCTTCTCGCAGTTTGCCATTGTCGGTTACTTTTCTTTAAAAGAACTTTGAATCTACACCAAAGAAATGAACGCAGGCTAAGTGTGCGAGAGGAGATCGGGTTCTTATCAGCAAGGCTAGATTACCCGCAATAACAGATCGCCGTAAACTCATTCCCTCCCTCTACATTCGCTAATTGTTCAAAGGGTTGATAGAGCAACTCCTCTGCTCTCAGGGCTTAGTATAGCTGGCAACTTTCTCGATAGTTCCAGACGCCTGGTTTGTTGGAGTTCTACGTCGTGCCATGACGAGCTTCCTCGGAGCTTCAGTCGGAAAAGTCTTAAAGACGAGAGAATGGATAGCTCGCAGCCCGTGGTCTTTCCATCGAAAATCAACATTTAACAAAGAACATATCAAAGACTCGAACGTTTCGTCTTCCAAATAGAGTTTCGTCCACTTGAGCTGACGTTTCATTCATTTCCGAATATATTCAGTTATCGACCAGCGGGATAGTCCTACCGCAGAGTTTAACAGAGAAGAGGGCATTGCTCTGCAATACATAACTGATAGGAGCGTAGAAATCCTGCGGCCAGGAACCGCGGTACCCGACTCATCTCCCGTTTTAGTCTATCCATTAGATTCCCTTCAATGACAGACCGTGCAGTACGTATATCACGTATATAATCCTGAAGCCGGGAATGCGTCAGTCGGAGACCAGAACCCGGGGCAGCAGTTTCGTGCCAAATTCTGGCTCCTGTAAAGCTAGCACAAGGTGAAATAAAAATGTAGTACCTACCAACATTACGAAAAAGACCTTAATTCTGAATCGACGATTTTTCGTAATTCTTTGGATGCTTCGAGTGGCCATAACTTTTGAGAGGCACGAGAATCGAATAATTCGAAAGCTTTATTCGTCCCGAAAACAACGAGCGGAGAATGCACTCGCAATCGGAGCGGAATTAAGAGATATTGCCATTTTCGTAAACGATAAATAGAATTTTTAATGCTTATTCAGTTTATTGCGCTTTTCTCACCTCCTGTTGGAGATATCGCAAAATTATAGCCAGATTCGTGATCAGCGCGACGAAATACACTGGATAGACTTTGGCGCAAGGAGGAGCTTAATTAAGGATCCCAGGATTTCTGTGATTTTTTAAAAATGTTTCTAGGGAATATAACGATTGACTGATTTAACTGATTGTCAATTTTATTTTTGGATTCGAAAGGACAGATAGACAAACAAAATGCGACTTTGCTCGTTCAAGCAATTTGTATATCACCTTAAAAATACCGGTTCTTTATTTTAGGAAACCATTTGTCTACCTAAAAAACTGTAATAGAGTAGAATCTCTTCAGATTGTAACGTAGACATACATTTTTTTAAACTTAAGTTCATGGTTACCAATCGATATACACATCAGAGAAAGTAAGGTATTTTCCTATTGGCGATCTGTGCTTGACTGCTTTAAGTGATCAAGTTTTTTTCATGTCCGTGATACGAGCAAAAAAAACCTGCTTCTAGTATGCCTGGAAGGTTATTCCTCCAATCCCAACAGTAGAACCACGTTGACTTTAAAGACCCATCGTCCGAACCTTTATCTATCGATCGGATTCTCGTTATTCGCGTTTTAGCTATTTCTGAGAATGTGAAGCAAAACTTCCAGTCAGCTTTCTTGAGCGAGCTATAAAACCACTTCTCCTCTTCGTTTTTCATCCTCGACTGGAGATAGCGAGGGAGGATGAGAGGTTACGCTATTTTAATCAACGATCGAATTATACACTTTCGCCCTCGTCTACTAGGAGCTCTGTGCTTTGGCATCGCAGCTGCCCCCTCATACCCCATATATTCTCACTGCTGAGCGACCTTCCTCGCTCCCTCTCTTGCCCCTCTGCGCCGCTAATCCACTTTCGTTCTAATTCCATCCGCCTGGAAGCCAGGCGGTGGTGACCCGGCTCGTTCTTGTCCTCGACGTCGTCCTGACATCCCTGGCTCTCTGAAAGCTTCCGTTTCCTCTTGCCTCTTTCTCCCTGAGACAGCAAGAGCGTAAAAAAGGAGGAGTTTGTCGCGACGGCTGTCCCGTCAACCCTCTCCTCTGACCTCACGAATGGTAAAACGGAAAGAGACGAAGAGGGTGCTTGATCTCCCATTCCTCAGTTTCAAGACACTTCGATGATCGGCTGTGAGGCCTAGGAAAGCTGTTACTAGAAGGAAGAGCGGACGACGTAAACGAGAATAGGTTTAAGGACGAGACTGAGAGACCTTTCTTCATCCCTCAAACTTCAGGAGAGCTTGGATGTTTCGAGACTGCTTGTGTTGGAGCTTTTGGAAGCTAAGGTGGATGACGAGCCGTCAAGGGGTCGCCGTAAAGGACAGAAAACGCAAGAGCCACCCCGGATCGTCCGGGTCAATTGGATTGTATGAACTTTGTTCGTACACGCGAGAATCGAGAAACGAGGATGGGAACAAGACGTGCCAAACTGCTCAGACACCCTTAGTCTTTACCCTTCATCTCATCCGTCCGTCTGTCCGTCACTATCTTCTTGGATCACCGGAGGTAGAGGCACACTCAGAGAGAAGTAGTTAACCTTATCCACTCCAATAGCCTTGCCTATACCTCTTGTCGTTTCCAAACCCTCGAGAAAAATGCCAAATTAACGACATTACAGCCCTTAAGCCCGTTAATAAGTTTGAGAGGAATTCGTAATTTCTGATGTTATCCACCTAAGCTATCCTTATGATAGGCTCTCAGCAATTTTCCGCGATGGCTATAACTCGTGACAAAGTTCACAAAA
Source organism: Cylloceria caligata (assembly GCA_963942595.1). Classification (NCBI taxonomy): domain Eukaryota; kingdom Metazoa; phylum Arthropoda; class Insecta; order Hymenoptera; family Ichneumonidae; genus Cylloceria; species Cylloceria caligata. The sequence goes on along the minus strand of OZ012705.1, from coordinate 78,833,484 downwards.
AAATATTCTCAAAAATCTATTTTGCTTTAATCATAATAGAATGAAAATCTATTCAGATCTTTTGATTCTTCATAGTAAAATATTCTCAAAAGATGCTTAAAAATAGATCTCAATCTTATTTTTCACGACCATCTCAATGAATTCAAATTCAAGAAGTTATAGCGAAGGAAACTCAATACATATTTTTCTGTGGAATTCCAACTTTCACTATATTTTAGCTGTGAATACCGAATTACCGATTTCACAGGAATTCGTCTTGCCTCACATCCGTTACGAACCTAAATTTATTGGACAAAATAACTTGCGACAAAATACACGTATCGCATAATATTACTCACGTATGACACATTACTAAACACATGACGTATTAGTACACACGTATGATATGACACATCTCTATATTATAAAAATAGTTCACCGCCGCCGTAGTATTGGATTATCCGTCGTTGCATTAATTACTCCAGAGTAGCAACTTTACATCACGATAAGGAATGGAGGATACTTGCGCTTTCCTCATCGATTTGCTTATCCGATCCACGAACCTACGAAATATTCGATGATTCGTTCTGTCTCGTCATTACGTACGTAGAACTGGAAGGTGATGACACGCGTCACACCTCGTTATGTGCATGTCTGAGTCCCCAGTTCATTCACAGTTCTCGGCATTCCAAAAAATAATTACTGTTCGTAATGTCTCTGAATATATAATATTATGTTTATATCGAAATTTATTTTTTGGAAATAATCTCTCTCGAGGTTATTTTTATTGAGAATACTTTGTCCGAGTTATGTTGCCACAAGTTTTTCTAGACATGGTATTCAATCATCGTCGATGCACGGAGGGTTCTATAATTGGACAACAATGTCGAACAATTTGAAAGTGGAACGATACTCTTGAGCTGTAGCAGTAGATACTGCGGTTCCATGAACTATCCCTTCGACATAATATGCAATTAATATAATAACGGGATGGCGAGGAGTGAGTGTCTGTATATCAAACGCGTAACCCTTGTGCAACATTTAGCTAGAAATTCAGAGCAATTCCGCGAGAGACCATGAAGATCTAATAGAATTTTCAAAGCGGAGCTGGTCTCTCGAGCAACCCGTTACCTCAGATGCAAATGGAGCTTCAAAGACATTGTTGTGTCTAATTTGTAAACCATAAATTGACCTGATTTGTCGGTGAGCTTCTATAAGAAGTAGACAAATTTCAGTCAGAATCTCTCATGTATGTACAATTTACTAATTTCAGTTGGAATGCTTTATTAATATGACGAATAAAATTAGATTGAAAGTTTAATGATCATTATCCTATATCTCTGAAATGGATAATCGATTTTGAATGAACCTGGTAAGCTATCAACGATGTCTGACGTTATACCGATGGAGTAAGTGAGCCTCACTACTCCCAGCTATTACCATGGCGGAGCATCATCATCATCCCCTTTGCTTCAGTTTCGACGCTGGTCAAAAGGGATCACTTCCCAGTATCCAATGTGGCCGAGGGGTTTCGAAACAGGATGGTCGGTGTCGCTCGCTCAACGTGCCTGTCGTTTCGTAGCTCTCACACTTACCATCCCTTATCAAAGGGATACCGAAACTTAGGAGTGGTTAACGGTACAATCGGTGGAGGAGTGACCGAAACTGAAACCAGTGTCGACGCTGGTGGTGAAACCCTCGAAGAAAACGATAGCAGCTTCCGAGGTATTTCGCTCTGTTCCCCCTTGGCTTTACCTAGACGTTGTCATATTTGCCGAGTCTGAACCATTCTCGGGAGGGTAGTTTGCGGTCGGCAAAACGTTTGTGAATAAAAAAACAATCCGTCAGTAGGGCAGTGCGAGAACGAGGGAAAGCTGGGTGGTCGAAAGTCAAGTTTACGAAGAAATATTTAAAAGGCTCCCTGTGGTAGGTTACTTTAGAACGGAGGGGTTGATACTCTCGTTGGCACAAGTCGGAAAGAAGAGTGGAACGTTGTTCGTATAAAAGCTGAGAAGAGGAGAAAGGGACGACAAGATGGAAAGTGGATGGGAAAAGAGACAAAGCTGTAGCTTGGCGAAATAGGGCACAGTGCTAACTTGGTAACGTGATATCCTTTTAGAAGTTTGACTTGGAGTTTTCCCCGACTGTTCTCCCCTCGGCTTTTGCTATACTTCGTCTTCTCCCGTCTGCTTTGGTGCTATCTATCCTACACTAGGGTTTCTGTTTCACCTTGTTATTCGTCCTTAGTTTTTCAAGCGAAATATAGCCCCGTTCAGCCTGCATACGAGTAGGGCAATCCATCGCCCTACCTCCATTCTCGTACTCCTTTTACCCGCGTCTCGCTGGTTGATACCAGACACCGGAGTAGCTGGTCCAACCAACCTTCAAAGATTTAAATGATCCACTTAAAAACAAGCAAACTACCTCGAAACATGTTGACCAGCAATGTTTACACGGAACGTTAATTTAAACCCAACGGCAGAGGCCAACATGTATACAATTTAGTTCCGTGACCCGTTTCAGGAATGCCAACTGACCCTTTATATTACTCTTACGAACTTTCTTCTCTTTCCTATCCTCGATTTGATACGACAGAGGAATCTCGCCATCTGTAAAGTTTCTTTGTTTTCACACCTGTTCTCATTCTACTTGGTAGTATAAATTAAAAGAATGGAATATAATCAAAGGAATTCGATACATAACGTTAATAATTAGTCGATGACTACTGTAGCAGCAACAGTTTGCTGTCCTCGTTAGTCCGGATATTGCATTGAAAGAGAGCACCGCCCGGTAACCTCATTAATAGCATTTAATTAGAGCATCGGCAGCAGTCGACGTTCGCAATGACGTTGGGTATGATGTCAAACGAGGGGAGAACCCGCTATCTTCCCTCACTCCCTGATTCCTCCCCTTCTGGCGACCATATCAAAACCCCTCCTACAGTTCCACCGACAAATTCCGGCTAATTTTCGCAGTCGGCGTTCTCTCTGCCTTCCTCCTTTAATTAGAATTCAGCAGCACCGGCAGCCCTCGAGATTTTCCGGAAGCAGTATAGGCCAATGGTTTTCCTCCATACTGTTATACTGAGCGTGCAGAGAAAGCAGTACTTACCGCCGAATATAGAGAATGGAAACAGGAAACCTGCTGAGTGTATCGTTATATGAGATCCGTAAAGCGAAATTGCTGCGAATTCGCAAATTGCTAAAGGAATCCAACTTTCTTTTACCTCTTTCTTACGAACTTTCCACGGTAGAAGATTTGGAAAAGATAACAGACCTGGGAGATCGTTGTGAAAATAAACGATGAGGAGAAGATGATTGTCGTTCAATTCGTTTCGGAGAGGATCGAATGCTTTTCTAGACAGGGGAATTGAACAAAGGGGATGAAATTGAAGATGACAAGGTCTTCCACTCTCTCTCGCGGTTTTCCAACTTTCTACTGGAGTTTTCTTCATCGGTTCGTGAAAGCTCGTCGCTTTTCCCACTGCACTCCACTCCTCTAGCTACTGCTCTTATAATTAAGCGGCTGTGCAATCGGCTTACATACCCGTCATTAGAGTCTAAGAAGTACTTGGCCTTTCAGCGTCTCGGTTTTCATTTATTTTTCCTCCTTCACTCCCGCGCCGGAAACTTCGATGCTCCGTCGCTTTCTTTTCTTTTTGCTTTTATTTCCTTTCACCAGAAAACGTAGCATCAGTGACCTCGTGCTTACAGATATTTTCCGACGCCCTCGGTACTCTCTTCCTCATTTACGTCTCTAAATCTCTTTGGTTACTTTTCAACTGATCGTATAAAATAATAATGACAACAACAACAACAATAATAATAGTTATACAAATAAAGCTCTTGTTTCTTGACACGATGGAATATTTTGAGCCCAAAGCGTACACTACGAACGAGCCCTGTAGTTCGATGATACGATAGGATTCCGCGAAAGCACCCGGATAAAAGCAGAGCGAAGAGTGAAAAGAATGGAATTATGGGGGCTGGAGGGAAGCGCAAGCGGCGTCGAGCTTGTACGACCATCGAGAGAGGGTTGCGGTTCGGTCTATCGGACTCGCCTTTTGTATAGGATAAAACGACTAAATAAAACGCGGTGCTGTAGAGAGATGAATGTGAGAGAGACAGAAAGAAAGAGAGAGTCTCCAAAAAAGTAGGACGAGGGATAGGGTCGCGGTAGTTCGAAGGTAGGGCGAGAGTGCAGAGTGTGCGTCGAATCTCCTCCCCACCGTCCACGCGTTCACCGTTCACGAACCAGGCAGCCAGACCCGATTCGTCCCTGGCGTACGACAATAATTCACTTCCTACCCATTTCGCTCGCGATATAACGCCACTTGACAATGTACACGGATATTATTTTTCCTCGGTGCCGCTTTTTTTTTTCTTCTGTTGTTGTTGCCCTTTCAGCCGCTCTGGTTTGCTTTCTTGTTTCTTTATTTTCTTTCGGCAGGGTATCGATCCTGTTACGGCTTTTTGGATCGAGTATTAAGATGACTGTTCTGTCAAATCGACCAGACGAATGAAAACTCATCTTTTTTTACATTTTGAACGATCATCCTTCCAGAACAAATTGAAATGGAATCATCGTTCAGTGTGCAAAGTGTATGAATGAAACATTTAATGGCGATTGGTTTTCTGAAAGAAAAACAAATATAAAAAATTAAAAAAAAAAAACACTTTCTGTCCAGTATTTCCATTTCTATTCATTAACGAACTTTATCTTGTACATTCTGATGGAAATAGTCCTTCTGAGCTTTTATAAATTGTTGCGATGTCTTCCATCAAACAAAACATGATATTCAACATAAAAATCTAATACAAAATTAAGCGTAAATTTATTATTCTGCATCACAACTTTTGTTTTATTTGTTCTGATCGATTGTAGAAAGTTTGTTAGAAAAATTATTTATTCTTAAGTTTCTATTACACCGAGTCTACTTTAATTGGCTGTCGTGTCAGATCAAATGGAATTATGAAAACCACATTTTTTACATTCGTTAGTTCCTTGTAGAAAATATTTCAATATATTCGTCCTTCTTTCAGTGACATAGACGAAGTGAAAATTTAAGGACGATATATTATATGAAAAAAACTCACTTCCAACGCCACAAACTCCATTCCCAGGCGTCAAAGTGATTGATGTTTAGTCAAAATGTATTGACAAGCTGTATCTTTGTATAACGATGTGACGATCCGAACAAAAAATTGCTATTATTAGAATACACAAGAAAATTTAGAGGTACCAATCGCTGTAGAAGGTGAGAGTCAAGTAGTCAAGGAATCAATCAGATTCTCGAGTGTCCAGGCTATATTATCAAAGTCTCGCAGCTCGTCGATCGGTCTCAGGCGATTAATAATGTCGGAACTGGTTATAGGCTTTGGAAAATCTATCAATCACTATCGAGCAGCAACAAGGGGAAGCAGTTACCGTCTCGTTCAATGCCACTGCTTCATTCGTGCGATCATGCGGTAAAAAGGAATGATCTCGGTTTCTTCTAGTCGTCATCGTCGTCGTGGTTGCCTCGGTTTTTTTTCGCTTGTTCGCTCTCCCTCGACCCTCGAGTGGATAAGGATGACTCGGAGACCGACATTGACTTCCAGGAATGTTCCATACCCCGAATTAATTTATTGTTCCCTGGCAGTTTTTTCAACGAGAATATTATTCTTCTTTTGAATACGATTTTTTTCAATACGTTTAGTGACGTAGAATCAATCACGCAGCTACATGGAAGTTCGGTAATCATAGGAGCAGATTTACGTTCGATTGTTGCAATTGGAGTTTACCAGATCTGTGAACCTAGTCTACGAGTGTATTTGTGGGGTTGGTAATAAAGAGGGAGCTGGTGTATACCTGGTAGAAAGGGCTGGGCTCGGTCAGACGTCGATCCCAGTAGTGGAAGTCGGTAACTGGTCAGACGCACCCATTAAACTCTCGGCATGACCGATGTACTTCTGCAGATACGTCCTGCCAGTGGTTGCAACTCTCTAGCGTACCAGTTCAGCTCTTAAGACGAAAGCGCTGTACCTCGTTGGGCGATTTAATTAAAGCGTCGATTAAACGGTCAATCACAGTTAACCCGGCGGGGTAAGCCGGTCACGTCACCGCTTAATTCCATTATCCACTCGCGGCCGAGCTAGCTCTTGCGCGATCCAGGCATTCGCAAGCTTCCGCGGACTCTATAGCCCTCTGTGCGCACCCTCTCCTCAACATCCTACCGTTCGCCATTTACCCAGCCGTACCAACGCCCCTTCCCCAATCCGCAGGATAAAGTTTCATATTTTTTTGCTCTTACGCCCGGTGCAAACTCGGTAGCTCGAACGATGAGAGGGCCACTGCTGCTGGGGTACACCTGGTACGCTCTTCTTGTATCAAAGTCTTACGTGCTGCCACTGCGCAGATTCCCTTGCGAATATTCTCTCTCTAGAGATCTATTACATCACATGCTCGTTGTATCTCTTGCTTTCAGCCGTATTCGCTTGGCTCCTCTCTCACTCGTGACAGCGCTACGTACAGTCGGATATGAGCTTAAGAATATTTTTTAAATCGACAGCGCTATGTACAGTCGGATATGTGCTTAAGAATATTTTATAAATCAACATTGTAACGTGCGTCAACAACGAATTACAAATAAAAATCAATACTATGTCTTACTTATGTTCAGACCAAGTAAAACCAACATTAATATAAAATATATCATTTCATTTTAATCTTATTATAAATGAGATAAGGGCGTTCTTTAAACTTCAATAATATACATTATTATAACAGAATTCTAGTTCTAGTTACGAACACAAAGACTTATTTTTTATTTTGTGAGTCACGTTATGCCGTTAGACGCATAGTTTCGGTATACGGTCGTAGGTATAATATTTAAAAAGCATTTGGAATCTTGGCCAATAAGGAATTGAAACTCGCGTCAACGAGAATAATCACAAGTGATTGTATTAAAAATATCGTTTTTGTAGTTTATTATAATCATACGTACCGATGCTAGTTCGATTATTAATCTACGAGAATAATTACATTCAGAATACAATAACATCTTTAATTAATTTTAATGACACTCTTGAGACTTTTGACGTCGAACCAATCGTGTTCTCTTACCTTTAGCTTAAGACTTAAATATTTAGTGCGAGTTCGAAGATCAACTGTTTAGGTTGATGTGAAAACTTGGACTGATTTTCGTAAATACATCTGCTGGTCTAAATACAATTCGTGTACGTGGGCGAGCAGTCTTGTTATCGCGCAATTACGAACAAGAATTTATGTCAATTAAAATTCGGGTCGCAACAATCGTGTACATTGTGATATTTAAGATTCTTTATTGTTAACAATTATAATAGAAAATTATAGAATAAATAATAATTCAGCAGCTTATCAATTGCTTGTGCACCTGAAAACTTTTCTTTACTGTTCACGTAATAAACATAATAGTTTTGTAATTTCACTAGTTTATCTATTTTCTCTAGTTTTGTTTTTTTTTAAATCTGTGGTCGTCTCGCGGTTGATGTTTGAAAATTACTTGAACGTTGCCCGGAGATAGATACATCGTATAGGAAGTGATGAACGGCCTTCCGCACCATATAAATTTCATTATATTATACTTCATTCGATCACCCCCCCCCCCCCCCCTCCCCCTCCCCCTTCGCCCTTCTCCTCTCCGCTGTTTATTACTATCTCCTTGGTGCTTCTCTGGGTGCCCCGAGAGTTTCGCCAACTTTTCAAATGTTCCCCGGTGGGTAATAACTTCACTGGCAATATTCGCAACGGGGCGAGAATATAATTCTCTTCTCTCTTGCTCTTTCCTCGTCTCTTACTTTGCCCACTCTTTCGGATTTTATCGGTTACGTTATGGAGGGGTTGCTTTCGAGCAAGAAAACCCTTGAACCGAGAAGGCAGTCACTAGTCGCGTTGTATACAGGGCTGATCCTATCAGTTCTCATACGTTTGACCCGTTCCCACTCTTTCTACTTCTTCACTGGGACTATCACGACTCGACAACGCTTCGGTTTTCACATCACCGAGTTTTGCACGTGTTACCTGCGACTGGGCACTATATGGTCTTCGAGATTGACGGTGATGGCAACATATCCTCTTTCCATCTCCGTCTCGTCTCCTAAACTCGTGTAGCGTCTTCCCCTCTCCAGCTTACCGGACAGCCACGTAAAACATAAAACTCGACGGCGGCACAGGCGAGAATGCTCGTAAAAGAGCCTCTAAAGCTATCCCCGTGCGTAAATCTATAGTCAGTGGGACATTAAACTGATTTCGTTTAAGGGTACATAGCTGAGATAACTCCCAACCCTCTTTCAACTTCTCCTTTCTCTGCCATCTCGATTTTTCTACTGTTCAACAACACGTGCCATAAGATAGGGTGTTTCTTCTCAATACGTAAAATGTGGACTATTCTACGAGTGCAAAAACAGTCGTTGGCGTAAAATTGTCTTATAGACATTTTTTTCGTTCATTAACCGTGGAACGATCTTTTTTTTTTTTTAAACTTATATTACTAGGTCAGCATCTTCACGATTTCGGTATTTCTCGGTGCACTCTCAGGAACACCCAAGTTTCTCCGTCAAGTTACAGTCGTACGAAATACAATCGCAGAGAATATAGAAGGAGAAGGGATACCATTCATCCGTCTCCGGAACACGCACGGTTCTCGTTTTCACGACTGCAGCGTGTCCGGATAGAATATCCCGTTGCAATTTTCAGCCTCCGTTTTCATTCTACGAACCTAATATCCTTTATGCATGTGGATGCCAAGGGGGGTTTTAGTCTCCACATAACCTACAGAGATATAACTCCTACAACCTACTCATCCTATCCGTATTGACCTGAATCTCCTCACTACTTATACGATTTACAGAACCTCCGTTGAACCTACGAAACTGACTAAAATCCAGGTGCCTTGACGACCAAGTGTAGATCAAAACGATCATCGCAACGAGTACTCCTCGCAACCGAGGCAGCTGACTTCGGTAACCACTGGAGACGTACACCGACGCCATAGTCACTCCTATCGTTATAAATGTCAAGTTAATAAATAAAAAGTTCATAATATTCATTCTACTAAATATTTGAGATCTTCTGTGTGCGAATGTACATATTCTGCCATCTTGGAAGTCTCTGATGGGGTCAAATTTGTATTTAGTTTCAATGCGCGATAAGCTTTGTTCGCTCTGATAGACTCTGCTCCGAGAGCTAGAAATTTCGAGTGGATATAGCGAAAGATGAGACGGAAAGGAGAAGGACGGAGGAGAGGTGAGAGAACGCGAGAGATTCCTCTCTCGTGTGTTATAATAGGGTCGGCTTGCGTCAACGTCGTTACTGCGAATAGACTTCGTCTCGTTGCTTCTCGTTACCTGGATTCGCTTGTTCACCCACCACCATCTTAACATGCAGACACATACGTACAAACTCTCGTGTTTCTCTCCCCATTTTCGTCCCTCTATATCCTTTACATCGTATTCTACTTTATCTTGTTTAGCATCAGTGCACGAGAATCGTTCGTCGATACTTCTCTCTGGAAACCCAACGTTCTCTTCCCTTCGTGAATAATACTACCGCGGGATTTGTGGTGTAATACTATAACCGTACACTTAGCACCTAATTATATACAGGAGAAGATCGGGGTGACTCAGCACCATTATGATTGGAATATTCGTTGATCCTTTCGAATTGGTTATGTCAAGATTTGTTGCTCTTTAACCCTTCGTGTACGCGAACCTCGCGCAGCGAACAACCTTAGAGGCTGGAGCTTTCCATGAAAGCATGGCGTAGGTATATACGCTGCATCGAAGCCAACCGCTAAGACAGGAAAGCTCCTCCATATAATATATGGACCCCATACACGAATGGTTAAAATTGTATATAGCCAATAGTTTTCTCGTTAGTTCTATGAGACACCAGATGCATGAACCAAGATTTAACAAGTGACAATTAAATTTGTTAAGTGAATCATAATTTGGCAAAGGTACACCGAATTTTTGAGATCTTTTACATCTATCGGTAACTATTGCTACGAGTTTGTGAGTACTAGTAAAATTTTTAAGGATTTTTTCCCCCTGAAGTGTACACTAGTGGAGTATATACTTCATTTCGCCCCGTTTTCCACTACATTGTCTTCTGGTTCGTATAGATACTTCGAGGATCATTTTACCTGGACGAAATTCCAGACAGAACTTGAGAGGGAATTACACTATACGTATACAGATTTATAGCAGCGTAATGCATAGTGAAACTTGACAATATAACATGGGTTCTAGGATTTCTCAAGCTGTCGGTTGAGATTAGTTGTACGTGCATGAGATTCAATCGGGTAGACCCCTGTCACGAGAATCCGTATTCACGTAACAAACACCCAGAATCTGATTGTCAGGGAAATTACAACGTTCCATACCTAACCTCGAAGTCCACCTTCACCGTTACGGCACTTTATCAACACGAAGTACAACCGTCAAGAGTAGGAACAACAAGTCGCGGGGGAATAGTCATGGTCTTTGGTTTCCACTTGTCCTTTTGGGACAACAAAGGCGAGTGACATCCAGTGGTCCCTCGAGGGATGTTTAATTAATGATGATACTAAACTTGGTTGGTTATTCAAGAGGTAGTTTCAAAGTTTCTTCAAGTTGATCGTAGCATTAAGAATTCTTTTACAAATTTAAATTACAAAAACTAAGATTATCATAATAAATAATAATTGATTTAATAAATTGTATGATTTTAAATAATTTACACGAATATTATTTATGTTGCAGTTTAAATATGTATCGTAGTATTAATTCATAGTTTTATGCTCCATTCTATCATATTAGTATTGTCACGAACTAACGTATCTCGTAAGAATATTTTTTGTAACACGAACGGCGGTGCACGCGTATCTCTTACATCTCGAGGGAAAATACTATTGTTGTTTGCGATCGCGAGACTATAAGTATACGCTAGCCTAGACGTGTGCTACAACCCTTGTTAAGGACAAGCTATAAACCTCTAATACTATGGAGTGTCAGCGATGCTCGTAAGAGGGATCGGCTCTTTGTAATTTCCGAGCTCGGACCATTGCGAAAGAACTTTATTATTTCCATGAGTCGATAGTTTTCCAGAACTCGAATAGTAAAAGAGAAAAACCCTCATTTCCATATTTGTAAATTATTTCTACACTCGAGTAACGATAAATAATGACCAACCTGACCATATCTGTAAAACACATCTCCCACACTTTTGAAAAACACTAATAGCAATTTAAAAAAAAAAAAAACTTTTGTGATCAAATTTGTTAATTTTATCTCCATCCCTTTGAGTACCATAACGACTGAATTTGTAAAGCCCCGTATATATCTTCGTAATCAAATTTACAAATGAAACTCCGACTGTTTTGGAAAATTTCGAATAAAGATATGTAGAAGGGTCTTTAACGAGTAAAAAGATTCGAGTGAAATTGGACAAAGAGCTAACGTTTCCAAAGTCTAGAGAGACCAAAAATATACAAAGTTTAAGTCGAATCTAGCGATCTTATTTATGGCCAACCGTTCAATTAACATCTCGGCAGGGAGGGTGGATAATACCGTACCGAGAGTAGAGAAGTAAGCTAAGCAAAAAGGAGATAAAGACGGGTGAGAGTGGTAGGAAAGCCAGACGGAGAAACCGAGAGGAAACGATCAGAAGAAAAGGGGCGCTAAAGATATTTATTGGACGCGCCAGCCAGCACACCACGTTCTTGACTATAGGTACGTGAGCTCTGCGCTGCATCGCTCCAACACCGCGCGCTACCAGAGAAGCAACGTACACTGTGGCGAATCGGTGAGAGTATAGGGGTGCACGCTAACTATAGAAAGAGGCGACTTTAGTACTGGCGATGGCCGCATTCGTCCAAACGCCCGCGTTTCACCGTTAAATCGATTCCTATCTCGACCCCCTCCGACTTCTCTTTCTCGTTTCACCTGTTCTGGCTCTCACACCCGTCGCTACAGAGGAAAGTCCCAGCTCCGAGCTTTCAGGCCCTTTCCACCCTCAGAATCTCCGGGATCCTTGAAACCGTCGCCCTAGTCATTTCGGTCACGCGATAGCGAGATTTAACTCGTTCTCTCGGTATACCTCGTTCACTGCACAGCCAGCAGACTGCCGCGTCGTAAGCAGGATTTATTCTCGACTATACCTACGGTTTTCGAAGTATCCAGAGTCCAGCTCTTCTTAGCCACAAATCGAATGTTCTTTACCCGATAACTCGTCTTGTAGGTTACTTTTAAATTCGACATCTTTACACCAAGGAATCTTCTCCCCCCTATGACTTGTCAGAGTCCTTTCGCGAATGCATGGAGCTCATGGTATTTGACAAAAAGCCTTTTTACGCGTGTACGAGAAATTTCACCTCAATTCACTCATTCATTTTGCAAAGAATACCATAAAGTGTAAACTTTATTTTCCGTGTTTATTTTCGACTGAAAAATGCATTTAAAAAATCCGGAATAATAAATCAATATTTTCAACAGCCAGGTTTACTTTGTAAAAGTGTTTAACAGCATTTAAGCATTATCAAAAAATAAGACTAACTTTACGTGGAATACACCTTTTACACGAAACTTCATGAAAAGTCCAAGTCTGAGCTGACGTTGAATGCACCACGATTCTGTATAGCGCGGACTGTATGCAGTACGTGTAACGGTAAGAGATCCCCCGGTAAGTATACACCGCCGGCTTCACCAGGATTGGATGGAACTTCGACTTTACCGAGACCGTGGCTAATTATCGGCATACGTCTTTCACGAAACTACCTCCATCTCTCTTCAGTGCTCTCTTTCAAGCGACTTGATGAAGACGTTGATAGGAATACGAAGGAGCCTGTTTCAGGAATCCTCTTCAATAAATACGTACATCTTGTCTCTCAATGCAATTGAAAATATCTCGTTGCCTCCGCTATGTACAAATATCCGTCCCCTCCCAAGGCCGTGATTATTCCGAGTCCCTCGGAACCGAAAAATCTAAAATAACCCTTAGGCCCTGATTATTCTGTTCTTCAGAGCCTACAGAACGTAAAAACCTCTTTAGATCCCGATTATTCTAAAATCTCCAGAACCTAAAGAACTTTAATACAATTACGGGCGCGCGAAGCAGGCTGACTTCGTGTCAATGATAATAATATAGGAGGTTCATTGGTACACACGGAAACAGGTGTATCTAAAGATATAGAACGAGATATAGGACTTGTTACCACAAAATATATTATATACATCTCAGATAGAGATATCTTTTAGGTTATATCCGATAGATATACATATAAACGATTTACATACAGGATATAGAACTATTTGCCGCTATAAAATAATTGTATATCCTCTACGTATCTCGAGTATAATTTATTTTCATGTGGCGTCATAGCGCCTGACCAATACGAAACCCTGGTAATGTAATATATCTAGTACATAGTAAAGTCAGGTCCACGAATTACTCATCGTTAGATCTTGTTCTAGAGGATCCTTTACACGCGGTCAGGCATGAGATGGACTCACGGATCTTTTATGAATACAAAATGTAATTTCAGATATACATATAACTCTGTGTACGTAGCGTAGCAGGTTATAAGTATACCTACATCTATACGTTGCAAGTTATAGGAATACTTACACCTATACGTAGCAAGTTATAGGAATACTTGCAGCTATACGTAGCAGGTTATAGGTTATACTAACACCTTTAACCTTTTACGTATCTTGTAGTAACTTCACAACGTACAACGTATGTAGTAACCTGTACATATCTTATGGTAAGGATCTTATCTCCTATAACTTGAATATTTATTATTATAGTTTCACTCCGTCAGGATGCATTATCCATGAGCATTATGAAGGTGTTCGAAACGGTATAAAACTTGACAATTTTTTTTGTTATTATTACTTAACTTTTTATTATTAAATAACTAAGTACAACGTTCGCGAGCGTAACTCGGACATCTTTTATTATTTTTGTACAATATTTATATCAATATATGCCCCAAACATTAGTAATAAATAAATAAATAAATATTCTATTGAATAATTGTGAACAAAAGAAAACGTAAAATGTTATCGTTTCAAATTTCTCATGGTTGTACCACGACTTAAATATTACAAATGTTTTTTTGATAGCATACTGAATTATTAGTTATCACTTTTCTCCGTGTAGATTGTAAACTATAACAATTATCACTGTAGAATAATTCGTATTTAAAGCATATTAGCGATAAATCATATAGTTATGACGCAGTGATGGACGATAATGTAATAGAAAATTACTAATTACATGTCATCTTAACTAATATCGTTTTTGTATATTGAAATATTCGATTTATCAATGATTTTTCAAGAACAATTTCTTCTCGAATATTTTTCCTTACCGTTACCAATTGAAATATCACGGCTATGCTTGGACGTAAATGAAGTTACGGTGATAATAATTCATGAAAACATCAAGTCACAGGTATCGACCTACGTAATATACCTCGGACGGTAGAGGCATATCCTCTTTGACACAGTTGATGCTTCTATTCTGCACGTCATTACATATGAACGGAGTTCTTTGCTACAAATAAATCACACAATGGCATTTTCCAAGTTAAAATAAGTTCTTGACATGAAAAAAAAAAAAAAAAACAAAGAACAACTTATTTTGATGACTCAATCGAAACAAATTCTAGTCTGGGAGGAGATAACGTTCAAAAGACACGAAATATACTTTTAATTCGGATCTTTATATAAAACAAAGTATAATAGGCGATAAAGAAATAGCAAAAACTAGAATAAACCTAAACTGTAGATAAAAACGAGGTAAGGGAAGAGGACATTAAAATTAGATAAAGAATAAGTGCCATTAAAAAGCTGATAGCGTTTGCGTTCATAGCGGTGTAAGCGAGTATTAATTAACGCGTATGCGCAGTGAATCGAATCGCGAATGGTGCAAGATAGTGTATATGCACGTCGCGTGAGTTTCTCTCTCTCTCTATCGTTTAGAGCTCCTGCGGCCGTGGTTGAACGGATAATAAACTGTCGGTGGAAGGATAATGGCGGTATATGTATCAACAGTAGCTGGAACAGCAGTTGCAAGTTGCAGTAGGAGAGTGCAGGTCCAGCAAAATCGTTGTAGCCGTATGGAGTAACCAAGGGAAAATGGTAGTCTTGCTAAAAGCCACTAGATTTCACCGAACTATCGCGGAGGTTCCTGGCTGGCTGGACAAAGGCCCAAAGTAAACCACTCCCCTTGTCCTCCCCTCATTTTCCAGCACATTTTCTCGCTTTTCCAGCAGCTTTCGCGGTGGAACCTGGTAGTTTTACCAGCAAGAACAGAGACACGTGTGTCATGGATGCGAGAGGCTCTCTTTCTCTCGTTCTGTCTATGGATGGTTGGTCGGGAAGCTTCTTTCACCGTTACTCGGAGATAAAGAAAGCATCAGCGGATCGAGCCATGGAAAAGTGGATGTGAGACGGGTTATACGTGAGGACAGAGCGAAAAAGCTTTTCGTCGGTGATGACGACGAGGAGAAGGGTAAAAAGCGGATTTCAAAGAGCACGTGGCTCTGTGGTGTGGTCAACAACGACTAACGGAGTACCCAGTGATAAATGTATCTAGACAGTCAGCCATAAAGATAAAATTGCAAGGGATGCGATCCTTCGGATGCTACTCGTCACTGCCGTCTTTGATTTCCTATTGTTTTGTAAACTCTGATCACCTTGGTTCGATGCCCGTATTACTCAAGCTAAAAATGACTTGTTCGTTATACTGATAATAAAATTAAAGAATTATATTATAAATAATGTAAGATAGTCTTGAAGTAGAAAAATTAAATAATTAACATTATAGAAAAGCATCGATTTCAGTAAAATGACACAAACAATGATTTTAGTACAATGACATTAACAAAAACACGTATTAACGTGCGATACGAACACTTTTTATTTATAAAAACAAATGAAATATCTTCTTTTACCGTAATCGGTGGATTTCGCTCTTTTAGTAAAACGTTTATCAATGTTTTAAATATATTTATTATTATTATTATTACAATAGAAATGTTTAATTTATTAATTTTACATTTTGCAGTTGATTTTTCAGTTCTTTCAAACCGTTTTTGTCACCATTAGAGCATGAGCTGCTATGGATAACGTATCTGCGCCCGTTCGCAATCTACTCTCGCAGCTTCACCTGATTTAACTCACCAGAACGCGTCGATAGTGCTCATAATAATCTGGTGATATTAACTTCGTTATTATCCAATTTCATTGGCTCGAAACGCGTAACAACAGCAGCAGTTTGGAGGGGACCAACAGTCGAAAGCAATTATTTTAATGTAGATCGATTCGTGCACGGTTCATTGCACATTCTCATTTGTATCCTATCAATATCGTTTATATCATATCTCTTCTCACTAAACTGTGTTGAAATTCGTTAAACTCGAACAAATTCGGGGTACGTTCGAAGTATATCTCGCGCAAAATCCAGAAGTTTAAGTGTGCTCGATCTATAAGTTAAAGTTACCTCTACATCTATATGGTTTCTTCTTCGAAAGTGGAGAGACTGGAATTTCTGGAGAATCGTCGATTTTCCTCTATACTCAATTTTTCATCTCTCTCTCCTTCTCTCGATTCTTTATCACACTCTCATTCGAGTCACGCTTGATAACGTGAGCGTACACAAAAGATCGTAGTACAGGATAGCACGTGGGGACGGTGCACCTAGCGCTCATAAAAGTTATCAGCCTTTAGACGTGAGGGATTTACAAAAGCGTCGACGAGAGAGAGAGAGAGAGAGAGAGAGAGAGAGAGAGAGAGAGAGAGAGAGAGAGAGAGAGAGAGAGAGAGAGAGAGAGAGAGAGAGAGAGTCGTTCAGCGATTCAGTTTTCCCTCCTCCACCCCTCTCTCTCACACACACACACTACACACATGATTCACAATGCACCGCTCACTTACCCGTGTTGCCTCGTTAAAACTTGCATTGCTTCTCTATCCTCTCTGTCTAGCTCTGTATCCTCGTCCTTGTCCGCATCCAACAATTCACTACCTTCACTTCCCTATTTTCCCGACAGTCTAGAGCAGACCAATGTACCACCGCTCCAGGAGCAACAGCGCCTCGAAACTCTGTGGTAGACAGTATCAAGAATTCGTAACCGTACTCTCAATTTCGACTCTCTCAACCCCTCTCCCCATTAGCGATACTCGAAACTCAACCGAGACATTTTGGGGGATGTTTTTGATCCATGAAAGCTTGCATTTGTAGCGATTAACAATCGGAATGTTGTGCCAATATAAGAGAATGAAAAAATATTTACCATCAAACTAGACCACAAACAAGTAAACTATGTAGATGGACGTCAGTCGAGGATATATTATGAACCCTGATTTGTCAGGATTTATGGATAAAAATTGGTTGTTATGTGGATATCTGTTAGGAAAATAGTAGGAGGTACTAAAAGTTGAATTGCTATACAGGATCCATTCAGAATTATATAAATACAAAAATTAAAATTAGATTCTTCGAGTTTGTTAAGAGGGTCCTTAAGAAGGATCGAATACGTCAAAAAGATTGTATTATTTTATTTAGCGCGTATTGTTTCATTTGTTACATCAGTTACGCAGTGAATTCTCATTGCTAGCTACATTTTTCGTTAAAATATTTTGAAGAAAATCGATTTTAGAGGATTGGACATTTTTTTAAATTTATCGATCTCTGAAATCTCGTTAAAGTGTCTACAATTTTTTAAAAATAATTATGTAAAGTAGAACGTTCCACGTAACTTTTTCATTATTTTACATTTTTTAATACATTTTTATCTGTGAGAAAGATCAAAATGATTGACATAATTCCTCACGTAGACTTTGTAAAAAAATTATAAATAATTTGGAAACAATGTGCAAGGTATTTGCTTTCTTTGAACAATTTTAATTCTACCAATATTTATATTTAAAAAAACATACAGAGAAGAGTTAAAAATTGTCGAATTTTTATTGATATTTAAAAAAAGTATAACTGTTAGTTTCGATCAACGTAACAAAGTGTTATCCAATTGAAATTTATTTGATTTTTAATAACGTTTAATGGATCAACGAAGTGCTCGTTAGCACCGCAACATTTTTCTATTGGTATGAAATGAAGTGTCTTAATTGAAATAGAAGGTAACGAAAAAAAGATCAAAGTCGGATATCAGAAATGGGGTTGCCAGTTCTAGATTAGATGCAAAGATAAAGCAACCTTTACTTATGTCGTTTCGACGCTACATGCCAAGTCTGAAAAAGCAGCTATAGATTGTAATCGCAACAATGTGACCGGCAGGTGGACAAGAGCCCACAGCCTCGTATAATACATGCAAGATTGTTGTAACTCTGTTCAATGTGACAATATAATCGAGCAACAAACGATGAAGCTGAGTGAAAGTAGCTCTCGGAATTAAAATAGTAGCTGTAAGAACAAGAAGTAGACAGGGCGTATCCGCGAAAGTTAAATGTTAATAAAATGGGGTTACATATGCGTAGAGCAGCTACAGTGTGTACAATGCTAAGGAACTATGTGAATAGCCTCGGGTTGTTACGGGGTGCGAGTAAAAAGTCGAAAGAAAAAGACAGACATACGAAGTGGGTTAGGGGAAGGTCGGTAATGTCATGCTATACAGTATTTTGCGGGCAACTCCATCGGCGTGAAAGCATAGATGGAAGACACACAGGCAGGTGCGCTGTTCGCAGGTGTAAGGTGAGTCGGGTATCGGATTGTGTAATTTCCCGTAGCATCCGCAGGCTGCTCGCTAGGCGAGAAACCAGAGACGTGGGGAACGCGCGAAAGCGCAACTATATGTGGGGAGAGAGAAAGAGAGAGAGAGAGAGAGAGAGAGAGAGAGAGAGAGAGAGAGAGAGAGAGAGAGAGAGAGAGAGAGAGAAGTACTAATAAATGTATTCCTTATTCAGAGGGTTGTAAGGCAGAAAGTGAGGGTAAAGCGAGAGACGAAGGGGAGAATTGCGAGGCAATGGAGAGGTGGTGGGAGAAAAAGCTCGACTGTTGGATGCACCGAGGTACCACGGGGGTTGCTGACGGTGTTGGTTGCTCGGGTCGAGCAACCCTTCTCGACTATAGATATCTAACGATAGGCCGCTATGTGGGCTAGTAGAATGCTCGGCCCGGAATAGCTCAGCACCGATAAAGGCACCTGGCGCTTACGTTCCACTTACGTAGATTCATACTATTGCGCTATCTCTCTTACTCTCGGTCTACCTCAATTTACTATGTATTGTATACTCCTGTGCCATAGAAACCGCATAAGTACCGTTCGCATCTCGCTCCCGCATACACACAATTTTACGATCACTTTGCTAGAGTTTCTTTTTAAAGAGTTTTATTGACAATCGTGCCGCAAACATGGTACATCGCGTTTTGCGGGTTATGTCATATGTATGTTTGTGTACGTGTTACCAACTCGAAATTAATATCGCTTCCCCGGAAGTCGATACAAATAATCTGTATTGCTGTGCTCGTCGAATTACGATGTACACTCCCGGGGATGATTAACGATTAATTACTCGATAAATCGATGTTCTACTATCGGCCAGAATTGTACTGGCTTGTATAACGATAGAAAATCCTGATTTCGTGTATACACAGCTGTCACCCGCAGGGAAAAAATGGGGCAAAGTGGAATCAAAGGTGTAATTAAATATTCTGTATACATTTGATGCATAAAACATCTTAAAAAAATGCAATATTTTCTATTTGATCGTAGAAATAAATAATCAAAGATATCAAAGACTTGAAAAAATTGGTATCATTTGTCGATACACGGTACATTTTATTTAGAAACAGATAAATACAATTTCGCTTACTTTCATATCACGTAACGCGTATGTAAAGAGAAAAAGTATTGTTCAATACAAAATTAATTGGACGACTATTCGCCTCGTAACATTTTAAAGAGCAATTCGTTAGCTTCAATTTCGTTGCTGCTTCTTCTAATTATCTCGAGAAGCGAAGGCAATACAATTATTTGAAGCACAATGACACACCCCTGATGATATCTTTCCAAATCAAGAAACGAGAGTCTTTCAATTGAATGATTGTATCTTTTTTAGAAATCGAGATAACGCGATGAAATAAATCTTGATAGAAAACTTAGATATAATCAATGCTTTTGCATCAATTTATTTTGTTAAAAATATCTGTATCCCATCGATTCACCAGTAACTATGAATATTCGAAGAAAATATGTGTTGTATCAGCCCGCCCTCACATATTCTATCCAATAAATTCTGTTATGGACTGTATGCCCATGGGGTGCGTTACGAAAACGAGTATTGATACAGAAAATCACGAAATTTTAAAACCTTCATCCGAAGCTTTCGATTCAGTGACTCAACTCGCGATCAATAAAATGTTTAATCGAATTAAATGCTTATATATATATCGTTACCATGGAATATTTCGCGCGAGCATTGCACGTATCAGTTTCGGTAAAATTTAGATTAAGAGCGATTTCATTATTTAATTCCATCGGATTTTATCCTCACTTTAGCAATATGTGCGTAGTTTTTAAAATGTTTGCTTCCTCATACAAGCATTGTGCAAGGTTTTACTTTGCATCTTTATTTACGTACATGATCGAGGTGAGTTTTACACCCCAGTCAGCTTTAACACGTCCTCACGTCAATATATCACGTCAATATATATGATAACTTATCGCTGATTGCCACTTTCACGTTACGGAGACTTTGAATGAAAAGTAATTTTACTTGTGATTGTTAAAAAATATTTCCCGAGCACGGAGCTTCGATCATCGGACGTCGAGGTGTCAAACTCGTTCTCCGCGAATATTCTCTGGTTAACTTGGTCTATGCTGTACAATATCGGATCTCAAATAGGTTGGAATACATTATTTATTTTAAAATAATGAATTTTGATTTATTTATCATGAAATATTGAATTTTGATTTATTTATCTTTATATAGGTTGCTTGTGGTGGATAATTTACGAAAAAAATTTATTATCGTTATCGTTTTGCATCTGGAACGAGTGGTAAACTCCATGGGAGATTCATTAAACAATACCCTCTGTATGATGTACAGACAAAAAAGAAAAATAACAGCAAAATAGCTGTAACAGCAATAAGCTTTCAGTGCCCTCTTGCTCTGTTTTTCTTCCGCATTGCTTCGCAAGCCCATCTCGCTCAACGTTTGGCACGTCACCTGTTGATCCTTGTTTCTCCTCCGGACTCTGCGTTTTCGTTGTTCCTATGTTATTTCCCTCTATAATATGAATTCACGTAATATGTGAGTATTTTTAGAGAGGCACTTTGCATATATTCTTTTCGTTCGACAATCACGAAACGAGTGAAACGAGAGAATACACGTGAGCATGAATAAAAAATGAGATCGCACGATTGGCACCACGCGATTGTTATCAATCATCATTCATAATTAATCAGAAGCCTTCGTATATCGGACAGCTAGTCAGCCTCTCTAGCGCGCCTCCGCTCTCAATTAAATTGATTCCTCGAGGCAATTAGCGTACCGTCACGTAATTCGATGACGCGTACGACGAGATATCAGGAGTGGATAATTTTAATGGAATATTTTCGGTAGAGAACAAATATTATTTCGTCTTTAATCCTTCGTAATGCTAACTCTACCAATAATTTTATAATTAATGAAATTACCTTATAAAAATGTGTAACATTTCACTGGAAAATTAAACCTTTCGTCATTTTATTAAAAAATACTAATATCATTATGCCTGATTAATACTATGAGAAGGGCGTATTTGCTTAGAATGTACGTCCTTCGTCTTTGGATCTCCAAAGAACGTAATGGAAAAAATATTCTCTCTGTGAAAATCCTTTACCTAGACGTGGGAAGTATTGTAGAAACGTAAGCTGTAACAGTAATACATAACATCCCGTGTAAAGAAAAAGTTAGTTTATATAAGTTTCTAATGTAAACATACCCAGATCTACGTACACTGGGGCTAAATTATTGTCGCAATCGCACTGTACATCTTAGTTTGCAAACGTCCTACTTGGTGGACTTTCCACAAACGTCCCTTCGCAGATCTAGTTAAACTTATATTGAAGAATTTTTTTTTTTCACACGAGAGAGAAGACTCAACAGCCTACTGACCGTTGTTCCTATTTAAACCACTGGATCGTATGAATTGATTTGTTGTTTCCGATCGAAGAGTTTAATCGAACAGAGTAAACGTGATTTCGATAAACCAAATGTCATCATTAAATAACAACGAACAACAAATTTTGCCAATGATTGCATTTTTTAAAACTTCGTGATATCTACTGTACTGACAATGTACATGTATCCTCTGAAAGTTTTGCGCCTCGCGTATACATTTTCTGCAGTGAAAAAAGGGCAAAGTAAAATATGTGGAAAGTAGGTTTCACGAGCGCCAACCACTAACCGCAAGCGCCGGGTTTTACTTATGCACGAGTCGTGTCTATGAAGTGGAACGTCTGAATACTTGATACACACCGCTTGCTATCCACAAAGGTCGGTTTGTAAACAGAAATTGGTTGCGTCTCATCGAATCATTCTCCTTACGTCACAATCCGCGATAGTTGTTTCACAATAAATTTTCCATGATTCGGGAGTAAATGCCTAGAATAAGAGAGATCGATAAATCGACTCGACATTATCTAAACCGCTTGTCCTTTACTTTGTGTTGCAGGTAAGACAAATGTTGCGATCTACCGGTAATTCGTTTTCTTCCACTTCTTCTCCATTTCCTGTCTTGATCTCCGTCAAGACGATTTGTAGTAAAAGGTAAGGTTATAATAAAGAAAATATTAATAGAGGGGGGTGGTCTGTTTGCGGAAGACGGAAATTATGAAAAGTCTTTGAACAATATTTTAACTTTGCTTCATCCGTGACTATGACGAAGAGACTGAAATTCGAGTCTCCGGCAAGACGAGTGTACATCATCCTAATCTTAATTCAGTGCTGTTAGCTCGACGATACGGATTGCAGGGGTAAAACCAACCAGGCATAATGATAATCGTCGTGGCGGTGGCTGATGATGGCGCGATGCGACGGTGGGCTACGGTAGTACACCGCGTTGTCTTCCACCCGAGAGTCTCTCGTGACAAATAGCTTTTAATTTCTCGAGGCTGTTTACCGTGGCGGCCGCGCGACCCCCGAATTAATTGGCCTGCTCCATCCGTTTTTCCCCTCCGTTGCTGCAAATTCACGGAAGCCTGGCCCTCGGCACCCCTGGACGTCGTCGTTATCTTATCGTCGGCCACTTAAACTATCCACCGGTTACCTTGCTCATCGTGGAGTTCTCTACCTTTCCCAAGGGGGTGGGTACCTTCCGCAACGGGCTGTTTCCTCTGAGCGACTCCAACGGCGGAGTGACGCCATTGCCCACAAAGCTCCCAAGCACCACCACCACCACTGCCACCCCTAAAGGTACACAGAACGTCAGATCTGAACTGACGATTATGAATGCAGACGGGCGTGTAAGCCTCTTCGGGCTCTGTTTGCTCAAACTCGCACGATGCTGATGTTACCACAGAGCAAAGCGCGAGTCTGCCTCTCGCAGATCGCCCTTCTCTATCTACCTCACCTCCTCCACCCTCTTGTTTCCTCTTGTGTTCACAAAGTCCTTGCCGTTGGCTGGCCACAGTGCACAGCCACACCAGTTTCCATGACACTCGGGAGCCGGTACGTACCTACTACTACGTTATGCACTCTCCCGCCCTCCCTCGACACCCTCGACAATGTGGATGAGCCGTTATCATTCCCCTATCGACTGGATATACTATATTGAGCTTGGCTCTGTGTCTGCTGCTGCTGCTGCTGCTGCACTCTCTCTCCTTCTATCGTTCCCCTTGCCTCATCCACTTCGCTTTTCCGATCCATCTCTCGCACCGTTTCCTCTGTGTCTCTCGTGCTTTGTACTAGCCACTGTCTCTCTGTCCCTCAGCACATACGGCAATCTGATCGAGCGAGTGGTTCATAGCATCTATCAAAGCTGGCCATGAGCATAGCGAAGATAAATTTGCGTCATGAGATATGCACTGCCGGAGTTTCAGTACCCATTAAGCCTGATTCGATTTAGTTGATTTCCTTGTATTCTGCATTTAGCGATGGTAATAAAAAACTTTCGGGGTGGCATTACCGATTCATATTTAGTTTTTATATTTATACATAAGAGGATCAATTCGAGAGGCTGTTCACTCGTTTTTATTTGCTTTAATTATTGAGGTGTGTATTCACGTGAATGAGAAATCAGCATCGAGCGATTCAGGCGATTGACCGATATTTCGGAACTGCTCGAACGTCGATGCCTACAACTCCTGACATTTTCAGGCTAGCGGGTGTGTAGCCATACACATGCACAGCTCTATATTTAATAAAAAAATGCCTATAAACTATTTAAAGCGGTTGGTTGATAAACACTTGGCAAGATTGTTGTGTAGAGGAGCTTGGAAAAGAGCTTTCACGTTCATTCAACTAGCACGAGGTTCTGGCAAACGCAGCGTGGAGCACGCAGTAACGCGCATCAAACCCGACAGGGATAATGGGAGGGTGAGCCAGTGAATATCTCCCTCTTTCTCTCCATGACTTTGTTTAATATGCTGATGGACGTCAAACAAGTGTCACCTAGCGGGTTAACACGATATTAAATTCATTACGCGTCGGGTATTAAATTAGCATAACGCCAAGCATGCATCGTGCACCAGGAGTAGCAGGAAACGTCGACCTACCCACCGTAGAACCAAAACGTGCTAGCAACAAACCCTTTCCCTTTTATCCCAGCCACTGGGCTCATTATAATTCGTGAATTGTTCCCGAGGGAATCGCTGACATTCCTTGGTAGATGACAAGACGAATCGCAGCAAAGTAAAAGAGGCTCGGCAGCCATAATATCTATGGCATATAGGGGAGTATAGGAGATAAAATCATACTACCCTAACTGAGAGAGACTCCTAAGCCGTCGAGAAGACATATATTTAGCATTTTAATATCGCGCATCAAGGGTGGCAATATACCGACTTAGCTCTCTTTCTCCTTCGTCCTCCTCTTCTTCGTCTCACTCTTTCACAAACCCTGTCTGGCTCTGTGCAATTCCCTCGTGGCTCCATTCTACGGAACGTCTCGCGTGCCAGAACCAACCGGCGCACCAGCATCGCCAACAGTCTCGACTCTATGATATACAGCTGTGGGAGAAGCTGGAAAGATGAAAAGCGTATCAACGCCTCACCCAAAGACTTCTCGTTTTCCTCTGTATGGTATAGAGGACACGTTCATTACTTATGACACGTCATATTACTTACGACACTTATCTCTGTCTCTTACTTTTGCCACGTTTTACATCTTTCTCTGAGAGGGCAATAGTGATTTTTGCACTATTCCCCATTTTATGACGTTGTATAATAATTTCTCTTTTCATCCAGAAATCCGCGAATTTACTGTAAGGATCCTTTCATTCGTATCATTTTTCTTTCTATTTATTCGAATGGTGAAGCTGCTCGACAATAATTACCATCTCGTCCGCGCACTCATCGATTCCTGCCGATGCTCCGATATTTCTCGAAATTCTTTCTTGCGACGGGATGAATTACCGAGCTGGCTAGGAGTAGGTCGAACAGGAGCAAGAGTAGAATATTTTTCTTCCTCCATTATTTCATCGGCTTTGTAATTATGAAGTAGGTCGAGAGTAGGTCGGACGAGGTGAGGCAAGAAGAGACTTCGCGTTGAAGAGTATCGATCGATCGGAATCTCCCTCCTCCGATTCCTCTCGAGCGCACCCCATACATACACCCACACACACACACACAAAACCACACGCGTGCACACGAATGTATACCGGACCGTCCAACTTATTTAATTTCAGCATCATAGTTGCCCGGTTAAATTGTCCTTCTCCCTCTACCCTCACTCTCATCTCGAACTGCGCCGAACTAAGCGGAGGGAGAGAGTGAAATAGTTCGATGAGGCAAATTCGTTTCGTCGTACTAACGCGATACGCGGGACTATACCGCGGCCAGCGAATCAGCTAGAGTTTTTACTCAACCCTCATATTTATTCATAACCCGATTAAGTTTAATGAATTTACGGAGGCTAGAAGTTTGTTTAAATTTCCAAAGTCAACTAGCCAAGCTTCCGTGCAACGTTGCAAGCTCTTTTTCATACTTTCGTCAGTATCTATGCTGCAACTTATACTCTGAAAATTTTCTCCTGTGTAAATAATGACAGTAATTTACGGAAATATCTGATTTATGCAATTAGCGACGTATCGAAAGAGGTACCATTGTTCTGCCTGTATCGTATAAAATTAACTTTACAAATGACATTCCTCAGTGACAAGAGAATAAATATATTTGGGATAAAATCCAAAAATTGAAATAAAATAGTTTGCCGTCGTGACTTTTGAACCAACAGAGTGGTCCATATACCATAGAAGTGACTGTATACCGTGCGTTAACAACCGTACGATGGAAGGGGGTTAGCCAGAAGTTGGAGAAACGAAGAAAACGAAGAAGAACGATTCGAAGTAGCGCATGGCAGTGTGTACACAGACATCCACACAGACGGAAACACGCTCGAAACTTTTACGAGGACGCCGTTAAATTCGGTACTAACCACAAGTTAGAGACACTCGCGTACGGCCTTTTTACGAGCCGTGGTGGTGATAAGGGTGGACGATGAGGGTGAGCTCGCGGTGAACGAGAAGAGGCCAGTAGAGGTCTCTTTGCCGCGCCGCGAGAAGAAGAACGAAATGGGAGGCTGTTGGATGTTTACGCGGCGTACGACAATGCACGGTATTAACCCCGTCATTCTTTTACTCGAGGAAAGTGGCAAAAGCTCCGGTGATGGTGGCCGTGGTAGTTGGTGTCACGTACGGCATTGATTACGTGCTGCCAGTACTTTGAATTGCCCGGCAACCCTCTTTACCAATCCGCAACATTGTTTCGCGTTTTACGATTACGAGTTTCGACTTATACTCTCCCGAGAAATTACGTACCTCGACCAAAGTGTAGGTTACAAAGAAATAAAACAATATACGATTGTAGTGCGCCGCCAGGTACGCTACTTATTAAGTATACATATAATAATAATAATAACAACAACAACAACAATAATAATAATAATATACGAGAAAATACGGAGAATTCGTTTGTGTTTCAGAGTGGTGGTTTCGCAGTATTCAGAATTCATAAAGCAAGAAAGAAAGAGACTGAGAGAATAGAGAATTGTGTGTGACGCCCTCAACAATTCCGACGAGTCAGCCAGCCAGCCAGCCAGCCAGCCAGCTAGCTCATTGAGACGAAAAGGGAGAGAAAAAAAAGAAGAAAAAAAAAAAGGAGAAAAAGCAAAGACTACCATCTCGGCAGAGATGCCGGTGACGTTGGACGAGAGCTTTAATTCAGTAGGCGTCGCAATGCTCCGAGAATACAAGGGTGGAAATCGTGAGTGAGGTGGAAAAAAGAAATCGTGCGAATCTCGTTAAAAGTCACGGAAGAGCAGGAGAAACGTGCAGGGAGCGAGTGTGAGTCTTGGTTCATCTCTTTGTAACCGATCGTCAAACCCTCTGTGTCTTTCTCTACGACAGAATCATTGACTCTCTTCAAAGGACTGGCATTTTTTTTTTTTTTTTTTTTTTTTTAAACATAAAAAAAGGCTCACAAGCCACAAATACACATTCTCGCTTTTAGTTTGCTTGTTCCTCTGCCGCGACTTGCTGTAATAAATATAGTGATATACATACTGGCATCGTAGTGGTGATGCTTTTTTTTTTTATATAAAAGCTTTTCCTCCTGCGTTCAAGCCCGTGGCTTTGAGCGTCTGGATTCCGGAAGTACACACACGTGCATTAACGTGAAGCGAGATACTCCATATGGGCTGAGAAAACGAGAGTCTGAGGCTCTCGCGTCGACATCGAAACTCGCACGCATGCCTCGCTGCTGCTGCGAGAGATCATTCTCGGAAAATAAAATTGTATGCGAAAAAGCGTGAGTAAGACGGAGAGGTAAAACCAAGAGAGAGCGATGTGTGTACGCGGCAAACCTCGACGTCAAATGACGGGACCCTTTATAATCACTGCAGAGCCATCCTCTTAACCGCACCCTCGTTTAATGTGTGCGCGGCCTGGTTTAGCGAGTCTTCTCGTCTATTCGCGATTTCGTAACGTCGACAATACATTTTTTTTTCAAGCTAATGGTGTGTCTTTCTCGAACTTGTAAGTTTCTGACTCCACCGATGTGTCACACCGCCTTGATAGTACAAGAGCATACCTCTGTGTACATATATATAGCGACTGTAGAATGTGACTACGAAAATTTCATCGAATGTCAATTTATCCTGCCTTGGTGTCCCCGGTTTTTTTCATTTCTATCTAATCAAGGCGTACGGCCAAGTGTGCAATGTAGACGAATGACAAGTAAAGGTAGAGATATATCTATCCAGCAGTCGTCGTATAGGTGAAAGCGTGCTGCTGTTTCTGGTAAAGAGCCAGGCCCGGTAAGAGTAACAAGCCAAAATAAACAGACAACTGCCGATTCCTGCTGCTATTGCAATATTTGCTAGGCAACGCGCTCGCGCCGTCTATACCTTGTCTTCTCTTTTGTCTCTTCCTCACACGTATATGTTCCGCTATCTCTCGCACTCTCATGTGCACACACGGCTCGTGAAAAAAAGAGACTTGCCTTCCACATTCTCTCTCTCTCTCTCTCTCTCTCTCTCTCTCTCTCTCTCTCTCTCTGTCTCTCCCCCTCACTCCGTGCAGCATACGAAAGTGGTCAAAATTTTTGCAAGCTCGGAGCGTTTCCATCTCGTCTTGCAACGTTCTCGTATCAGTTCGACTACTTGCAAAACAATTGTCAGTGAACAGCGTGCTGCAGCTCTGCTGACTGCCATACCAGCTGCTGGTACGAGTAGCAATGAAAGAGGAGAAGTTGGATGAGAAAGCTCCTCTCATACGCTAATGCCGCGTTATTGCATACGATCTGACGATTTTGAAGCGATTTCATATTTCCTAGATTATCCATAGTATACAACTCTCCTAACTCCCTTTTCTCTTCCTCGCTTCTATTATCCCCTTCCAAGTTCTCCATTCCATCTCTATCCATGAGCACAATACTTTACATATATTTTTCACTTTTTATCTCGACCCTTTATTGTTTCTATACACGTGGTATGGAGCATTGCACGTCAAGTGGGACACTAGTTTTTTCTATTGTATCGAATCTCCGAACATCTAGAAAATCAACAAATTATTACACTTTTTTCGTTTATGCTTTTGCATTTGGATATCTATTTTGATCCTGCGTAATTATTCCCGAATAAAACGTGCGTTTTACATATCTAAAATAATTTTTCGATAATCGTGACGCCGAAAATAAATTGCTAGAAATTTATGGACACTCCGGCACTCGCCAAAAATGCAGTACTTGAAGCAAAATTCCTCATATATACATATATATACAGGGTGCGCCATCTCAATCTGGTCGATGGAAGTATTGAATAACTTAGAGAATTCTCAACAGATTTCACAAAGTCGTATTTTTTTATTAAATTTTATTCATTACAATTTATTTTGATTAGTTTCCAAAAACCACATCGATCAAATGTCCGCCTTTATTACTGAGACAAAAATGAGCTCTTTTTTCGGCATTTTCCATTGTATTTGCCAGCGTCTCGGGCGATATCGCTGCGATTTCGGCTCGAATGTTGTTTTTTAGCTCCTCTATGGTCTTCGGCTTGTTGGCATAGACTTTACTTTTCAAAAATCCCCACAAGAAGAAGTCCGGTGCAGTCAAATCCGGCGATCTTGGTGGCCAGTCAATATCACCTTTCTTTGATATCACACGTCCTGGGAACTTCCGACGCAAATAGTCCATTGTTGAGCGCGCAGTGTGACATGTCGCACCATCTTGTTGGAACCAAAATTCCTTAAGACCTTTTTCACGCATTTGTGGTAAAACAAAGTGTGCCAACATCCACCGATATAGATCCCCATTGACAGTTTCACCAGCTCTGAAGAAAAATGGTCCAATGGTGATTTTTGAGCAAACACCGGCCCAAACTGTCACTTTATCATCGTGCAATGGAGTTTCGTAAATAATATGAGGATTATCGGTGCCCCACATGCGACAGTTTTGTTTGTTGACAGCGCCAGAGAGGGTGAAATGAGCCTCGTCGGTCATCAGAATTCGCTCCCAAAAATCCGGCTCAGCTTCCTTCATTCGACTAACGTTATTAGCGTAAGCCAAGCGTCGCGGCTTGTCAGTTTCCAGTAATCTTTGAGTCAACTGCACTTCGTACGGAAACATGTGAAGATCTTGCTTTAAAATCCTTCTCAAAGTGTTCCACTGATGTTTAATTGCTGAGACCGGCGGCGGTATGAGACATTTGGATTTTCTGCAACACTCTGTCGAACAGCTTCGATATTTTCATTTGAACGACCTGGACGCGGTCGAGCTTGATGTTGGAGATTCGCTACAGACCCGTGCTCCATGAAATTTGAAGCTAAATGACGGATAGTGTCGCCTTTGGGCGCAGAACGTCCGCGATATTTTTTACGATACGCACGCTGAGTTGACACAACTGAACGATTATTTTCAATGTAAAGCGAAACTATTTCGGCGCCTTCTTTCGGCGTATAGCGATACATGGTTGAAATTGTACTGAAATAACCTATACGAAACGTGTTGTACGACGCTGGTCGGTTAAAATCTGTCAGAGTTATTCAATACTTCCATCGACCACATTGAGATGGCGCACCCTGTATATTTATCTTCCTTCTACGCTACTGTTCCCTTTCACTCGACTATACAAAAATTCGTATTTCACTCCCCCCAACCCCACAGCTCCTCGTACAACGTTGCGGCACGCTTTTCCCTATGTGCATTCTTGCACCGTTTCCGCGCGAATGGTTTTCGCGGCAATGCAGCTCGAAAGTATTTCTGTTTATGTCCCTGTCTTTCGTATTTTCTCACTCCTCCTTGTTTTCACTCCTCTTCTTCTTCTCCGCTCATCTTCTCTTCGCCGAAGCACATTTTTTCTGTCCTCATTCCAGGCACCGAATATTTCCTTTTCATCGTTTCACAATGTACCAGCATTCCTCATTGAGTCAGCGCGTCGAGAGAAGAGTGAAAGAGAGGCAACAAAGATGTATAAACAAGGGGGTAAACACGAGTGGTAGATGGGACAGTGAGAGGTAAAAAGAAATAAATAAAAAGTGCTTTGATGCGATCACGACAATTAATGGAATGAACGGGACCTTTGAAGCACCTTGAGAGAACTTCAACCATACGTAGAGACAATGCCTTCTGTGATGCGAGGGTCGAGCAGGAAACGACGAAAGGGTTATGACATCGTAAACTCAAGAGTTACACTCGTCGCCAATTTCTCTCGGTTACTCTCGTGGTTACTTTACAACACATTTTCATGAGATCCAGGGAAAGCCCGGTAAGTAGTAGGCGATACAACGGATCTAGCTAGGACGACGACGACGACGACGACGACGACGACGACGACGACGACGACGACGACCAAGCTAGTTCGTGGGCGTCAAGTACTTCGCGAGGTGTTTTGGAACTCCTGAGGATGCTCGGCAATCCCTTTCCCTCATCCACTACGTCGCCCACGACAACCTGACTTAATGAATTAAGTTCGCCTTGTTAATTGCTCTCGTGTTTGCTCTCGGGCTAGCTGTATGTACTGCGTATCTCAATTCCCGCGACCAAGCTCTCTTTGGATTTTATGTCCTGGACGTATCACGCCTTTCCACAGGAAACCGTATAACTTGACAATGGAAGCGGAAGGGAATGTACTGGACAAGAGAGATTGCGATGTCGGGGCACAGTCTGACACTTGTTTTGCGCTTTTTTCTTGTAATTGTTATAATTGTCAAAATAAATACAAATATGTTTTTTTTTTCTTCGCAATCCATAAAATTGTATTTTCAAAGATTTTGGAGATCGTTTATTTGAACGACGAAATTTTTTTAAAAAATAATTCGCTACGTTGGATAAAAATTGATAAAATAATTTAATTATCGTCAGTTAAACGAAACGTGTTTCCAAAATCTATTGGAATATTTGAGGTTTAATTGAGTTCCGTGCTTGAGATAAACAATTATAAATTCAAAGTGTCATATTGACTACGATAGTTAAGAATATCAAATTTACTCTAAAATTTTACGATCCGAAGAAAAATATTGATATTCAAAATGGCGTTTACAAAACATGGCACAACAAGAACGCAAGGACTTGCGGCAATATTGATTTCCAGTGGTTTTTTTTTGGTTGATCGATGATGAATCCACGACTAAACATTTATTAATTCCACATGCAGAATGATTTTTAATTGGTATTCGACAACTGACGATCTCTAGTTTTTAACTCACAATCAGAGACTAATCGAAATCAGATCAGAAGTGTATTTTGAAAAAAAAAAAAAAAGAAATTGCAAATCGATATAACGTCGTAGTTACCGTTCGCCGCGTACGGTGTCCTCTTCGTCTTCTCTTCCTCGTAGAATTTCAGATTGTGGTAGTCCGCATACACGTGCTTTCAGTGGAACGAAACCACTTTGGTGACCCGCTGCGTCATTGTCCAGACATTAATGTAGACACGACGATGTTACACCTGGACAACTCATCTCTGTCGTCCAATCGCTCCGGTCCACCGTCGTTCACCCGCATATTCCATCTATCAAGGATGCAAAGTTTCACGCGAGTTCATATTAGAACCGCATACCATTTCTCCTATTGTATGCGAACCTTCGGTTTATTTCAGACGATTAGTCGTCATTTATATTAACGAACATTGATTAGTGATTATTAACCAGTGATTACCGATTAGTATAATCTTGCATCAAATATTCCAATGTATTCTCGTTGATTCGTCGATTGGAATAGATTAGGGAGGTTTCAACGAGATAGAAAGACACGGGAGCACTCAGGATATTACGACGGTAGTACTGGTTTCCGCGGGAGAGCTTCCATCCGGAGAACGGAGTTCGATGACTCGGTCGGCGTCGCGACGCTCTTACCGGGAGTGCATAGTCGCCACATTGAGGTACATATAGAGAAACTGCCTCCTGTGCGATGCACAGGAACACCGAGTGCTCGTGATGCTCCGCCCCTGTCGTGCCCACCAATACTAGAATCGCCCACTACCACCGGGTAATTTATTCGAAACGCATCGAGAACGCAAAGGCAATAACTCAAAGTGGTGCGCGAGCAAGCGTACGCGGCTGGCAAATCGAGCGAGCGACGGCTGGTCGTTGCTTCGTGTCCATCCCTCGCAGTTCCGACGTTATACGAAGACTTCTACTACGTGTCAAACGCCAGACATCCAATTCGCACACTTTTATAAGTTGATGTTACAAGTATATATTTATAATTATGTAATTGTTATGTTATCAATTATTTGTAATATTTACAGACAAAAATTCATGCGTCGATAAACGTAGAATATATTCATATAAAATGGCGCATGCTGTAGAAAAAAAAAGTGGTGAGTAAACTTTGCGAATATATTACGTCGAAACATCTCAAATAGTTTTAGGATCGAATGGAATTAGAATCGTAACGCTTTTTGGCGGATACTTTACTGAATTTTTAAGAGGAACGTAATGCATTTTTGCGTCTTTTTTTCCCGAGGAGAATGTGTCCCGCTAATGATCGTTTGACATAAAAATGATTTTCATGAAATAAAGATTCTAATTGTATTATTCAAATTTTTATTGAATCATTCAAATAGTTACCAACGTAAATATTATAATTAAATTTTTCTGAACGTGGGACTTCCGCTGTGGAATATTCTGGGTCTTAATGGTATATTTTTCTGCGGAGAATCGATAAATATGAACAAAGAAACAGTCGTTTTGTTCGGGTGATCGTTTAAAAATATTTAAGGAAAGTAATGACAAAAATAACAAGTCGAGTCTAAAATATACATTAAAGACTTATTATCTTTCATTCAATCGATCTCGTGAAAACGTGTATCGTATTTACATCATGATGCTCCAAGCTTGGCGTTATTATTCGGGTATTCAAGCCCCGGGTGCGCCTTCGAGAATCCTTAAGCCGTAGGAGCGCGGTGCGGGTATACAATAGAGCTGACTAACGATCCTCTGCTACCTCCGGGCCAATCCAATTTTCACAATCGCGCCGTCTCTTGTTCCTCTTTACCGTGTCACGGTTCTCCCATTTCTATCTTTCCGCCAGTGCTCGTTTCTTGTCTGACTCTTACAGCCCTTTCTAGTTGGTTCTCGTCCCTGGCCTGGTCGGCTTGCGTTAGGATTCGGCCCGGCGCTACCTTTCGCACGTTCGCCTTCTCGCTCGTTACTATAATTAACGGTTACGTCGCTTGAATATCCGAATTCACGTGACCCGAATTCTCTTCCGACGCGCGACGGAGAGTCGAAATACCCGGCGAGGAATTAGAGCAAAATGGTTGAGGAAGTAGCGATGTGACGCGAGATATTCTTTGCAATTTGTACGGGGTGGTCAATATTCATAGAGAAGCTGACCATTTCTCTCTCGGACTCGGCCGTTAGTCCGCTGAATCCTTCCCGCTGCTACTGCCAACTAGATTAATGGTAGCAATTGGAAAACGGGAGCCGCACGTTTGACGGATGATCGGCCGCGACATCGGATATTATCCGCGTTGTATATAGCTCGTTCTGGTAGTGGAACGAGGAAAAGAGGAAGCGCGAACAGATACAAACCAGTCCGCAGACGTCCAATGATCGGCTTTCACACATGCTGCTCCCGTGTCGCCCTCTGTTAATGCTATAAATCAATCTTTCATTCGTTTATCGCGTGGGCCATCCCTGCACGTGCAGTGATATCGTTAATTCTCTGAGGTAGTTTTTATTCCAGGAATTCTATCCTGAAGACGTAATGGCTTTGCTGTACGCGTTTACGTCTGAATCATCTCTCCCTGCGTCTCGTCTCCTCGTGATTCATTTAGTTGAATTTCAACCAAATCCAAGGTCATTGAGGGCATTGACGAAATTGAAGATGTTGACGACATTCAGGACGATGACGAGTACGATATTGACAATGTTGACCACGATGACGACAAAGTCGTTAAAACGTCGTTGAAACGTAGCCAACCTTCAGGGAACCCCAAAAGTTCTCGCCATTTCTCTCGTCGGCCCGCTGCGTCATAGGATAAAATGTTGCCGTAACAAATGATTCAAATTAATTTATAACACGCAACACTCGGGAGGGGTCACTGGGGAATACAATTCCGCATTTTTCATCATATTCTGCTACTCGGCACGTCACATTTGCTGCGCAAATCGATAACCCAGAGCGTCTAATGCGATGTAAAAAAATGTTATCGATGTCCCAGCGTTTCAGTCTTTTTTTTTCTTTCTCCGAGCTCCCGTAGTCGCTAGCGATACCTTTCTTGCGTCTGGGAACCCCCATAGGCGTGCTTTCCTCGTTTTCTTACATTTTCCAGGCCCTTCTGTGCTGTGGAGTAGATCCCCCCTCCCAACCGTCACTCGTGTCTCTTTGCTCCTAACGTTAACATAATATCACGTAAAATATCGTCGGGGACCTGCTAAAATGTACTCTATGCGCACAGGGCGCGCGCGGCCCCCGGATGGTGCTCGTGAACTGCGACGAAATTCGCAATACACTCACCGTGTCCCTCGCTTCCTTTCATAAATCGCTTAGTACAGCGCTCTATACAGCCCGGAACTGGTACTGACTGGTCCTGGCTTCTGAGTACCTTCAGAGAACCAAGAACTTGGCTGGCACTTCCGTGCTTCGTTGAGTTCCGGCCGCACACATTTACAGAGTTGGTAATAACTTCCTATTTTTAACCGAATGACCTAAATTCGTGATATACGTTCATACGGAGACCAATTTCCGTGTTAATTCAAATGGTCTCTCTAAATAATCTATCGCTGGATAGCGCTCGACGTAAAATCAAAGTGTATTGCCATTAGAATAAAACTCAATCGCACAACAACTACCTCTGGCTCCCATAGAATTCTAATCCGTCGAATTATTAGCAGCCAAATGTTGCAAAATTCGTATCAATTTAACCCCGTCAGCTTTCGAGCCACCGAACGCTTAATTAAAAGTAAAATGTATTACGATCGATGGCAGACATGGGTTCTGGGAAGGGAAATCCTACCTTTGAATTCTATAATGTAACACAAAGGGGATTGGGTATGGAGATTGGCGATTCTTTCGAGAGCATACCGTGTACGGATCGATGACGCAATCAGCGCAACGCTCGTCAAATACTTCGACATCATATCCGAGCGAAATAATTGGCTCTCTTTAATGGCTTCTGTACACTAACGTTCACGTACACTGACACTCAGCAGAGTCCACCGTCATCGTGTTACGAGCGATTTATCTATGTCATTCGTTCTCTGACCGGGCAGACTGTACAGAAACGTAGGGAAACGTAATGGTAACGACGATACCAAGCAGAAATAGAGTAGAATGAGAGAAAGGGAGAAATACAGGTACTACATGCATAGAGAGTATTATGAGGGTCTGATGAAGAGTATAGGAAAAGGGTGCTCGTGACGACGACGATAATTAGCCGTCATTGTGGAATCGCCCGTCGTTGTTTCCGGGGACATCGACCCGCCATTACCTTCATTAATATTGATACTTTGTCGGGTGTATGTCTGTGGGTGCGTGCTGGAGAATGTTGGAAGGAGTTACCCACTCGGTTGTACAACATCCTCTCACGCCTTGCGGCGAGACGGTCGGATATAGAGTCTCCGCACAGTAGCGGCAAAGGGCACTGGGCAAGGTGTCGAGGGTAAATGTTTCACCGACGGTCCTGAAGAACCGATGCAAGGGGAAAGGACTCGCCCTTCTCGTGGCATGGCGCTGTGTGTCGATCTCGTAAAGTCTACAAACATCAGACTTTACTCGTACTTACACCACTACGGCTTCTAACGTATTTTACAGCAGGTATCGGTATTTTATCAGATTCTACTATCGTTGTATCGCGTCTTCCGACGCTGATGGTGATAATGCTGTTAATAAAATTAATAAAATGCTCCAAATGCAGAATTTAATAAAAATCATTTGTTTCTATTGCTCATTTTACCAGATTTCATTGATCTTAAATTGGGAACGAGTCACTGCGAAGTGACTAGACAAGTAGCGCAGACGAATGTTTTTTTTTTTTTACACGCGGCCTCCATTGTACATATAAAGAAAAAGCAAAGTCAATGGCAAAAACAAATTTACAAGGCTTAAAGAATTCTTTAAATGGCTCGCGATCGTTGTGGTTCTTCCGTACGATCAAAGGCAGGAAGAGTGGTGTTGTTGAAATGACGGAACCTCGACCGGGATATTGCTGGGGCGTCGTCGTCGGTGGGTCAGACGTATGCAAAATACATTTTCTACCTCGTGACGACAGCATGCGACGCTAACGTCCATTTTATGCATCCGGAATGTGCCTTCGAAACAGTAAAATATCGAGCGACTTGATATTATGTATGCGTCACTACTACTAAACTGTCGGCTTGTGCTACACCGCGCGACACGATACATTGTTCCACTAGCCAACTCCCTTGCAGAACACTTTACTATCATTTTTTTATATCGCACTCGTATCACGAGTGCGTTCATTAATACAATCACGTACCGATTCATGATAAATGCAGATTTTTTTTCAGGCGTTGACTGAACGAGACGTAAATCGTTCATTCTGACATTCAAGCATACGATAATACGACACGTGATAACGATTTATCAAATATTTTCGTTCTTTTTTTTTTAAACATACATAATTAGAGAAAATGTATAATTAATTCGTGCATCTACCCGTTCGATCATTCGGGTATCGTTGTGCCCGTAAATTCTATGGCGATAGACGATTTTATGGGAAATCTTAATATTACCTGGCAAGGCAGTACGTTAAAATAAAAAAACGAGGCTTTCGGAGTACCCTTGAAGATCTGCAAATGCATAATAGAATTCGAAAAGGGAAATAATTATGAGAAAGAAAACTTCAAATGTGAGTGTACTCAGCAATTTTCATAATGATGAAGGTTTTTCATTGCAGTAATAACAAAAAAGAAAAAAGAAAATTGGGACAACGCGGTACCTCGAGTAGATGTAATAAAAATTCAAAGAATAAATTTTTCATTTTTGTTACACTTTATTTCTGTTTTATGCGCACCGATGTAAATGTGAGAGAACCTTGAAAAAGGGGAGGGAGAGGAACGCGCGAGCTTTATATCGCGACAAGAGTGTATATAGCGCAGGGCTAGCGGTGCAGAAATTATTACTGTCGGGACTCAAACGATAAATTCGCATTTACGCGACGCAACGTCGCCGCGGGGGTTGCTGGCTCTGCACCCAACGCTCACCCGTTCATTCACTTTCTGCGTTTCTCTCTCTCTATATATATATATATATATATCTGGTACCGCCAATCCCGTTCTCTTCCTCTATCCGGACGACGCGGGGTGCCCACCACTTCCGCCCATAGACGTCGCGGAAATCCTGCTCCGCTACTGCTCTCACGGTGTCGAGTCTCTGTACGAGGAACGCGCGGGTGTATGGGAGAAAGGGGTGTGAAACGAATTCAGGAAACGAATCGGCGGTAAGAAGATAAGTGGTGAATTCCGTCGTTTCTCAAAACTACTTTACAGCCTCGTCCTCCTATTCCTGCCTCCTCCGCTCCCCTTTCTTCCTGCTCAACCCTTTTACATTGAGCCCCTTTACAGTGCTGCCTATTATTGGTCATAAAAATTTTTTAACTGCTACTCGCAATGCTTAACCGTAACATTTTATATTTATTTTATGTCTCAATATTATGTTCGAACTGTTAATAATAATTTTTCTCATTACGATGCAGATATTAGAGAAAATTCATAATTTTTACGAGTGCAGTAATAACTTTTCTACAAAAATATTTGTTTCAAATTATTGGTTCACTGTTTGTCCGTACTTATATATATATAAACACGACTTCAATATAGAATTTTCAAATAAATTATTGAAATTGCTTTTACTTTCTGCTTCAATTACTATTTCGTCTATCAGAGTCAGAAGAACGTTCTCTCTGTCTCTCTCTCTGTCTCTCTCTCTTTCTTCCACATATTCTAAAGCATTCCCGGTCTCCACCCTCGAAACTCGTCGACGTTGGAAGCACGCGGAGAAAGAGGTCGGGCCGCGCCAGTCAGCGAGACCGCCCTCGGTCGCGCTTTCACGGCAGCGCGAGCTCCCGACTCGAAACTTACTATTGCCCGCACCCGTAAAACGAGTCTCGGGTAGAAACTTGGCGCGCGTGGGGACGGCCAATTCGATTTGACTTGGCGCGTTTACAGACGCGTACAAGTCGTGTATAAAGTTATACCGTTACTACTCTCGTTCTCTTGCCATTTCCCTCTCCACTGCTCTCTCTCTCTCTCTCTCTCTCGACCAGTGCTTTTCCCATCAGCCAGAGCCCTCTCGTTCCTCCAAATACGTGCCACTCACGCCCCCTCCTTCCTGCCCCTTCTCCTCCTTCTTTTTTCTTTATCCTTCTCCTTCGACTCCACTCGGCGTTATTTACGTTCCTGCAAACATCCCACTGTAAAAGGTATATACAGAAAAGCAGTATTGGCTATGTTTACAGGGTACACTTGCACACTTGCATGTGTGTATCGCGCTACATACGTACGTGTGTATACTCACGTCCAAGTAGCAATATGTACGAATGTTTCGTACGTAAACAAGTGGTATAAGACGCAACTGAACTGCAGGTTCACAGTGCAGTGGGGAAAATGCTTCAAGATGCCGAAGAGAGTCTTTACTTGATTGCATTTCGTACTTGAGTTGCAAGCTATCAACAACGAGAATTCGAATAGAATCCAGATTTCGTTGGTGAAAAATTCTTCAACTTTTATCATTTGTAAATTCGATCGAAAGTATATTTCTTATTCGTCGTTAGACTAAGCTATACCGATGAGCAAGACTATCGTCAAGACGACTGCGTTCGATTATTTATAATATTTCTTATAATAATAAACAATTCAAGTTTTCAACTTTCTAATTATCTTAATATTATTCACTCAAGAAATACATCTTTATGAACTATTATTTTTTTCTCTTTAAATATGAAAAATATTACTTAAAAAAAAATACTTTTAATCCTCGAATAAAATGTCATAAATAAAAAAGTACTTTTATATAATAATTTTACCTTTGAAACTCATTTCCTCTACATGAATATTTACCATCGAGTGTAACAGTGTCGAGATTTGTCGTAGCTGTACAAGAGAAGCAACATTATTATGGTTTCTCGTGGTGTTCTATGTACCTGTAATGCGCGAGAGGAAACAATGCGAGCACCGGAAATTGAAGGAGAAACTTAACACCAAGGTGGTCTAGCGGTGTTCGCGTTCAAGGCACGAGAACTTTAGCTCTGGTTCTCGGTGTTGGGTCTCTTGGCATAACCGAGCTCGCCCGATCACGAGAGACCGACAACTCTGCCGGCGTTGGCGTTTTCATCGACGCGTGTGTAGAGTTCTCGCCAGTCGAGCAAGGGTTATACGTATAGCAACCGGTGCAAATCCCTTCTCCCGGAATTTTTTTTGACCCGCAAGCTGACCTCATCCCCGTAGCTCGGAGGGTGTGTTCGCGGCGGAGTTATGCAGATCCAAGGTAGCGGCAGCAACAGTAGCCTA
Organism: Cylloceria caligata; assembly: GCA_963942595.1. Classification (NCBI taxonomy): domain Eukaryota; kingdom Metazoa; phylum Arthropoda; class Insecta; order Hymenoptera; family Ichneumonidae; genus Cylloceria; species Cylloceria caligata. The sequence goes on along the minus strand of OZ012705.1, from coordinate 78,792,871 downwards.
ACTGCTGTTTCACACGCGATATCATAACATTCGAATGCACCGCAGCAGCACCAGGAGAACCAGCAAGAACAGCAAACAGTCCGCTTTTGTCTGACTCTCGGTGTTCTCTATTTCTCGCCCTCATTTTCAACTCAGTCCGTTTTGTATTAGCTGAGCAACATCAACGAAATGGCGCCTCGACTTATTTTCCAACGACTGTGAGATATCCCGGCTCTCTATCTTTTTCTCTCTCTATACGATATACTTCGTAAATGTAATTCAGAAGTCTGATGTGAACGAGTCAGCTGATATACTTTCCGGCAAAGTTTGCTCGCATAAAAACTCTCTATACACCGGATTCACTGTATAATGCGAATAGGAATTACTGTAATTAAATACCAATTATTATATGAAAACTACAGTTATATAATAAAATAAATAACATTTTATTTAGTTTAGAAGAAGGTCATTACCGACTGAGCACCGTCATTGAGAACCGCAAATGTATGAGAGACGTAGATAACATTTTCTGACACATTTTTTTTCCCGATATTCTAAGAAAAATGTTGGTAATGTGAAGTTTCACGGTACATTCATGACGTAGTGAGCATCGACTCTTGTAAAGTCCCACAAGAGAATCTAGGTTCGAGAAAAATGTCTTTAAAGTTTTATGGTAAAATATCAATGGTCCTTCCCTCAAAGGAGCATTAAAAAAAATCAAATTATCGAATAATAAAAATCAAATAATTTCACAGCAATACATATTTTATATAAAAATTCATTAAATGAATCAATTTGTTTGACAGAAATATTTTTTTTTTCTGGGTACGCGCTTATCTAATTTTGTTAATTCAGTACTCGCGCTAGAAGTATAATGAAGAAAACCGTGTAAATATAATAATATTGCATTTACAATGTGGTTGCTCGTGCCCATCGACGATGTAATAAACAAACTAGATAGAGATATTTAAAGCAAGTTTTCTCGGACTTAAAGCGCAGATGGTAGGTAAATAAAGAGCGTTGAAAGCGTTAACACGAAGGTAGTATATAGTACGAGGCACCGTTGTGTAGAGAGCGAAGAGATTGACCCTGGATAAAGGTGGACTTTCAGTGTCGACGCGCCGAGGCACCGCGCCACCCAGCCACGAGCCGAGACCAGATTGCAGCGTGTTTGCATGGTATTTAGCCGATAAGGGCTTCGCGTATGCGAACGTACCCTATCGACCGTACATAAGGATTACACGCTTTTCTTCTCTCTTCCTTGAGCTGCCTCTCTCTATCACGCATACGTATAGAGCGTATAGATATTTATACGATTAACGTACATGCTTGGTGGGTTGTAACTCGTAGCTCCATAACCTCGACCCTTCCCTCCCTGTACCGACCTGCTCTGTTCTCTCAAGTCAAGCAATAGCAAACTGAATGGCTTTCAGCTCTTTCAACCCTTTCACGCGTCTCTATTTCTAGCTAACTCTCGTAATCTCACGATCGAACGTCCCCCGTTCCCCACGTGCGTGCGATATAACGAGGCATCCAGCATCGTGCCCTTTAATTAATACTCAAGGAACGATTACGTTCCCCGGACTTCTATTCCGATTGCTCGATAACCCAACAACACTCGTAATACTTTAATAACACACAATAAACTGACTGTGCTACAGAAGAAAATTGATAAACCGAATGGGAATCTTTGGAACAGACTTGTAGCAATTTTTATGGCGCTACTTTCTACTATTACCGTGTGTTTTCGAGTCAGTAAAAGATTTTTCAATGATATTTCAATGAATTTATCTTTGTACGTGTCAATACACATTTATAACTATTTTTAGTAACACAACGATATTAATAATAATATAGAAATGTCAATGATATCGATTGATTCATTGATAATAAATATAAATAAAATCATATTTACTAGTATTACAAAAATAAAGTCTATACTGAAAAAAAAAAAAACAAAATAAAAACAAAGAGGCTCATATTTTCCAGACGAAATCGTCGAGGACATCGTTCACGTAGAAGCATATGGGGTGGGATGCAATGTTGCGCCCGAAACACAAAATTTTACACCATACGGAGAGCCGCCGGGGAAAGGGTGGGTGTGCGCATGAAGAAACACGCGTATTGGATGAAAAGGCGAAAGAGCAGAGGAGACCGAAGTTTGAATGTGAGAAACGCGCGTGGACACACACACAAAGATAATGGTGTGCGTCGTTGCACTCGGGAGCCGTCCGTTCACTCGTATACGTCGTCGCGCGACAAACAGACGACAATCGGGAGCGTATCGTCGTGCGCGTAACGAGCTATAGAGGGGCGTATTCCCCTGTAGAAATATATAGAAAACACTCCGCTTCGCATTCATCTTCCTTCAAAGGCAGTAGCGCGCTTTCTTCTATGTCCGTCATCACCCTTATCTTCGCCTTTGTACGTGGCTGCATAGTTTCTCACCCCATATTCTCTCTTATGCGCTTCGTCTCTCCTCTCCTCTGTTACCGCGGTTCTTCCCATCCGACGCTCGTTGACTCGTTTAACCGAGGAAAGTTCGAATAATCTCTGGGCCCTATCGCGACAAACCTGTGACCAGGGGCCTGGGCTCTCAATCTCCGTCTCTCTCTCTCTCTCTCTCTCTCTCTCTCTCTCTCTCTCTCTCTCTCTCTCTCTCTTCTCTCTCGCGCCTTTCACTCCTCCGGCGGCCAAAGTACAAATTAATAAAGTTATTAACGTCTCGTCTTTCTCACGTATGAGTCGTTAATTAAATTGGAAGGCATCATGGGATACAAGTACTGCTGCTATACCTTTGCTCCGAGGAAGGGCGCTGGCGATGACAAGCAGGAAAACTCTATCGTTCGTTGCGTTTCTCTTGAATATGCCAACAACTTGAAACTCTGAAGCATGCTGGCTGGTTTCCGTCGTCGTCGTGGCCGCTCGACGGTATGCACGACAACCCACAACGCCCAGCCAAACCACCCGCTCCCTTGAGCCCTTCGTTCCTGGCTACACCATTGTTAATCCTTCCGCTTTTGTTATTCCTCCGGTACAGAGTCTCTCGCTCGCTATGCGACACTCTTGCCCTCGTGGTAAACGAACGGGAAACCGAGAGGGAGAACGAGGGAGAGAAAATGTTGAAAAAAGTCTATACAATACAATAATGCGCTGTGAATAGGAGTGAGCAGGGTAGATACACCGCCGATGTGGTTGTCGTACCTGCTGCGGTAGCACGAAAAATGAAAAAAAAAAAAAAAAAAAACTCCAGAGTTCTTTCATTCCTGTCCTGTAACCGCAAATTTATTTGTTATATATAATTCCTTTTTTATTTTTCCATCGTCAACAGTCTGCCTGAAAGAAATTAATGGTCGAACGCCTCCTTTTCTAGCGAACTGAGGATTCTTCGGGTTCTACGCGTTCATTCTTCATCCCTCGGCCCTTGTACCGACTCTTTTTATCCAACGCCTCCAGGTAGTTGTCGGTCGTTATTGTTTGTTTTTTTTTTTAACTATTTTTATATAAGCACAATGTCTGGTGCAAAACGTAGAACAGATTTCCTCTTTTGGTGCAAAAAAAAAAAACATTTTCATTCTGCGCAATTTAACAATATTTAAGGGCATTACACGACAAGATTTTACTTTATAACTATAGTCCTTGCTAATTGGTAGAACGAAGATTTATAGAAAATGATGTGAAAACGTGAAATCATAGATTTCGTTGGGGATATTATTTACTTTGTTATTTCTTACATTTTTGTTTATTTGTTGTAATAACTTGAGGGTTTCCATACCCTACGAAACTGTCACTTATCACCGTGCTGATGGTTTCTACTTCGTTAAAATTAATTCAATGAGAGTTACGTTAGTAATGAAATCTGGAATTATCAAATTGCGGCGTATCGCGTAAGCTTTTCTGAGTACTTCAGCATGGAGATTGGACTTCTCTACTATATTTTTCATAGAGTGTACCCCAAAAATTTCGTCTCACTGTTAATAATTGTATCTTTTTTAATTCTCAAGATAATTGGATGGGTCTAAGCCTTAATTTAAGCTAAAGAGTTGCTCTTTAGCAAGAAACTTTGTAGATAACCGTAGTATTAATCTATGAGATATCATAATCTTGATAATCGGGGTTTAAGAAGTAATTTTTCGGAGTAAAATTAATGCATTGGCATAATGAGTTTCCGTTTTCAATTGCCATGAGCGCGTATGTACTTTACTAATTCTTGGGGATTTCTAATCCCTAAAATATCGAAAGGGAGATGACATTGAACTGCCTCGGTACCATTTCTTAATGCAATTAAAATATAAATTACCAAAATTATAAAAATCTAATTATCATTGCTAATTAATGATTCATTTAGTTACAACGAATGATTTAATTAATTATATTGACCACTTATGGTGGATAAATTGAACGAAGGACTCACCACTTACAGCGAGCGATGGGAGAAGATGATATATTCCTGTCGCGACATACGCAAATTCAAACTGTATCACAAGCTTTGACTTACTAACCTCGGCGTCTCGCTTCGATTTCTTTTCTCTGCAGTATTGTTTTTTCTATACTATATTCTCGTGCATATATGTATACCATACGCGAGGATTGCCTCGGTGCAGAATATACGAGACATAGTATCTTTACGCTTCCGTCGGTTTCCGGTTGAGGAAGGGTCTCTCTTCTCTGCCGGAAAGAAGAAAAATACTGCAGCAGAGGGCTCAAGACAAACACACAGTAGCGTAAAGAGCTGCGAGGCTGAAGAAAAACCGCGTGAAGAAAGCAAAGGAAGCTGCGCGAGGAGAGAGAATAATGAAAATGCACGGGGAAAACGTCTCTCTGCCTCGTGAAGTCCCCGAGGGAACGTGACCCATCGTCGGTCGAGTCTTCTCGGGTGATTTTTCAAAGTGCTGCTTGTTCGGTCCTTTCGCTGCCATCTCTTCTTCGCGGTACGTATGGTTTTCAAAAAAAAAAAGTAAAAATAAACGATTTAAAAAAAAAATCGCATATCTCTCGTGACAGCTAAACAAGTGGAAGAGAGGGGAAGAGCCAAGGAGGGACTGAAACGTACAAAACGAGTTTAATTACTCGAGACTCGTCGAGAGTAGTGGAGTGTCACTTCTAGCAACAATTTCGTCATCCACGCGGGCGCTCGCGAGCCTATTAAAAATAAACTGGCTAGTTGTTGGGTTGCAGGAAAGCGACGGGAAAGAGAAAGTGCAAAGGGATAGGAGGGAAGGTGCGCCAGCAGCATCACGAGAAGAGCCGTAGAACGAGAGACGAGGTGAAAAACGAGTGTCGGACGACTTTTGAGAGAGTGAATTGTCTCTCGTACTCTCTCTCTCTCTGGGCATAGCTCCGGTTTTCTCGCGCGTGTCTCTTTATTTCAGCCCCGGCGAATTGTGCGACGGGACGCGGACGCGTTGAGTCGGGGCGTTTGTATTCTCGCATTGCAAGCTCGCCTGCTTTGCCTCTCTCCCTTTACTCAGTCCAGACAGTATTTATTATTTTTTTTTTTTTTGCATAGATATACATTGTATAGTATAGAAAGAGACTACGAGAGAAGAGACGACGAGCGGGCTCTTCCAAAAAGTCACTGTAGATGAGGGGAGTGGAGACAACGACGTCGAAGCAAAAGCACAGAGATATAGGGGAGGGGAAAGAGAGAAAGAGAGAGAGAGAGAGATATATATAAAAGCTGTTGGAGAAGTACAGAGAGCCCAGCGTTTCGCATTAAAGCCGAGTTTCATTGTACCGGGTGGTACGCAGGAAGGCACTAACGCGACTTCGATCCCGAGGTTCAAACTTTCGGAGCGTCGTTGTCGTGGTCGTTGTCCAACGTGCGCAGGTCCCTGCGAACTTTCTAGATGCACTGAGCCAAAATAAAGAAAAGAACCAAAAAGTAGGTGTAAGTGAGAGAGAGAGAGAGAAAATAAAGGTATGCGACTGTGAGGCGACTGAGCATCAGCGGAGATGGAAACATTGAAAAGTTGTATGGTGAGACGACGAAACCGGCGTAACGCGAGCCTCGGTCCCCATGGGTAACTTTCCCCAACTCCAAACTACGATTCTCGGGGACTAATATTTTCTCTCTGGCCGAGACCGAATAGGAAACTCTTACGAGTAGCTTTGTGTGTCGAATTGACGCAGGAACTTTGGGTAGATGCGATTCAATTATTATAGAATGTTTATTTATTCTTACGCTTAATAGCCATTTCATAAAATTATTGTTCGAGTTAACATAAATATGGTAAAAAGTGTTGGAAGAAAATGGTGTTTTTGAAATAGATTATTATTTCCAATTAAGAAACTTCTGTAATAAGGAGAGATGCTAGTGTGCTAACCTATATCTGTTATAAGAATTTCTAACTATTTACCAATTTAATTGTCGATAAAAAAAGTAAATAAATAATTTAAAGATTAGAAAATTGCCCGAAGAGATACTTTCTGAATGTTTTTCGAATGTCGCTTTTTTATAAAGGGAAACGGCAAGTGGTAAGGGTTTATGGTTTAGTGTAGAAGGAACGATAGGGAGGCTCAAAGCGACTCGATTCGGTTATTTTAGGATCATCGAGGGATCCCAATTCCATAAGGCGTCAAAGAGTGTCGTCCGAGACGACTGGTGGAGCGTGCCGCAATGATCGAGGAAAGGGATGTAGGGGGTTAGATTTCTCGGGTACTTAATTCTCGGTTAGCCATCGTACAGGACTTATCAAAATCGTGAAGGAAAAACGAGGGTTTCGTCGCTGAGGCGAGAGAGATGAGTTTCGACGAGGCAGGCAAGCAAGCAAGGGGGATGAAAGCGTAACGTTTGGAGGGTTCAGGTCTGATGGTGATGCGATCACACCGAGAGATATTTTACTCTCGGCGTTTTCCTTCGCTGGGCGTTACGATTCGTTCCGCATTATACTGTTTACGGTCAATATTCTCGTAGGGCGTCGTCCGGGGTCGCTGAAGGAGATGACAGGACGCTAAAAAAGGACGATGGGACGAAAATGATATAAGACAGTTCGATGAGGTGCGATCATGTGTCCAATAAATAAAAAAGTGAGGCAGGTATACCCAATCGTTTTCATAAAACGTTTCAATCTTTTCTTCAAACATCTTATTCTTTTTACCGTAAAATATATAAATACAGATACACAGGGGAGTTCCATCAGTACCGGAAATCGCATGTCGTTCCCGTCGCGTACGCAAAATGTCTCGAATGTGTATATAGTAAACGAGTGTGAGCTCTTCGAAGACTGCAAGTAAGAAATAGTAGCGCGAAAGAAATGTATAGTATGTGTTATATATAAATATCGTATGGAAACAGTGAGTTGCCTGAAGCGTGAAATTCTCACCCACCCTCTTTTTCCCATTGCTCGCAAGAATGCGAGCGGTACGCGAAGAGGGGTGTCACAGATCTATAAAAGAATGCGACGCCCTGGTGCAACGAGGACTTTCCATACGTGGGCGCGAGAAAAACGAACGCACCGAAGAGAGTTTTACGCAAGCAAAAAATAAAGAGGATGCGTGTGAGACACGCGATGGAGTAGATACGGAATGGAAGTGCTGCCGCTCCGGAAAGTGGTGGGGTCGCTTTTTCGAGCATACATAAAAGGAAATCGCTCATGCATGCACCCCTCCGTGCCCACTCATCGCCCCGCATCTTTCATTTTATATTTCGTTTCATCCAACGTATGTAGTAGGAGAATACCAGACATTACATTTCTCAGCGATTCTCTTCTATCCATCTTTCCACTTCCAGTTTCGTCACTGTCTTTTTCGTATTTTCATCTTCGATTTCAAATTGATCCTCCTGAAGAAGTAGCTCACTCCTGACATCTTTGTCTTTCTCACTATAAAAATACTATATCTACCGGTAGTCTCTCAATCATCATAACGTCAGTCTTCTTTATATTTTCATCACCGATTCTCAAGTTATTACACGAATGAATTTATTATTTGTAAATTCATGTATCTCTCTAGATATAGACTGGACCCTTCTTCTATCTATGTACCGTTGTTCTTTCGGAAGGAATCCTCATCGTTTGTTCTTCCGTTACGATTTTTTACTGCTAAATGTGTGTGCTATTCCGATATTATTTTTTATCGGACCACAACTATCCTATCGTCCATTTCGTACTACAATTCACTATGTACAATAAAGTGGTGGAGTATTTAAAATATGAGGATGATTCGGCTTAATTGTATTAAGCGGCCTGGCGTAGCTCAGTGGCGAAAGCTGTTAATTTACAATCGGAAGGTCTCGCGTTCAAATCCGCATTTTCTTTGAATTGTTCCGCATATTTTCCAATTTTTCTGGGTTACAGTTATTACATTTTTCATGAACGATTTTGAATTTATCCCTTTGAAGGAACTTTTTTACTATCCTTCTCTTTGATTGTCTGAACACAGTCCACCGCATCTGTTGATGCTACGACACTCTTTGTCTTTTTAACTGTTTTTTCAATATTTTTGTTATTTAATTTTAAAAATATCCAGCTCATCAACTTTTACCTTAAAGAGGTATTTTTATACGTCTGATTATAACCTAACTTCATCTATACATTCTGTCACTGTGTCTTTTATACATATTTTCGTAGACGTCGTTAAACTTGCGAGCCACTCGAGATCTTTTGGCTGTCTTTTCACAGTCTGAACACATCTACCGACACTCTGTCTATATTTTTTCCAAAATAACGTTTTTAATATTTGTTTTATTCATTTACAAGTTTACGTTACTGACTCCAAATTCATCTCTTTATAGAAACGTTTTTACTGTATGCCGCTTTGACTGCTTGAGCAGAGTCTAATTGAATCTACTAATGTTATGACACTTTCTATTAACTACTTTTTTGATAGTTTACTTTTTATTTTGAAGCTTATGCGGATGCTTAATTGACAATTATTATGTCGATTACTGTCTTCTTTATACGTATTTACATAAACGACGTAACAGCATCAATGAGGGATGATCGTAACTTAATCAAAAAGTCACATTATGTTTAGATATGTGAACGTTAATAATTAATCCAAAATACCGATCTAAACTTCCAATTTTAGGTTGTAATTTTGATCTTAAATTTAATCTTCGTTTCAATCTAAAGCTGACACTTACGATTAGAAATTCGTCCGATAGGTTTCATATTTATCTGGTTGAGGTATTATTTTTTTAGCTTTCCTGTTTGTCTGACCTAAGCTCGATCGTATCTACTGAATCGGTCTTATGTTTCTTTCTAGTAAACGGGATGATCGCGGCGTCCCATGAGCATTTATCTTTCTTCCTTGCTTCTCGAGCGTCTGTAAAAAAAAAAGTAGTGGAGAGAGATAAGAGTTTCGGAAGCTCAGGGAGAGATAAGGAAACCTGCGGAAGGCTTCAAATTGATACGTCGTTCGGAGTCTCTATCTACTTCAAGCCCTCCAGGTTTTTTTTTTTAATGAGAAAAAAACCTGTTGCCCTTACCAATCCCTCGAACTTTCACCTTCCAATTTATTATTTGACGTTACCGATCAAGTAAAAACAATGTATCTCACACATTTATTATCCCTTTTGTTGCTTTTCTTTTATCTTCCTTTACAAATATGCTTATTTTCTTTTATATGACTTACTCCATATGCCTTATGACTTCCCATGGAAAAGGGATGACAAATAAATAAATAAATAAATAATATAATTTAAAGTAATTTTAGTTGAACGCGAGCTTTCACCAACGAATTACGTACTTAAATACAGGCAAACACTTTTTATAAATATAATTATCCATTTTGTTTTAGCAAATAAAAATAAACAAAATGGTCCGGTTAGAAAGCTTTTTTACCGAGAGTAAGTAAAACAAAAGAACCCAAAGTATTAGAGACTTGCGGTGAAAGCCGTTAATTCTGTCGTAGCGGCAAAGAGTCCAGAGGGCATGAAACGGAAATTATCCTGGGGCGGAAGAAAAGTTTGCGACGCGGTAGTGGTAACGAAACTTTTCGCGCAGAGATTGAGACAAACGCGACAAGCCAGCTAGCCATATCAATACAGAACAACGTAGTTGGACCCACAATGGTAAACCACAACTCGCAACTTCCATCATCGATTGCGCCGATTAGCAGATGTCAATTAAATGAACGAAGAGAAAAGTTGAGCCTCCCTTACTCTCTGAAATTCTCGTGATAAGGGCCCAATTTTCAGTCGTTAGTTCCATCTTAAGATTGAACTTGATGTGAAACAGAATATTGAACTTCCAATCGAATAAACTAAGTTCGAATTCAAGATTGAACTTAAGAATAAACTAAGATTCAATTTAAAGATATTTAATCGATATTTATATCGAATTTATACAGACGTTCGCGAGTGAATACGAATTTAGAAAAATAAATAAGTTTATAACGTCACATAAAAATAACAGTGTAAAAGATAAGTTTCGAAAGAGAAATATATGAATTTAGAAGAAGAATAAATTGAAATGATAGATCGAGAGAAAAATAAACAAATATTTAAAGGAAAAAATGGCCAGGACGTAACACAGATTAATCTTAAGTCGAATGTTAAGTTTTATCTTAAGTTCAATCTTAATATGTAACTTACGACTGAAAATTCGGCTCTGAGCCTGCTCTGCATATTTAATACTTTCTCGCGCGTAGCGATCGCGAGGGCTGGGACGAGGGCCAGCAGGAGTTGTGAGTGACGAGCGTTCTTCCGGAAAAGCTATTCAAAGAGGTTAATTCACACGGTTGTAGTGTTAGTGAGAGCAGCACTTTCGCGCTAGAGAACCGAGCCAACCACCCGTCCGCTCGGTTCTACGGGATGATTAATTATGAATTATAAATTATATTTGGTCGGTAGCGCGAGCAAAAGTGACAGAGAGATCGAGTGTACGATAGAGAAAGTCGCTTTTCCACTGTACACTGTATATATGATTTGATTGCGCATAGCGCCGAACAGTCGACCGAATATAGTGGGCTGAGCTAGATGTAGCAGTAGCGTGCGTGTACGATTGTGGCAGGGATATAAATTGCTCGATAATTATTCGACTATGTATCCGGCCCTCCACTCCCCGCTACCCTTAGTCAACGCTTCTCCCGTCCCACGATATTCGCATTTTCGATAATTCGTAAAATATAGCCGTTACGCTTTATGCTTCGAGCGCCCCCGAATCTAGCTACGGCAATGAATGTCGGCGCTCGGAGCTTCGCTAGCAGCCCGCCCGGAATAATGCTGACACGGCCTTTTTAACGTTAATTCGAATAGTACTACTCGCGCGCCACCTACTCTGCTACCGCTGTACTCATCATACGCTATATGCTCTTTGCTATATGCTTTTCCGCATAGCTCTATATATCTCTTTATAGATATAAACGTTATTATCGGTAACTATAATAAGCGCGTATGCGATTCGCAACTTGTGCGCACCTTTAATAATATTATCCAGGTCGTCGATCCATTTGTCAAAAGCATGCAGACCGCATGATCCGCGTGGAACTATAGGTTTAGTCTCGCAACACTAAAATTATTATTGCCGATAATTTTGCTTTAGTTAAATAAAATTTGAGATATTAATGAATGCGTATTATTTCTTTTACAATTATAATTTCATTGACATTGCGATTTTCTTACTAAATTGCCATTGAGTAGACAGTGGACACCTGATACGATTTTTTTTTTTACAAAAACTCGTCGCTCCACTTTGCTCAAAAGGTTTTTAAAATTATTATTAAAGAGCGTGATATTGAGATATTTTTAAATATATTTTTATCATCTTGCATTCCTCATAGAGGAAGCTATGTTCTTGGGGGAAAAAATGTCACACGGGTCGGGTCGCAATCCCCGTCAATTTGCTGCAATTTTAACCCAAATTTCTAAACGGGTGTCGCCTTTTATGATCGTTTGAATTTTTCGAAAAATGTCTGTACGCTCTTTAATTTTGGTAAATTTTGAGCTATCGAGTTAAAACTTTCTACAAGAATAGGCCAAAGAACAAGGTTGTTCGGTTATAGAATCATGAATTTTTGTAATTTTGGGAAAATGATAAATATCTTTGCTCAAACTTTCGTAAATTTTTGTCCATCAAACTGAAACTTGGCATACAAATTGGTTAGAGGGTGAGAATACTTGGCCTTGAATTTGTTGAGAATCAATCGAGGGGATTAAACTTTATGAAATTTGCAATTTTGCAAATTTCTTTACTTTGTGTAGGAAACTTTTTTTTTTGTGAAAAAAAAGCTCGAGGTTTTCATGTCAAGATACTCAAAATGGTCCAAAATGTCGGGAAAGATGGTATAGAAAGAAATGTATGTGGGTATGTATTGGAAATTGTACATCAGGCAGTGGAAATAAAATGGAACAATAGTTGAGAGGTAGAAAAATAATAAGTTTATTAACGGTCCTCTCTGATGAAGATTCGAATAAAGACTAACGACTCACAAAGAGCACGCGGGCCTCTTGGTTTCAGTACCATAATCTTTTCTATAAGATCTTTATTCCCACCATGGTCTGTGGGTGACGCATTTGTTTAGTAAACAGTTCAATGAGGTCCACGAAGACCGAGATGCGTTTGATAAACCAGACACGTTGAATCACAGTTTCGTGAACTGATGTCGAGTGAATTATTTTGTTAAATTGAATAGTATGTGTCTACGTGTGGTCTCCGGTGTTGAGATATCGTGTTAAAATTTAGTTCTTAAGTGAACTATCATTGGTTTGGAATTGAATTTTTCACGTGAACCGATCAAGCGTTGAGATATCGTATTGAAATTTAGATTTCAAGTGAACGATCATTGGTTCGGGATTGAATTTTACGTGAACCGGTCAAGTTTATGCCATTTTCAGTTGTTCGATTTTTAATAAAAATTATTATCAATACAGTTAATGTCATAAAACTCTCGAATTTCTTGAAAGGTGGCAAAATAAATTTTCAAAGTAGAATCTTGCACGTTGCTTCCTCATTAATAATCACCTTTCACAAAGCTTCATCTACGAAGAAGCCAACGTTGATCAACCTACTTCCACATATTTTCCACCTTTTCTGAAAAATGGAAAATAATGAGACAGCAACGTGCAAGGTTCTCATTTGCAGACTTTTTTATTATTATCCGTGCATCTCCTTTCTCAATATTTTCACTTCGATTTCGATTCCTGTGTCTTAAAGAAAGATTCAGGTTGGCAAGTGTGTCTTTATTTCCTTAATATACTTTTTTTTCCTCGTACTCCCGTCGACGTTTTTTCCCTCATGCGCAATGTCGCATTCCACTTTCTTCACGGTTGCCGGCTCTGACAAGCTCGTCTCTCCTCTCCCACACCCGAGTCATGTGGTTACGGTGCCAAAGACGTAATCCACGCCAATTAACAGTGAACCAGCCCAGACCGGGATTCAGGCGAGCTGTGCGAGCTTCGCTGCCTCAACCCCGCGTCGAGACTTCATCTCTTTCTGTCCCTCGCCCGTGATTTCCGCTTTTCTCCGAGCGTTACCAGCGTTTCAAGTCCCGTCCGGATGACGGCGATGCAGTCAACCCCTCACGCGCACCCTTTTCCGGTCCCCCGACGTAGTCATCGTCGACGACGTCTCGCCACGTCGACACACTAACTCACCCCCAACTACCAGCCAGTTTGAGTTGAGTTCTTTCAGGGCCGAACCGCACCCTGACTCTCAGACGTGTGCGCACCCTCTCGAGTACTCCTGAACGTACCTCTCCGCTAACGTGCCGTTCTTGTTTCTTCAATCTCTTACATATCTACCCCCTTTCTGCTACCGAGTTACGAGAATTTAATGATCATCGTTTACAGCGAGTCAGGAGAACGCGAGTTACCTTTATTACAGATCTGCAAGCGATGTCAACATTAGATTTTTAACCATTTGCGGAGCATTACGAACGAGGATTCGCAAGTGGGAAACAATTTGGTATTTTTTATTATTTATTAACTAGCAGGTTATAATGGCTCGGGGGTAATTTGCGCTTTGACAATGGATTTTCAATTTAGAATTTTAAAAAACGAAACAATGATTGAAAACATAAAAATAAAAATACAGAAGTCTCTGGATTGTCGGTCCGGGTTATCATCGGCTTATGATAAACAAAGACATAAACATAGTTTTCGAAATAATATATTAGATTTAGTTACCTCGTGACATTTTAATTTCAATTGACAACTCTTTAACGTTATTTATTATTTAAAAAATTTTATTGACACAAGCTTGTTACTCTTTTGACGATTTTTTGTGCGTTGTCAGTAAAATACGAATAAATTGGAATCTCCTAACCAACCAATTACTTATCCTTAACCAGTAACTTTAATTCAAATGCAGAGCGAAAAAGGTTTATGCGAGGGAGTGAAAGTAATGTCTTGGAGGAGGAGAAAGTCAGAGAGCATGATAAATTCGCGCTGATTCGCACCTTTTTCAGATTCAGACTGTGAATAAGATCTAAATCCTCGTCGTTTTCGTTACATTTACTCGAGAGAACGCAGAAGATAAAAAACACTTTTTTTTATACGGAATGAGAGGCATCCGACAAGCTACAGTTTCTCATCGTCGCCATTTTATCCATCGAATCGTCAGTATAGAACAGGGAGACGCTAAAAAGGTTCGGGAAAACTGTTCGGCTGCCAAATTTACGAGAAACGATGTGCGAAGGGACGTGCCTGATGTTGAGTGAAGCGTCCGCGAGAAATCCTCGAGGTATTCGACGCAGAACAGCGTCCTGTGTTATTCCATAAAAAGAATTTTATGACAAGTCCGCTATTCGCCTCTAGCTTTTAGCAGAGCAAGTGCTATTCGACGACAAGACGAATACCGTTCGGCTGTAAAATTTACCCAGGTGCTCTCATACTCGAGCTCACCAGCAGTAATCTTCTTCTATATCTCGTCCTGGTAAAAATAACAAATTTTCAACACAATTTATATTCAGCCATTCTTTATTTGGACAATTCGGACTCGTTTTAACCACTTCACTATAAAATAATAATATTAATCATTCGTATTTATTCTAGAATTCAATTTCCGTAGTTATACTTTCCACTCAGCGCTTTCACATTCAGGCTCACAGACAGTAATCTTCTACTGTATTTCTCTCTTTAAAAATGGGTACATGTAACATCTTATGTTTGTTATTTATTTTATAATTTAATTTCAGTTGTTTTTTACTTTGCACTATATTTGGTGTCCCTTCCACGATAAACCTTCATGAGGATTATTTGGATATCAATAAAATCGAGATACAATATTATTTTTTGTCGATTTAATTTTTGGCGATTTGCAACTAAAATTGTATAACTTTTTGCATCGTGACTGATTTACGACTTGTTGGTTACACTGAGAGATAAAAGTTTCATTCCATCAAATAGATTTCATTGAAATTTTGGCCTATAAAACTTTTATTTGCCGTCAATGAAAAAATATATTTAAGTTAATACTATCTTTTACTTAATTGATCAATAAAAATTGTATCAAAGCCTACTAATCACTTTTGTTTACTTCAATGAGACTTTGTTCATTGCTCAATCTCATAATGATAGTAAGATGAATCTTGTTCGAATTCTACATTTTGAATCTCTCGAGCGAATCTCACAAAATTCTGTAGTGCCTAGCGTGCCAAATCGGGCACCTTCACTTTGGATGCTTATTATTACTTTATTTTACTTTGAAGTAGTTAAGGTTAAGGTGTAGTAACAGAAACATATTACAATGAAAACAAACGTAGTACAATGAGCCAATTGTTACTGCAAAAAAACGGTGTTTTTTTACGTTTTTGGCTTGAGAATTGCGCGCACGATGCGTGCGACACACACCCACACACTCAAGCAAGCAAACAAACAAACAAATATTATACTAAAATGGTATTTTGTCGTCAAAAGATACATGCGTTTCTCATATCACAGCACTTTTTTTTATATATGTCTATAAATACCATAGACCGTGATGCTCATCTATGATTACATTATAGGTTATGTTTAATTTTTGCATGCTTGCCATACTAATCGAGATAAGATTCGAGGATCCACTTAATGTTAATTTATTATTGCATACCTTCGAATGTAATAACGTATTCGCGGATACCAGGCTCCTTCAAAAACTTCTATACTTGGGTAACAATTTAACAATTAGTTTTTCACTGGTTTTGCGCTCTTGATACAACACTTTTAACGGTGATTTCAAATATATTCTTCATTTGAATAAAATAAATCGTTTCTTTAATAAGTACTATCAAATAAATGTTTACTCGAAGGCAATGATCCTCATCGTGGTTCAAATGCGCCACATCATTAGAATCAAATAATTATATTTATTGAATCAAATAAATATTTAGTTGATTCAATGAAAGAAATTTTAATACGCCGACTTCGAACTTGTTGAAATAATATTTTTTACATCGATTCGAAGTTAACAATTTGCTGTTTGTAAAATGGGTAAGTGAAAATGTTGAAAAATTAAAGGCCTTTTAAAAAAAAACAGAACCTTCGTTTAATTTACAAATTAAAAACCGTTTATACATTTCTGGGAATAGGGTTTCCCACAACCTCTTTACAACCAGATCCCGAATGATTTTTTTTTGTTAATCTTGGGAACAAACGTTGTCTCGGGACATAAAATACCTGCTACACGTAGACAACCCTTTATCTTTTTCTTAGAAATGACGGCGTAAAAATTAATAACTCGGTGGGAATTCGTATTCCCAGTGCTCGATGATGGACACCATTGACGGAGAAAACCGTTTTCTGGGTATTCTATTGAAAATGTTGGTTTGTATTTACGTAAGCTTTGCAATCTGCTATTTGAATTAACTTCAAACCAGCTTTTGCCTATAATGTAAATGCGTCCTGTAAATATTATTTTTTACGAAAAAAACTTTTCAAAAAAATCAATTTTTGTTTCAATTTTGGTAATTTCTGTGTCAGAGAAGCATTCATCGTACACTGCGAGATCGTGGCCTGCAATTTATTATCAATTTCAAAGCGTCTTAAGAATGGATCCCTATAAATCGCAGATTTAAGCACTCGACTGTAATAAATCATACGACTTTCGTCGAATTGACAAGAAAGCACTTTTCACGTAGTTCCTGCTTATCACTTCCTCGTAAATCCATTTTATTCTATTTTCTACAGAGCTCCCTGTCTCCGTAGTAATTCCGTGGCAACGGAGTAAATTTTACGGTGCAACGAGCCAAGTGGAAAAGTGAATTAAAAAAAGAAAGTAAGGAAAATAGAGTAAAAAGGAGAAAATAGAATAGATCGAGAAACCCACATCCTGAAAACGCTGTACTAAGCAGCAGCACGATGACGTTGCTGTGGATTAATGCTCGCATCTCGTTCCTCGCACCTTTTAATTATTTTCCGACGAGACCCCTGGCTGTTCACTCGGCTCAAGTTGGTCCGCGGATGCAGCTCTTTGCATTTCTCTTCTCCCGTAGCGTTGCTGACACGGTATTATTATTTTTTTTTGGTCGCGTGTACGCGTCGTGTCTCGAATGCCAACTAAGTGGGAAGCTGTGGAAGACCGATACGGCGCGACCCTCAGGAGAAGTTCACGAGACAGCTCGGAGAATGAAGCTTTCGAGGATTTTCTTCATTCAGACTCGAGTTTCCTATTAAAAAATGTGTATACAAATGAATCTGAAGGGAGTTGAACAGGAAAAAATTGAAGATAACGTTTTCATACTTGAAAATGATATATTTTCCAATTCAAGTGTAAATAACGAGCTCCACCGAGTATTCTGTATATTCGTGGAACTTTGTATATATATATTGTCTTTTTGAAAGTAAAATATGCACGGTAATACGTAAAGAAAAGATCAAATCGAACGGGGGTGCGCGGAATGGTGCGCCATCCCTTACGCGTCCATTGAAAGAGGCTTAGCGAAGCGGGCGTTAAGAAAGTGTCTCGCTCCGAAGAAGTAGACAAACGGAAAAAAAGAAAATAAAATAAAAAGAGGACGGAAATTTCTTCAAGCGTATTCTGCATTCCTCGCTCGCCCTTTCATATTTTACGCGCTTCTCTCACGCTTTTCATTTCTCGCTCCCTGTCGCACCAAGCACTTTCCTCCTCGTCGAATATCTAAAGGGAGCAGTGTAGTGAAGAGGAATATAAAACGCGACACACTGTACCGGAGACAGGACAAACTCGGGTGTCTTTTTTTTTTGTATCTTTCCAACGGGTGAACTGGTTGGGCGTATGTTGATTTATTTTTATTCAGTCGCGTCATTTATGTCGTTTCGTGAAATTGAGAATCGATAAAGAGCGTTAAAATAAACGAAAATAATACAAATACCTTCTACATTCTCTGAATCTGGGTTCGCGATCCGTAACACAACGATAACGATATCTAGATAACGTTTTTTTTCATCGATAAAAAGATTTGAACAAAAAATTGCTCACGTTCGATTGTTCGTATTGGTATTCGGATCATGTAAAAAGAAAACCAGATTCGAATATAAAATATTGTAACAGAAGTTACCATTTTCTTACATAATTTTTTATTTTAAATAAAAAGAATCCCTCCCGCCCTCGCGTGGAATGTTTGATTGACGCTCAATCGTAAAATTGTGACTAAAAATAAATTATTCGTTTAACAAACGTTTAAAAACTAATTTGTATTAAAATGAAAAGCATAAAACTGAAGCAACTGCGGTGATTTTTAAAAGTACCTCTTGATGTATAAAACGAGCTATCACGCTTCGAAATTGAACGAAGGGAGTGGATGTAGTGGCTTTTTTAAAAAATGATAAACAAATAAAAATCTCATGTAAATGTACTTTGTAAATTATAAATTATGCTTCATGTATGTACCATTAAAATTTTTATTTCTATATTAAGGGTATTTTCCAATTCCATTTATATAAATATTGGTATCAGTTGACTTTTTAAATCTTTTATAAAAAACATTTGAAATTTTATAACTCTTTTATGGTAACCCAGTTGTACTGTCCGAAACTCCTTAATGAAGAGGACTGTCTCTTTGGCCGAGCTTTAACGTTATGAGAAATTTAATAGAGAGTGCGAGCAGTCGCGTCATCAGGGTACCAACGAGGGAGTAGTGGAAACCGATACATATATATAGAGAAAAAGGGTGAGAGAGGAAGAGAGGAAAAGGGGGAGAAAGAGAGAGATGGTTAGGTCGGGTGAAACGGGGGTGGAATTCTGATTGTATCGTATCCAGCCATGATGATCCAATATGTCTGCCATAACGTTCTACGTAGAGGTAATACGTGTTCGTTCAGCCTTCCTCACCTCCCCTTCGGTTGACCCTCCTTCCACCCCTGTGTGCGGCACAACGCTTGCTCTCCCCCGTTCACTTCCATTCCAAGCTCCGTCGAGCTCGACATTTCGCTAGATTACGCCAGACTCCTTGATTGAATACATCAGCATTCATCAGGACCAGCCCCGACACCGTATTCTCTCCTAGTAGACTCCGTTTTAGGGGTGAGTTTCGATAGCGGTCCAGCGGTGGTTCGCACGAAACCCCCCAGGTTTTATTCGCTCGCCAACGGGACCAAGGTATATTAGAGAATGCAGTGAGGCTCGCCTCTCTTTACTCTCGATGTCCTTTTCTCTTTGTTGGCCTTTTTTTTATTTTCAACCGACGTACCTAACTTTCCCTTTTTTATTTATCAAAAATCTGCCAAGCGAAAGAGCTACGCTGTGATTGCTTCGTAGCTTAAATAAAAACCCAAAAAAGTGAATGAATCGTTCACTCCAGGCCCCAAAGTTATATTTTTTCCAATGCTTTTTTGATATACATCCTAGTAATGTTGGAGGAGATTTTCATGCGCTTCGACTGTTCTGTAAAGGGTTAGAGTTCGATAGCTTACTCATATAAAAGAACACAATGCTTTTTTCTAGTTTTTATTCTTCCTATACCGTCATTTTTTTTTAACTAGTCAAATTATATCACGTAACGAGCGAGCCTTTGATGAGAATATGATATTATTATGTCGAGATGAAAATAAACTTCATGAAGATATTGTTATATTAAAAATATGTACTTACATTTTTGGAATGAATTGAAGAGTCTAATTGCAACACGTGTACTGATACTTTATGAAGAATTTTTACTTGTTTTTAATCTCCTATTTTAGTCACTTCGATGCCTTGAGAAATAATATCCCTTGACGAAGTTACTCATCGCGGTTAATTGCACTTTTGTAAGATACTTGCGGGTAAACTTTTTAATTATTGAACTCTGCCGTAAATGCATGCGATTTCGATTTGTTTATCGTGTATATAACGATGATACATTCCATAGAGTGCGGCGCAAGTGAGAGATATCGAAAAAATCGTTTTTTTCTCGGAATGAATCATGAAATAACTTATCGTTTACAGAAATGACAATATCTTTTGTTTCTTTTCTAATTGCGACTGCTTCTCATGCGCGTTTTCTTTCAAATGAATATGGCTTCCCAAGGAATCGTTTTCCGTGCGTTTTGGTTCGATTGCACAATTTTTTTTTAACTCTACAATCGATTTCCTACATTTTCGAATACGGTAATTACAATTGTTGTTATCTATCGAGAGTAGTACATTTGTATTGAGTCGTCACAAATAATTAATGCCATTAAAAAATTCAATTTCATCTACATTTTGTACACATAAACCAAATGTTTTTGTTTGCCGGCGTAGAAGTTTTAACATCAGTCTCACAAACCCTCGATAAATTGTTTTCAAGTGTACTTCGAGTATGGTCACGAAAAGTGTTTTACTATGTGGGTCAAGAATGAACACGGAAGAATTCTCTTTATACATGCCACGTGCGCTTCTATGGTTATATCGAATTTATTTCCAGCTAGAGAGAGAGAGAGAGTGGGAGGGAGGGCGAAAAAGCACGTTGTACAGGGTCCAGAGATAGAAGCAGCTAGAGCCCGGGATCGCTGATTGCAGGACCGCCAGAGGGGTAGTCCTGTGTGGATGAGCCTCGCCCGATCTGGTCGATGTCGAAAGCATGAGAGTGGTTGTAGAGAAGTAAAAGGAGAGAGAGAGAGAGAGAGAAAGAGAGAGCGCAGAGTTCAACGTAGAGTACAGTCGGTTTACTCACCGGTCACGTACACCTGCATCATTTGCTATGGGTTTCATACCGGCCATAACTCTACGGATTGCTCTCTCTCTCTCTGTCTCTCTCTCTCTCTCTCTCTCTCTCTCTCTCTTTATACCACACTATAGCCGAGTGTCTACGTTATTCTCGACTACAACTCAGTTCTATTGCAGATACCTATGAGTCGAGCCGAGTGTATAGGTCTCCTACAACAAGATACATCGAGTAGAGCTGAGGTAAGGCAAGACGACTACTGTTGGCTATCTCGTCGAGCGTTGCACGTCTTAATCTGCCCAGTATTCATCGAGCTTCCGCCCACGATTCTCCAGATCTTCTTAGATCAGCTCCGCAGTTCCTACCACAGCTCAAAACATGAATACAGTTTAGAATACTCCTTACGATGAAGGTGACTAGCTTGGTACATCATTTGCTAAGGAACCTGCAGCAAAAATTGTAGTCAACCAGTCAAGTTCAGTGCACGAATTGGTTCGTGTTGGCACAACCTTCTCGCATCCTGGAATATATTACGGTTGATCTCGAGTGGGTGCGGTGTCGGTGGTTAAACAAGGAGTTGCAAATTGAGCCAACGATATGTACTACTACTAATACTACTACTGCTGCTACAGGAGTCTCTTACATTGCCTATCTGCAAGGGTGTATTAATTCAGGTTCGAATCTAGTCCTCGTGAAAGGGACCGCTGATAGAGTATTAGTACCAAAGATAATGTATGCAATAAGGATACTGTTGAGGCATGAGGAATGGATCAAGAGATGAATTGTGAAGCGTCCTAAAAAAAAAAGGGTTACGTCAAAACGTACGCCCGTCGAATATCAACGCCCGTTCACGTATGCGCTTATCCATACTGACTCTGTGCTATGTGCGAGCTTACACTCTCACCCCTTTTTCCTGTCTCGGTGATATCCGCTTGTGCACTTCCTTCCTCCGTGCGTTTTTCGAACTTTAAACTCACGGCACGTTGCACGTAATAGATACCTATCCACCGCTTTTGCAAAAAGGATTATCCCCTGTCCATGAGTGATGTACATACGAAACGCATATATACCGGACTTGAAGAGAAACGCCCGGTGTACCACCATTCTCTCATGTTGCATTTAGAGAATGAAAGGAACCATATTTGAGTTATATTATATCTGTAGAGCATCATGAACTAAAAAATGTATGTTAAAAAATAAATATATTCAGTTGATCTTTTGTTGAAATACGTTTTTATTGAACCTTTTGTTGAATCGCCTGGAGAAAATTAATCCGGAGTTCTATATTAATGAGAATGGTTTTCTATAGCGCAAATATGGTTAACAAAAACAAAAAAAACATTCAAGGAGCGCTTACCTACAAAAAAATCGGAAAATATTAACCCTTTGCACTCGGGAGGTGTCTCGTTTACCCAATAAATGGTGAGCGAGAATCACCTCTCGAGGGCAAAGGGTTAACCTAAAATAAAATTCGTAGAGCGTTGTCCTGAAAAAAATCTGAAAAGAGTTGATCCCAAAAAGAAATCCGAACAAATTCGTATAAAAAATGTTTGTAATTCATCCTAAAATATCTTAAGATTTTTTGCGAGGTTTTAAGCTTTTGTAATCGTGTGGAATTAATCATATCGATGGTCTCTGATTAAAATAACATAACTCCCGTCTATAAGGATAGTTGCTTGACTGCCTATATGTATTATCTGTACGATATAATCTATAACATAAAAGATAAAGTTGTCTCACTACGTTCCAGCAACTTAAAGAACCTCGGTTCTGAATAATTCACAGGATATGCGAAGGGCATTTCCACCGGGACCGCTACCTCCCCAATAGACAACCTTCGACTGTCCCAATAATTGGAATTTGAATTAAATTTACATTGAATCGTGATGCCCTCTGCAAATATTCATATCGATGATTAAGCAAGGGAGCAAAGTAACGAGACAACGGTAACCTGTATTTATTGTACAATATTACAACACTATTGTCTGCAAGTTATTCGCGACTAATTATAAATTTCGTTCACCGCGTTTTGTTTCAAGGAGCTTTGTCGTCTTTGTCGCCAGAAAGTTTTATAACAATTGGACGAACCAAAACAGGTTGTTTCTAACTATTATTATAGTTTTTATTTCACGTAAAAGTTGGTGCAACTTACTATTTTTTTTTTTTTTCCGTGAGGTTGAACGCATCGCTCGACGAAGTCAGAGCGTTGGAAATTTATTCGAGTACTCTTGGTGATTTCCGGCAAACTGACTCTGTATATTCAGAGAGTAGAAGCCGTATAGGCAACTCTTGATCATCTTGATGCCTAGATTTCCTTCTCCAATTTACCCTGGGTCCTAATACAGGTGCACTCGACTTCTACTACTACCAGTACAATCCTCTTCGCGTCATAAATAGACGTGTTATACAAGAAGGGTGCAACTGCTCTGCATGGGCGTGGAGCGTGTACGCAGTATGTGGTAATTACACGTAGCCTCGTTTTACAACCACGATGCTAGTGGTGCTACTGGTACTGCTGCTCGTATACGTATGTTATACACTGCTCTCACTCTTCCTCATTGCACTACATCTCTTCTATTCATCTCTCGTCATTACTGTACGTCACTGCACCTCATTCCATGCCTGATACCTAGCTGTAGTACATTTCTCTGCGTATATTTCTCTCTTGTATTCCGTATCTAGAGAAGAGGGATGCACGGCAACCGCGTTATTGGAAACGGGAAAGAGTGAACGGGCACACTGAAGCAGTAAAAAAAAAAACGTTTTGAAGCTAATTAGTTGCTCGTTCGTATTTGAAAACTTAGAGGTAAAATATTGATTTTTACGAAGACTATAGGTTGTGCTATATGATATTTAGGACTACCTGGAAGGTTAGAAAAGTTTCGTTGCACCGAGAGAACGATCTGGTAATTATTACTACATTTAGTACAATTAAATCGGTTTATTGTGACGTTTGATGAGTTGAAGACTCTGTTTGATTCGAATATTAAGAATTGCATTTAATCTCTTGCACGAAAGCTATGCTTGCTTTTGTAGTAAATTCCATTTACGCAGTAATTGTTGATCAAAATTTCTTTGTAACTTTCGTGTAAGTCTTTCAAATAAAATTTTCTATACTCGGACTAGAGAGTGAGTCTTTCTACAAAAAGAATAAAATTAAATAATAGTTGGACGAATCAACTGGTTGGTTAAGGAAGGTTGACTCTGACAACTCCTACATTTTCTTCGTCTATGCTCAATTACAAAACAATTTTACTTTCATAATTTTACAGGTTGACTCAGTCCCCTTAACCGTCTTGGTGTACTACGTAACGGGGATGGAAATAGTATTGTAAGGGAATTCGTCTTAACCATATAACCCGTTATGTCGGATCACGTAGGGTTTCTCATTCGCTTCGTTAATGTGCACGCTCGTACTTCTTCTCTTCTGTTTCCTCCGTCGCATCGTATATATGCTCAGCTTCGTTTTACGTGCATTATACGAAACCTATACTTTGTCGTCGTTTCTCGTCTTGTCTTATCTATTACTCGAGTAGATATAGCACGTATGTCGCTTGAGCACACACGTTTGCGTACGAATTGCTCAGAGATCGCTTACGATTTTCCACTTTCCATCTTCAACCTTCCCTCTTTTCTCCAAGGCTACATTTATTCTACCCAGTGATAAAAAAAATTGTACTGGCAATTATTAACTTTTGGTCCATGTGATTATTTATATGATTACCGTAATTATCTTTAATTGATTCAAGTATTAAAATAATCGCATGGACTAACGGTTAATTATTATCACAGGAGAGTTGCCAGAACGACCGCGGTTTCTCTGAGTGTTCTGTGCAGAAAGAATGGAGGGAAAAAACCATTTTATTCCAAAGATAATAAAATTTTCAATTTCCAAATGTCATCAAACAAATATAAATATAAAAATGTGTTCCTTTGATAAATTTTCTAGTGCAAAAAGTAAAAAATAATATTTAACTTTCCATCACGTTGTGTAAAAGCTGGACTGAACCATTCTGGCATATCTACTCATTTACAAGTTGCTTTCTGGTTTTTCCTTTGACTTTTTTTCTTCCTATACCGTCGAGTCCGTTGGCCATACGACTCCGTGGTAACTTACAACATATACACGCACACGCACACGTGTCGGTGATTCTTCTGCTATAACCTTTCACGTGATCGTGAAATTTAGTTTGCGCGTACCCTTAGTTTCCTTCGTTCCTTTCTTCTCCCACGTTCGTTCGTTCGTTCGTTCGTTCGTTCGTTCGTTCGTTCATTCGAGTGTTCGTTCATTCGTTGCCGGTCGAACACGCCAGTGCGAAACGTGTGTGGCTCTGGTAATGCAAAAGTTCTATCTCGCGCGAGTTCTCGTCGGCGAACGAACTCCCATCCACGTAAAAAGCGATAGGGGTTGCTGCGGAGCACGGGTTGAGGAAGCCCGAGGCCAGAAAGAGATAACGTTTATTTCCTCGTTTTCTCTGTCTTCGCTCATTCTCCCATCTAGTTCGATTCCTTTCTCGTTGATATGTGCGAGCGAGATATATGGAGAAAGGGCGAGACGAGTCGATGAGAGACACGAGAGCAGAGAGTCGGAACGACCTATATCGGGTTACCATGCTTCAGCCGTGTTACGTAGAGGCGAAGGGTACGAGACCGATGGAACGAACGAGAGGTAGAGGGTAAGAGAAACGTGGAGGCTCCAGTCGCCTCGTTGTTTTTTGCTCGACGCTCTTCTACGTACGAGCCTGTTTGTCACGACCTGTTTCCCGTTTCACCGGCCATCCTAACTTCGTTTATCCGTTGACGACTTTTTTTTCTCTTCTCTCTACTATCCTCCAGCAGCTAGCGCGTATCGTTCACCTCATCCCTCTCTATATATATGTATATTATCTCTGTCGTTCCCTCGCAGATACATACTCTTACCTCTTCTCTCTCGTTTGCTTCGGTTTTCTCGCATCGGCATGCACTCCAATTACGTTACACTCCCCAACCCAATCTCCCTTCGACCCCTCGTCTATCGTGTATCACATCCATTTCTACATGGAGAGTAAGACAACGGACCGAAGCGCTTGAATTACTTTACGTAGGCGCGAAGTATTCCTTTATTAATTTATTGGGATTACACACGGTTTTTAAGGTTGGTCGTGTATACCTGTGATTCATTGTTATTTATTTATCGTTTCGGAGTGAGTTTACGTTTCATCGAGCCAATGTGTACATTGGAATACTGGTTAGTTTGGACATGATACACTAAATGAAAAGTTTAAGTTTTTGTTTTACTTTTTTCATATTTTACCGAAATAAATGTACGAGGTAACGTTATGACAGGATTTTGCTTCTCCTCGTGTCTCACTAATTGCTGTACGGATACTCTTATAAGAAATTTCCTAATTATGTTAGAGTCGTTCAAGCGAATAAGCGTCAGCCTTTCGTTACGTTTTGGATATGGAATTTTCTGCTTGTAATTAGATATAATAAGAAAAAAATCTTGGGTGCGTTCTTCGTAGTCAGATAAGTTTGAGATATTGGAACTGGCATCGTTTCTAGAAAGGCCAGTGAAAGTGTCATTATAGGAATAACCAACCACGCGCGCACAAGCACCCTTCTATCTAAACTACCCCGTCAAGTCTTAAAATTGGACAAGCAAAAGGGTGGGCATTCTGGAAAACGGGGCAGTAAGAATGGAATCGCGATTAAATCCGAATATTTCTAATTGATTAAACGATTACAAGCCCCCTCTCGTTTGCCCGGATATCCACTCGAATTCGATTTGAAACCCCATTACCTCGTACTCCGCTTCGCTCGCCACTATTCCCTGGAATAAATTCACTTGAGTAGTCGCTCCCAAACCGCAGTGAATAATATTTAAAATAAAAATCAGAGATGGTTGTACCAGAGGCGAGTGGATCAAGTCAGATCTCGCACAGGGGAAAAAAGTCACGAAAGAGAAAATTGTTGCATCAGTAGGTACCGAATTCCCGAGGGAATACGTTGACCCAAATCCTCTGTGCGCGTTGCTCACTTCCGAATTGGAGGTTCTCGCGAATTTTTCCGAGGATTGAAACTGTAGGAGATAGGACGACCGAGGTGAAGGGTGTACAAGGCTGCCAGGCGGCTGGATATCAAATAAAAAAAATATTTAAAAGAAAAAAACAGAAAAGCGGAAGCGAGGCAAGAGAGATCGCGTTCGACGAGAGCTTGGCATCTACCTGGAGGGCGTAGGACTTAAAAAGAGAGATTTCACGAAACGAGCGCAAGTTTCCGGCTGAGCGACTGGAATATCTCGCTGCTGGTAACCCCGTTCTCTTTCTCTCGATATATTATTATATTGATATTGTAGCTGAGCGAAAAAGAGCAAGTGAAAAAGACGGAACATTGCGAGAAATACATGTACATAATGCAGGCGCGTAAATATCGGTAATTTGTCATGGTGCACACCGCGCACCCCCGTTTCACCGTATCCGCTTCCCTCCTCCCTCGTCTCTGGTCGTTGTACTGTACATTACGCGAGTAGCCAGGGAGCAGCTATATATGTTATAATATATCGAGATCGTCGAGCGAAAGAACGGTATAAAGGGCTTAAATTCTTCCAGCCGCTTCTATTCCTCTCGTATAGCAGCTCCATCCACCGTAATACATATATTTCGTAGCATTTGATATATCCGATATATCAGAAGGAGGTTGCGCGACACGTGCGCGCGTACGTAGTCAGCGAAGCGTTTCGATTCCATGAAATTCTCACCATTCTTATATACTCTCCACTGAATACTCCTTTGAATCTTTCTCTTTTTACTACCGTGTCGATATTCTTTCACCTCTCACCAGAATACTTTTCCGCATTCTCTTGTTTCTAATTCTTTAACTTCTATTTCACCCGAGTATCGGGAATGGGAAGCTGCGTTGCAATGTGGTATACAAAAAATGGGGTTAGGTTAGTCGTTAGTTTCAGGACACGAAGGGCAATGTGATGTTTTGGGTTGTGGCAGAGGGTTTAGTGCGGTCTTAGCACCCCGGCTCGAAGCATCCTCTGCTCTCTTGTTTTGTGTTTTGCTCTCCCTTCGAAACGAACGAGCGGGGGTGTCCCTACGGTAACAGTCGATAGTCGATTTATCGTTTGGCGTTACACGAACGGAAGCGTGACCACGGCCGTTTGTCAAGTCCTACGTACCTACGATCCTCGTTTCTACAACAGAAACAACAGCAACAATGTCCACGGCAGGGGTGCTTATGTGTACATGGATGTACCACAGGGAGGAACCGAACAAAAAATAAAGAGGTACGGAGTGAGATACAGATTCAAAGTTCGAGTTCTGGGAAAATAAAGGTAAATAGTCTATAAATAGAATCGAGCCGGAAGTTGAATTCACACCAAAACCTCTCGAAGATTTACAATGTAGAGAACATGGCTTTTGGAAGAATTCCTCCACTGGCTTTTATAATTTACCTTTTTTATTCTTCCCTTCACCGTGAGAGGCTTGGAGAGCTTTTCTCGTATCCTGTTTCTTTGTCGGGAGGCGAAGCAGGCGCATTTGAGCTTCCCACGACGATAAGACGCTGCTTCTCTTCGAGATTCACCCGTTACCCGATTAAACGCTTCGACCCTCGAGAGGGAAGCCATCATCCCTCGCTCGATCTCCACTTCCAGTCTTCCTACGCCGTCCTTTTTCAACCTTGCGCTATTCCCTTTGCTCTTGGTTCATCCACTTGGCCCCTTTCTCTCCCTTCCGGATTCTAAAACGGATCTCAGGGAGTTCGAGGGCTTTCCCCGAGACTTCTGCTTTTTTCCCCCATCCTCCATCTTCTGCTTATTTTCCTCTTTCACCTTGCACAGCATCACCTTCGTGGCTTTTCTCCTAATCCTACAATTTCTACTGGTGGTACGTTCGAAGAAGCCTAGGTTCGCTGGCTGACCTTCGTCAGCAGCATTCCAACGGGAAACTCAGATAAAAAGAGAGGAATATGAGAAAGAGAAAAACAGACCATGAGCTTTCCAGCAGAGAACGAAACATCCGCATGGAACGTCATTCGCGATCACCACCAGCTGTCGGGTCACCCTTTCTATCTTTAACTCCTGCAGCATTTTTTGACTTTGCCTCCTTTCGTCGTCTTGTTGTCTCTCACCAAACATCGCTGATACTTTAGAACGCGAAGCGAAGAAGTCTTGGATAGCCCATGTCCTTTCCAAAAGCTTGAAATCCTTGCGGACAGTCGTTCTGCAATTTCGCATGTCCTACAAACGGTCATTTTACTTTTTTCTCCTTTCTACTACCACCCTGCGGACTTGGAGGAATATAAAAATATTTTTTAAATAAAACTCCCGATTGCAACAAACTATAACGAATAGGACTTTCATTTCGAAAAGTTTTTATTTATAAAAATGAGTCCCGAATAATAAAAAAACGATGCACATAGTTAAACGTCGAATTCAGAATGACAAAAGCGACTCAATACATTTATCTGATCCACAGAGAATTTTACTCCTACCTTTATATGTTCCACCAGTTTATCTCTCGATACCTTCGTGACTTCGACAAATGCGTAGGTATGGGGTGCATCGACGAGACGCCCCATACATATCCGTGCAATTTCAATATGAAATCATCCTCGCCCGTACCACTAGAGGGCAAGGATAGAGACACAAGGGAAGAGAAGGAAGATTATAAACATATATATATATATATATATATATAGCCTGAGTAGCAGGGTCGAAGCTTGGACATGAAAGCTTCCTCGCTCGCGTGCCACCTCGCTGGTTCGTGTATACGCAACCTACGAATGGTTCCCTAGTGCAACCTTCTTCCCATCTTCTTACTTTCCTCTCTGTTTTTCCTGTCTTTCAGCTCTGAACTCTAGGAACGTGCCTTTACCGGATATTAAAAATATCTTACGGCGTCATGGGGTACGAGATCAGCGTTTCGTGCCAGGATCGACTTCCGGCTCGGCTGTATTTAGAGTGGCTCTATGCGTTCAACTTGTACGGCTTCACCCGTGCCCATCAAAAGGCCATTACGTCCTACTTAAAAAAAATCGAATGTAGTAAAGGCATGAAAGTGTCAGTCGTTGGTAATTTCCGTATATGGATGGCAACGACAAGCACGGCCCTATTTCACGTTCCACAGAATTCATTGATGTGCATTTTATGTGTAAAACGTATCATCAACCCTCTAAGCGCTCCCGTTTATTTTCCCACTCGAACTGGAAATAAAACGGAGCATAAAAAGAATGGTGGAAATGTTGATCGGTACTGCAGGAATTAATTAAATCCGTAGGATGCTGTAGAGAGCTGGCAAGTCGACGAGTCGCGACCTAAATAAGACTGGCGAGGGAGTTCACAGTGCGGCCATCGGAATAAGTGTAGTTTCGGTTGTACCTCCCCTATATCTCTCACTCTTGCCTCATTCGTCACTCTTCACCCGGAAATTTCGTCTCACGTTTTATTCGCTTCCTCTCTCACTTTCACTCGTAGCCTTTTTTCCCTTCTTTTCGTTTACCTTCTCGCGGAATAGTGATGCGGGGAACCTGCAGCAGCTGGTCTGTTTTGCCACGTTGCTCGCCACGTTGACATTTTTATTTGATATTTAATGCCGACATTTGCAAAACCAGCGGTAGCACCAGGCTACGGAGCATCTACGAACGGTAGAGACGGTCGCTGTCGTAGTTTTCCTTTTTCTTTTTCATCTCCTTTTCCTTTTGCCGCAACTGAAACGAACGGGGACCGGAAGAACCGAGTTTTACGAGGTTCTCTCGCGTTCTTCGCGAGGTGGTCTTGCATTACCGTGCTCACGTCCATTATTGCTATACATACCTACTTTTATTCTGGCTACCTCGGAGAGAAACGTCTAGCATTCGTTGTGTCAACGTCGCGGTGCTAGAAAATACGGCTTTTCTCTAATAATGTTCTCGACTTTCTAATAACAAGTATGTCTACCTAATTTTCAGCAAGTCGATTATTAATATTCTACGTTTGAAACACTGTCCAATTTATATTTTTAACTCATGACTGCTCCACGGGTAAAAAGTTTAACGTTTAGTGCAGATCTCAACTCAATTTTTGTTATACATGTTTGCAAAAACGGTCTTGCGATAATTTTCGATCCAAACATTCTATGAAATATCAGTTTTGGTTCATGGATTTTTGCGGAGATAAATGAATGAAAAAAAATTCAATTTTAAATATCGAATGAACATCGAATGAATACCATTATTCAAAACCGTGTGCGTAAGTGATGCCAATTTCACATTACCTCGATCGATCAATTGAGTAATTACGAGTTACCATAATCTCACGTCAGAAGACTACAGTTCCAATAGTATATTTTCATTCCTCGCCTCGTGTGGCGCAATTTTATATCAAAAGAATAAAATATGTATGATAAAACATTTTTTTATTTATTTCAAAATTGACTGAAGAATGGAATACACAAATAGAATTAACAAAAAATATTGAAATAAATAATATGCAAATAATTATTGATAATTTTAGTATTGTTTGTCAATCCAATTTGTTTATCAAGCCCTTTTTTCTCGTTGGAACTTTTATATAATTTTTGTCAAATTATTATTTTATACTTTATTCTAAAAACAAAAATTCACACAGATTTGACAGATCCAGACGATACATTTCGCACATTTGGCATTTTCATGATCATGTGTGGTTTAAAAATAATATTTCTTTGTATTGTAAAAGCTTCACAGTTCAATTAATTGCGGGAAATCCATTCTTCCTGAATGTAATGAGAATCAATGACCCCGTCGACAGTTCAACCACTGGACTGGCTATCGTCCAACTGCTGCATCTCCGCACGCTGACCTCTATACCGTCATTCGCTCTCGCACCTTTACATATATCCAACCGTTCTATCGATTCGTGCACAAGCATAGAGCAGGGCTACCCGCGAAAATCGACAAATTATCAACCCTCGATGCTCTCCAACCAGTCTGGACCTACCACTACCGACGTTAAACCATATTATCGCTCGAGTATATCACTTCCTCGTTCAGCGTCGGCATCGTCGACCCCAAAACGCACAGACTCCTCCGCGTTATATATCCAGCAGCAGTCGATTCCTCCTGCGATTCTCTCTCCACATCCTCTTCTACGAACGTTTCCATACCTCTCGCGTAGAAATTCTCACTCCGACTCACACGAACGTGCAATCTCGTATAATATATGTCGTTTCATATAACGTATTCTCTCTCACTCTCACTCTCACGCTCACTCTCACTCTCACTCTCACTCCTATGCTTCATCTCTCTCGTCGCAGCAGCACCGAATTCATTTCGCGTGCTGCGCGCGGATTATCCGGCATCGGGAATTTCGTTATCGCTCGTGCCGATCGAATCGACAAA
This sequence comes from Cylloceria caligata, assembly GCA_963942595.1. Lineage (NCBI taxonomy): Eukaryota > Metazoa > Arthropoda > Insecta > Hymenoptera > Ichneumonidae > Cylloceria > Cylloceria caligata. Next base: position 78,760,585 of record OZ012705.1, on the reverse strand, counting down.
TTGCCGACGGCGGGAACTACCCCCTCGATCCTACAAAACCCGCGGGCCCTCGCGCGCGCCCCAGTTACTATACTCGCCGGTCCAATGCCATCGCACGGTGGTAACAGTTCGATCGCGAAATTATCGAAATTTCGTAGTGCTCTCGCGTTTTACGCCGTATACTTTACGCGGCCATTCGATTTGCGCTACCGCAGAGCGCGAGCTCTGGGTGTACCTCGCGCCCCCTTCATTCACCGCACACCAAAAGTACATAACACCCGCGATAGGGGATGATACCTGAGGGGGTTATTTAACAAATGCGAGTGAGCGGAGAGAGCAGGAGGGTGGTAGAAATCCGCCTACCTTGCGTGCACTCTCTTCCCTACGTTACCGGTGAACGGGGTGACTAGACACGATTTTGCTTCACAAATACCTCGCACCTCGCTAAATTGGTGATTGCACAACCTTTTAAGATGATTTGAAAGGATGAAATTTTTTTCTTCTTCTTTTACAACGATCATTCAAATCCTGAACAAGTTATAATCATGGAAATCGAAGAGATTTCACCTTCCATTTTATCTTGTACGAGTGGTGTTGTACAACACTTATTTAAAATTCTAATACGCCAATCGGTATTACAATCTTCCATATATTTTCATCAAAACAGCTGTTGAAAATGTCCGAAAATTTACATTTCAAAATAACTAAAAAAATATTTTTCGTTTAACTTATATTCAGAAAAATCAATAAATTTATTTTCTAAGGAAACAATAGTTTTCTTAAAAATTGTTACCATTTTTAAATAAATCTAATTTACTAATAAATTTTCTTTATAATTTATATTTTTTTAATTCATATTCTATAAACGGAAAAAAGAGAATATATGAGTAACAATTAGAAAAAAAATTGAAGGCGTCTGAGGTCGAGATTCGAACCGGGGACCTTTCGATTACCGATCGACTCTGACTTCTCAGCTACGCTAGACCGCTTGCGATACTTGATCCCAATCGTCCTCATATATTGAATATCCCATGGTTATTAATTTCTTAGTATCTTCAATATGGTTGTTTTTAAAAAGATTTTCCTCTAATCGCTAAGTACTCCAATTCCAAGTGAAACTCACTTTTTGCTGGGAACATGAAACATCCTTAATCCCCCGAAGGCTATTTCACCTGGCAAATTGATTGCACTAATCAATAACTTCCTTCTGTGTATTGTAGACGCTGCTATAACTATAGAGGAATAAAAAAAATTTCTAATTTTCTCACGAGCATTTCGTTACATCCCTGTGCCATTTCGCCCCGTAACCCTCTCAATCACATCTCCACCGTCTTCGTGATATGAAACGCGATTATATTGAAATGTGATATCTACGTCCACACACTCTCTCCCTTTGCCTCTCCCTCTCCCTGATCATGCTACTCTCATCGACGAAGGGTTGGGGAATTTGACGAATGATGAAAAATCCGTAAAAAGAAAATTGAGTAATCTATCGGTGGCGTGGCGAGAGAGGATAAGCGGTAGAGAATTTGACGAGTACGTGCTCGCGTATCAGGAGGACTCAAAAGTTGGTGGAAAAAAAAAAGAGAGGCTATCGATATGTGTACGACAGCGACGCTCGATGAAAGGTTAGAGAATTAGGTGCTGCGGGGTAAAATTGATCGTAAACTGCGAACGAAACGACTGATCGAAGGAGCGTTCGACTATATGTGCTTTTCCTGTCGAGAATTTTCGTGCTATACAGATATATCGTACGATTCTCGAATCCACAAACGAGTTTGCTCTTCGTTGGATAACGGATTAGTCGGATATAGAAAACCGCGGGTCGTCAATCCGGTATTTGATCTGTCAGAATTCTCGGGTATCAGAGAGTTTCCCCGCAGGCTCTACGAGAATTACAGTTGCCGTTGATGCTGCTGAACGATTCAATAGTCAGTCGCAAATTGTACAAGGTAAATATAGTACAGAGAGGAGAGAAATAGAACAAAATTACCAGGTTTATGGGCAATATGGACGAGGGATAATTTATCGATGTAATGCACGAAATATTAATAAGACTGCAAAATGGATACCGGTCCACTTGTTTACCTTCGGGCGAAACTAAATATATGTATAACCGACAATCAAATCAGACTAATTGCAGCTAACGCGACTATTTTGAGGGTTACATTAGCTATAACCGCTTTCACACTACCGTGGAACAAGCAATAATAGAAATCGATACCGGATCGTGGGTATTGTATAAACCAATTACGAAATTTTCTCCGATTAACACAAATTAATACTCATATTGGTTATTTAATTGTTTTTCAATTTGTACCGAATGAATATAAGTTTTGGATTATTGATGTACATGTATTTACGTCGATATTATGTATTGATAGTCATGCCGTGATAACGAAAACCTGATTGTTAATAATTAAAGTTAATTGTGGCATAAAAAAATTACCGTTGATCGCTGTCTCTTTTCTTTTCTTCGAAAAGTGAGTGGAAAAACACTTCTGTTAGCATCAAGCGTTAACTGATTTAATCCCATGACAAATACATTGAACGATGGTGATCAACGTTGCGTAAAAATCTGAATATTATTCATTCAGATGTCGCAACTGATACGTATCTCTTATTTTTAGGCAGTTGTGACATAACGTATTATCAAAATTTACATAGTTTACTCGGCTGAAGTTGCTTGGCAATGTTTTAAACTCTCTACAAGTCCTCAGATCTACCATAACAACCCGTTATCTCCACTCTGCTCTTTATAATTCCACTCGAAAACGATTTCGAGGGGTGTGACTTGTAAATGGTTAATCACATGTCGTCTCAAATAATAAAAACTACCAAAGTTCGTTAATTTACTTAGAATTTGTTCCGAAACAAGAATGACTATTGCCACGATAATTTGAGAACGGTTTGAGATATCCCATGTATTGAAAATAAAAAGGAATGGAGGTAATTAAATATTCAATTTATCGATGTACGCATTAAAAAAAATATTTTTTTAAACTTGTTATAATTTTTTATCAGTTTTTTCTAAATATTCTCATTTTTTAGCCACCATTTTGTAAATTATGTCTCTCCCATTAATTAAATTTGGTGTTCGAAATGATTTTTTTTTCTAAATAGGTTGTTTTTTATAATTACATATGTCCAAGGGTTAAATTTAATTATTTTATTTTATCGTTCCTTTGCAGCAGGCGATACTCCGTTAATTCCTACAGGGATTAGGAATTAATTTGTCGGCTCTCGATCGTTGCAAATTTAATAGTCAGTGGATCAGTGTGAGGATATAACGTGTGGTGCTCCTCTCCCTTTGGTTGAAACAGCAGGTAACTTTGGTCGTAGCTCTGGGAACGAAAGTATAAGAGGACAGAAAAAAGGCGATGAACGAGAGAGAGAGAGAGCTTCGTGGTCGGGCCACAGGAGGCGATAAATAATCCAGGTCGTGGAGGCTTATCGAGCTTATCTCTGCCAGCGGCAACGAAGGGGACAAGAGAGAAGGAAGCGTTTGGTAGGTGAACGCTTGCAGCAAGCAGGGACGTTTCTTTGTCCAAGCTTCCAGTTTACGTTCCGACACCACCGATTCCGTGGCCACCGGATGATGTCGCCTGGAGACTTTCTAACCTCTGCACACACTTGACTTTTCGGAAAAGGAACATAAGATGCCACTGCGTTTCTATCCCTACGTACACTCCTCTCTCAATTGCCCATTACCGAGAGAGGTCTGATCCCAAAAATAGAAAAAAAGCGACATTAGCACTTTAATTATCCAAGAAATTCCATCAACCAGACATAACAGGAATTGGAACGCAGATGTTTTCTTTGGAGATTGGTGTGAATTGAGTTAAGGATTGAAGAATTCGTTGAATTGTTACTGACAATCGCTCGATTTCAATCCCAATCTCTGTATTTTTACTGCTTCATCAACAATTTAACAGAATAGCAAGATTTACGAGTTAGTCTCACTGCAATTATAATTTTATAACGACGCATCGCACCATCTGCGAATATCTCGTGTCAGGGTTCGAGATATAAAGATGGGTCATCCAATTTTCAACTCCGATATCCAATTTAACTGTCGAGTAGTTCGGTGACTTTGGAATGTGAAGACCGACAGATCGGTTGCTAGGAATACTCTATCGCTAGCCCTATTGCTCTAACTCGGGTTATCCTCCTGGATTCGTCAGCTCGCTGTCCCTTGGCTCTCGTCCGTATGACCAATCGGTCGATAGAGTTATGAGAGAGAAGAGAAGGTGACGAGTATAGTGCGAGGGAAACGCAGCTAAAGCTGAACGTCAGATTTTTATGGGCAAAGTTATTGTGGAATTCGCGGATGAATCTGCATCGTTCGAAGATCGTAATAGAGCGACGTTAACGTCCCGATCAAAATGGATGTAACGTCGTCGTTGAGCACAGCTCGAACGCCCACCTGCATCGGGTAATATCCGTAGGGGTTGAATCATCCCCGAGCTAGGATGGGCATCTCTTCTCTCTCTCTCTCTCTCTCTCTCTCTGTCTCCCCCCCCCTCTCTGTCTCTCTATCGAGCACATACCTCTCTTCCGCACACGCTCCCGTTAAATCGTTACAACTCCCTTCGGAAGTGTAGCTGCAGTTTCGAGAGCCTCTTTCTCACGCTTCTCGCCGATTCTATTTCTCTCCAGGGTGAATCTTACAGGAGCGCATAGTCCGCTCACGACTTTTGCCGCTACTAGCTCGATCCTTGCCCGCCTGCTACTCGACCGGTTGAACTTGTCGCTGCAATGCTGAGAGCGATTGCCAAGTGGATTCGTACAACGAGAATCTTTACGACTTTCTCCCTCAGGAATAACCAACTATGACGTAAGCGGATTATTCTCGAGTTAAAGCTGGGTTACTACAACGATTTCACCCTCGTTTTTGACGATCTTGCCTTTTAGAGGATCGTTGTCACTTTACCACTCCGTACTTTTTATCCTTTAGACCAAATAGCATTGGAAAAATTGGTACAGCAATGTCATTGCTTCTTAATTTCTCGAGCGATGAATGCAATTATTTTTTGTCCTTTTTATTATTCGTTGTGAGACACAGCTTATTTTTTATAAATAAAAACTAAAGAACAAGGACTTAAAAGAACATTTGGAAGTCTTATTTGTCAATTTTTGTTTTTTCCTCCGGATTTGTAGTCAACCTAGTTTATCATTTTAAAAGTACAATGTGTTTGATAGTTTGTACGGCCATAGAATATGAATTTCCTATGTGAATGCTCCGGTTAAATTCTACAACACCTGGAAATCACACTTGGCCGGTTACGTACCAGCAACAATCATATAATAAAAAAGTAAACCTTTTTCATATTCTGATAACAATACGATCGAATTAGTTTTGAATATTAATAAATTTAAGATGCATATTAAGTATTATTTTCAAAAATCTAATTAAATTTATTAACGATATCGAATATACTTGGAACAAATCATAGGAAACATGAATATCCTGCAGACATTCTATGAACATATAGGCGTCCAGAAATATCCATTAACCGATAGCGTTACATTCGTCGCGAATCAGAAGCTGTCAAGGCCCCTTTAAAAACAATACGTGCCAACACTTTAGCACTGTCTGATTGGCACCGAGTTCAACGTTACAGATTAACTACTCGGGCAACAGTAGAAAACCTCTCACTGTTTTATCACTCAAAATGTTACACCGTTGTTCCAGCAATACACAATACCAAGTCTACAATGAAATACAACATTTCGATGAATGGGCCATCACGAAAACGCCTTAAAACCCATAATGGATAGCGGCAGTTGTTGTAATCGTCAAATCGATGATATCCAACCAATTTACGAAAACTCACTTCCTTTCTCATTTATAGTATAACGCAGACTTTACGATTCGTTCGAAGAGGTAACGTCAAAACTACTATCGAGGTTTATTAAACATCAGCCCAAGTTTCGTGAAGTAACACTGGTGAGCTTGATATCTCTCGTTAAAGTAAACAACAAAAGTGGTGCAAGAGCCAAAAAAAACGAGTAGAACACGTTTGTACAGAGCAAGAGGGTTTCGAACCGTTTTACCTCTAACGCTAAAACTACTTGTACAGGGCGTGCAACCGTCCTGATGCTATCGTCGGCTCAGAGATCGAAGCTCACGCGTTCACCTACCCGACGAGTAACCTTTGCAGTTCGCTAGGTGAAATAGCTCAACGCACGAGTTTACGCGGAATAGGCTACGCTGTAAAATCCGATCGTAAAGGTGCGATGCGCCTAAGGGAAGTGGAAGCTAATACCGAATCGATAATAAATATCGATTGGTCCGAGGGTGTTACGAGCGGAAAGTGAGAAAACGTTGAAATCTCGCGGAGGTTAAACCGAAGAGGGAGAGACCTCCCGGAAAACTCTTCCGCGTGCTTGATAGTGCGTTTTGACTACGGGCGATTTATTTTATACGTACACGTATATAGATAAATCCGCCGGTGGTGCGGGATGATTGAGTTTTTCCGTGATACGGCTAGAAAAAAAAAGCTTCGACGAAATGGCTAGAAACTATAGTTACACCGTGACAGTAATCGAGACGATAATATCGCATGTGGCGCGATGTGGAAAGAACGAGAAGAAAGTTATCGTCGAACCGCGTCTGGTGAACGTATTTTCACAGGAACGTTTGTACACAGGAATTCCACGTTAAGTAAACAAGCCATCTCATTTTTCGATAGTTCGAAAAAGTGTTTACAAATTTTTATGAATTAGCTTCGACTGTCAAGAATATCGTCGTATTATCAAACATTTTTAAATCGCACGCTTTAGCCATAAATAAATAATCATATATTCAATATTTTATATAAGTAACTTATTAATCGTAAAAAAACCAAAAGCTTTATTATATAAAATTCAGAAAAATGCGCTTTGAAATAATGTTTTATTTTTCTTGAAATTTTCTAAGAACTACGAATGTAATTTTTGTTGTTGTTATATTTCATATATTTATTTCTGACCAAAAGCTGTAATATCCAAGTGTTAAATAATTCGTAAATACTTTTAATCATGAGATCTACTTCTTCAAAATAAATTATCACTTTTTAACATGATTGAAAATATGGTTCACTTAACGTGGAAAGGCTCGTGTCGTGTTTACCGGTGCGGATGAAACGAGTTATTTTGTGCGAGGAGACAAACACTGTTCGATGTGCGCACTACTGATAAACCAGGCACTTTCCATATAGATATATAGGGCGATGTACGGGAGAGGCCGATTTTGCAGTAAAAATAAATATCTGTATAAATAAATGTGAATGTGGTGAGTGTGGGAAAGAAAAACGTGAAAAAAAATACGTTCTAGACAAAGAGAGGATGATGAAAATAGAGAAATACACGCGTGCACGTACCCGAACGCGCGTACACTCTATGCGTGCCAGGCTGGTGCACAAGCATTTTACTTTCGAACGAGTGAACATAACGAACGTACACTATAGTTTAGTATAGGTAGAGAAAGAGGGCTGTGCGCCCCCCGAACTGAAAATCTCTGTCAGTAGTTTTAGTTCTATTTTCTTCCTCTATCTCCTCCTCTCTCGCCACACTCTTTTTCCACTTGGTCCTGTTTTTAGATATTGTTTTGTATCACATTTTTATTCATAGTTTTATCCCAGATGTAGCGTGCGTAACGTCAACCGAAGCGTTTCCCAAGTCCAGTGGCTCGCACGCTCGGGCTACGCTCGTGGTTCAACAAATTTAGCGTTTTCGGACATTCCGAGCGTGAGGTTGCGAGAGGCCTTCAGTCGCTGCTGCTGCTGCCGCGTTACTTTTTTCGTTGCAATTATATCTCCGCCGGTGTGCCACTCGCTCGAGCTTTTCCCTGTGTACCGCACACCACGGTCTTTGTACATGCGCGTGTGTCTCGTATACCCCGCTTATTTATTTCTATTTTATTCCTGACTTCCTGTATTTTTTTTTTGTTCAACGTATAACGACGCTTTTATTTAAACGTCACGCACGCAGGCACGCACGCACACATACACACATACCAATTGTATTGTTTTGGACTAGATCGAGCGTGTTACCTTTTGGACCTTTGACTAACGTCATCTCCTGCCACCGTTGTGTGGCTTTGTCTGTTTACAGTTAAATACCTGAGGGAGGTTACGCCATACTTCAGGAAGGCCTCCATCATCCAGGAGGTCGGATGGGAATTACAACGGGGATTTTTGAGCGCAACACCACCACCGCCAAAGTCACCACCCAGGGCCGACACACGTTATCTACCATTGCAGCTATGCAGACTCACGAGGGCACATCCCTCCTCCGATCCCGGTGAGTAAACCAGATAATATATGATACCGTGTCGCTCAGTGGCGTATTAAGTTAGTACCCTCCCCTTCTCGCGTTAAAATTCACCGAAGTCTCATTGCCCCTTCGGCCCCTCTCATTTAAATTTTATGCGGATGTTGCCCTATGAGAATCCACAGGTTTTATTCCATGAATAACAATAAATTTACAAAGATAGAAATACTTGGTATTCAATGATGAATCGAAGTGATGAGAGAATAAATACGAGGCGAGATCTACGTAGGTCGATACTAAACGGATAACTCTCGTCTTTTTGTCCGAGAGACATTTTCTAGTTAAAAATCAACCCTCGCTACGTCTCTTGTGATTTCTCGTGAATATTTTATGCGCGTAAAAGAATCAACACTGAGTTAGCAGAGATCATAGCCTGGCTAAGTATAAGAGTAAAGAAAACTTCGAGAATGGTTAAAAGACGAAAGAAAAAGTTCAATAATGAAATTCTAACAGAATAAGTGTCAAGACCACTTCAATCGAATTTATCTTTAATTCTTGACCTTATATAAATGTATATTCCTCTTGCAAGGCATTTTATGAAAGGCAAATGGTTGAGAGACAGAAGAAAGGAAACCAGGAGAACGAGTCTTCACTAGCTAAGAAAAGCAATCAGAGACGTGCTGTATCTTCCGCATGTATCTTTGGCTCGTGACTTTAAAAAGTTTCTCCACTCTTTTCTCCTGTTTCCCCTTGCTGAATCTACTCAGGGAAAGACCTCGTCCTTTTACTCTGTTTCTCAAGTGTAATACGAACTTGTCCACGTGCGTTTATCCACCATTGTGATATTTTTTGAGTCAACATTGTTACCGAGGCGAGACAAGAATCAGGGTGAATAGGGTGGTTTCTCGATCGTTCACCTTGGTTTGATTCTTGTCTGGCGGGCTGCGCTGCACGATGAAAAATCATCTGCGCAATCTTGCAGCTTGTCTTCTTCGTTTTTATCTTGAATACATACAAAGATCGCTAGAATTGGGATCCGTTGAACGCGTTAGTCACTGTGCGAAAAAGAAACTGTCGCCAGAGCGAGTCAACTAGAGAGGAAGGAATATTTATCTTAAAAAATATTATCTAATAAATTGTAGAATAAATAAATAAAAAATGTCCATTTAATATGAATGAGAAAAGTACCCATCTTTGTTTTCCACTCTACAGGAAGGTCAACATTTGTTTCATCTCCCTGAAGTATCTGTGTGTCTATATATACATATATAGTAAGAGATATATATACCGCAACAGATATGCGGCGTATCCGACCATAAAATCTCGAAACGGGCACTCAATATTTTGCCGAATCGAATTCTCTCTCGGCAGCAATCAATTTTTTTCAAGAACAACAGGCGCATAAGGTCGTATATTTCACCGAAATATCCCTGAGCGCGAAAGGTGCGGTCCACCTTCCGACCCACCGATTCGAGTCTAATTAACGAATCGACGTGAATCGAAAACACCACCCTTGGACTTTATCTCAGTTCGCGCACGTTCACTCGCATCCACTTGTGGTTCCGACCCATCCACCATCTTTTCATCGTATATTCGTCTCTTACGGATTCTACTCTGTCACAATTTTTTTTTACGTAATTTCTTCTTTTATTTTACTTTCCACGATTCGAACAAAGTTGGCGAGCATTTCCTTCAAGCCTCTCTCTGGTTATGCCTTCAATTTCCTTGACTAAAATACATCGGCGTACACTCGTCTCACCTGGTTCATCACTCTGTGGATAGCTACATCCATTCATTCTTTTTACACGAGTCAACGGTTTGCTCCACTCGATTCCAGTTTTCGCTGCGCCATATTCACCCTTCTGCTTGCTGCTTCGCCTCTCGTTCACTTTGGCTCGAGGGTATAGACTTTGGTAATACTGTTCGCAAGGTTCTACCTGGTTGACTTGGTATATATTGAAGAGAACGGGGCGTAATGTTACAGGGGAATAATGCGAGGTTGACGTATCTTTCGTTTAAACGACTGTAACTTCTTTGAGAATCTAGTTATCTTCAATTTTTTTTTAATATTGAAAGATATGTGGGGTGTCCTGCTTCAAGATCATTTGACTTTGTCATAGAAGGTGACCTTGTCGAAGTCACACCATAGAGTTGACTTTGTCAAAAGTGGAAAATAATGAGGATGCAGCGTTCAAGGTTTTACTTTGCATCCTTGTTTGTTTAAATCATGGTATCCCAACGATCAAGATGTCACAAGTGTTTGAAGCAAACCGTACCGTCTCACCCCGATCTCCTTCAACAGTTATGAAGTTATATGTATAGGTACGTACGTACGTACGTTCGTTTTGGTTGATTCTCACTCGGTGGCTGCAACTCTCCTTCTCCTCGATATACACGTCGAGGATGCGAGAGAGTTAAATTAGTTTCCCAGGGAGCAAAAGCTGCTGTTTTCAGGGCTAACCCATATAATTCGCGAACGGCTCCATCAGACTGAAGGGATGGTGGCTGGAGGGAAACAAGAGAGCGAGGGGAGATAGGGTCAAATGTAGAGGGTTGTACAGTGATCCACGGAAAGCTCAATTCATTCGCCCCTTCTACAACCCTTCGCGATCACATTCTCCACCGCCTTCACTCTCCCCTTGAACCTATACCATTTCTAGTTCTCGTGTTTCTACCACACATATAACGACCATTTTCTCCTCCTCCTCCTCCTCCTCTTCCTCCTCGTTTCTCTCCTCGGCACTTCGCGCCTTTACAAACTTCACGAGTTGCAGTTTGCGAAGTTAATTACTGTCGGATAATTGCACCTATGGCACGTCCGCTGAGTAATGAGAGGACGGTTCACGTCTCGAACTCGGAGCTGTATTTGCAGAGATGCAAGTAGATAAAACGAAAAGTATGCTGAGGTTCCCCAGAGACGAGACATCGAAAATCCATGCCTCATACCCATCAACATTTGTCCAATCCAACGAGCCTATCTACAGATGTAGTCCACAGTATTCGATCCTGCTCCGTAACCGGAGATTTTATTCTTTGGAATCTTTCCAAGTAGGAACTAGACCATTTGGAAATAAGGAAATGGCAAAAGGGCTGGAAATATTTCTCCTAGTTACAGGATCTGAAGAAAGTCGATCAACTGATGTATCGGTAGTAAATGTTACTCAGGGCGATGTGATAACGGAATAGAGTATTTATAAAATGTACGTAATTGATTGTAACAATTGTAACACCATGAATAAAGCTAAACTAACTATTTTATACCATTAAAATGTTTTTAAAGATATTCTTACAAGAAACCCGTGGGGCGAAAGGGACAGTGGCTTTGCTAAACGCGTTAGTCAAGATAAAAGTTAGAAGATCTTTCGTTTATTCCACTAACCTCAAAAGCTAGATCGTGAATCACCGTCAAATTTAAGCAGAATCTCATATAATTTTAGTCCTTTAATTGTGAGGAAACTTTGTTTTTTTTTTTGTTTTCTTTTTTTTTTTATGTTGCCTGGAAAATATTCAAAGTCATTTACATCTCAAAATGTACAAGGTTGATGAGTGTATAAAGTCAGAGAAGAAATTTTATTTAAATTTCTATTGAAAAATCAAGATACGATTGACATTAAATTATTTAATACATAAATTATAATAAAAATGATGATTATTTCGAGTTTTGGTTAATTTTGTATTCGCAATTTATTGTAAATTAGATTCATCATTCGCATCTATTTCTTCACTATTTTGTTAGTCAAGAGTCATGCACGCATAACCATACCACGAGTTCCCTACTCTTTCGACATTCTCCCATATAGAATACACCAAGGAAATTATTGTACATTAATAATACCGGTAAATGATATAAACTAAAATTACTCAACTCTATTTTTGTTTGAGAGTACATTACGCTATTTCCTCCCTGAACTTGATTCTAGATAATTTGGTTCCACTCGGATCAAATGAATTGTACTAAGAGATGATTGCTTCATCGAGAGAATATTTCGCTGAATGGCCATAGTCAAGAAAAATTCGTCTTTTGTTGTCATTTTCGGACTTTGATGATTCAGAACTCGTAATTGAAAAAGAAATCCGGAGAGATTGTATAGTTCCGTACAGCTTTGTCGGCGTTCCCAGGGAGAAAGAGACCCTCACAACCCGATACGCCTCATTTGAACCACTTGTTCATGCGCGTTCGCGGCTACGATATGTCGGATAATCGGTTAAATCGATGCTTGATCTCTGACTCGTTAAAATCCGACGCGAAAGATATATGATAAACGCGAGCTCAAAAAAGATTCGCCTCTTACAAATTTTGTCAGCTTTTGTTTTTTAAAAATTTTATTACAATCTTCCGTTGTCGATCGCTTTCTACGTAAAACTACTTAACGTTTAGTATACACTGCAAGAAAAAAAAAATTAACCCGTTAAATGTTTAATTTTTTTACTAGCGAATGTTCAACATAACCCGACAAAAACAAATTTTAATACAAATATCTTTAATTTACGAAATACTTACAGATTTTATGGATTCTTTCTCTTTGTACAAATTAATCGTGGATGAGATTTGAAGAATATGCAGAACGGTTGGATAATAATATCTGCCTGTAGAAAAATTCCGTATTGATCAGACACTCCCGTTCAAGATATCCGGGGATATCCTGTGTGTCGGAAGCTGAGCGTTATCGGTCGGACGTGGCTCACAACTGTACGATATATTTTGGTTACCGGGTGTGGGAGCCATAATACGAAACTATACCGAACGACAAAGCCAGTGATGCGTTAAAATATAAAACGAACGTATCATCGTCGAACGCATTACCTCGCGACTACAGCAGCGCAAAAACACACAACGAGGACGCCGGATGAAGCGAGATCTCGCATGGATCTCGCTATTATAGTAATGAGGGTACAAAATGTGTTACATTATATTATTCGACATGGTGAACGCAGTCCGGCTAGCAACTGACCAGTCGCGATTAACGAGAGTAATCGAAGTGCCAGGTGGAAAAGTGGATTCTGTTAGTGGTGCTCCTGTTGCTGCTGGTGGTGGTGCGTACGTGCTGTAATCGTGGTCTCGTAATCGTATCGAGAGAGGCTGTATCGTCGGGAGGGGGTTAGTCTATATACAGATGGCAATCGCCACTTGCACACTCAACCTCTCACTGTGTAATATCGTGGCTAACTCCATTAATGTAATTTCTGAATCGCCGTTTCCGACGCATTTATGATAAACGAACATTGGTAATTGCATTTTTGAACGATGCTTACCTTCCAACCGAAACCTCTGTGCACTCTAAATGCTCTCTCGATATTCCTTTGGCTCTCTCAGCTGCAAAAAGAGCTTACGATAACGCATCCCTACTTTGCGCATCTCATTTATTTGAGAAGTATCATCATTGACAGAAATATCGAAAAATATAACGAACAAGTTATATGGTAATTTTGGGAATTCTTAAAAGTAGAAAATGTAAAATTATCTTGAAAAACTATTAAGGATAAAGTTCAATAGCACGAGGATATTGATTAACGATGTATCGGAGGGTGAGTACTAGAAGAGCCATTGGAAAAGCGTCATATATATGATTTACAACGAATCGAGTGGCAAGAGAGATTGGATTATATGCTGTAATCGGACGCGTAATTGCAATGCACGATGTGGTACGATGGATTGGATAGAGTATTATGTATTGGTTCGAGTTTCTCTTGAGAGAGGAGAGAAGGAGAGAAAGACAAGCAGATAAAGCACCTACAGCTCGGCTGTTTATTGTACCATGTTATAACACAATATTGTATGTCGTTGGATTGTGTACACGTGTATACTATTATAGAATAATATACGCAAGGACGAATGTTCGCTTGGAAGTCTCGCCCCAGCGCCTGCACACTTGGCCATGCCTGAAGATTCCATTGTCGTTTGGAATATTATTACGAAAATCACTAGTAGGGTCGTTCTCTCTCCCTTATTGCGAAAACCTTGCGAAGCGTACAGATACATTGTGCTCCCAAGCTGAACCTCGTACTCTCCTGAATTTGCCTTCTCCCTTTATTGTCACGTTATACACACTACCGCACGAGAGTAACGAATGTAATATAGAGAAAGCGTGCTCGATATGGCCCAGGAAAATGTCGATTCGAAGTTATTGTTTCACGAGTTTCCTATAATTCTGACTATGACAACGATTATCGTTCTGTTGTCCCATTCAACGGAAGGTTATTTCACCTCAAAACAGTTAACAACAAAAAAATCTCGTAAGCTTATTTGCTTAAGGACATTGAAAAAAAAAAAGTTAAGTTCGATGTGCAAACGCAGCATGGTATGACTCTCAGAATTCCAATGCCATTAAAAAAATCTGGCTCGGAGAAAATTAAGCTTGGATTTTTTTTAGATTTGTGTTTTTTGGGAAGTCTTATGGTGGTACCTAGACGGTAATGAACCTCCCATTAAGAGTCTCATAGATTGAGATACTCCGTGAGACTTTGGAAACAACGATATTCATCGTATATCGTTATATCGTTGAAAAAAGAAAGTGAGGTCGAAGTGATCAACATAAGTCCGGAGATCTTCCTGGGAACTTTTGTATTTTTGAAGTGTGCGTGTGCGTGTGCGTGCGTGTGCGTGCGTGCGTGTGTGTGTGTGTGTGTGTGTGTGTGTGTGTGTGTGTGTGTGTGTGTGTGTGTGTGTGTGTGTGTGTGTAACTGTGATTAATAAAACAGTATTAATTTCCATTGGTTCTATAAACACCTCGAGTCTAATTGTAGCGTAACCGACAAAATCGCGCTTGTAACAATATTATACAAGAGAGCTATCTCACATTCGCCTCGTCGTTGGCGTTGAACGAAAACCGATCATAAAATTGTGATATTAAAAGTTTGAAACATGCTCTCGTCCATGGCCACAACACCTCCAGTGGAGCACGCCATGTCCACTGAACTGGGGATTGTATTGTCTCCGAGCCCGAGGCACACACGTGTCCAGTATCGAGTTGACAAAATCTCTGTGTGCTTACAAAATTTTCCCGTGGTCGAACGTCATGTTGCGGTTGTAGAGGGAGCAAAAGGGGCGGTCGGTTACGCGCTGAGAGTATAAAGTGTGGGTGCCACAATGCTTTGCTGATCGTGGCTCGGACGACGACGAGTGCAGCTCGTTCGTGGCATGCTCGAAGCTTTGTTCGTTGCAGTTGTCAGCTAAATGAATTGGAAAAATCCAGTGGCAGTGCCGGCTGTACAGGACATAATGCTAACACTGTACTGCTAGAAATTATACGACTTTACGTAGAACTCATGTATAGAGAATATGAACGAGAGAGAGAGAGAGAGAGAAGAGATACCAGAAGTCGCGATAGACAATGAGACAATCAGATGGAATAATTAATGAAATTGTTTAGCAACGCTGTCCGAGTACCGTTCGCTGCGTCGCTTTGTTGTTTATGCGATTATTATTATTAGCCATAACGATACGTTTACATGGTGTGTCCAGTCGTACGTCATGTTTTCGATCTCCAATCCAGCCAATCGTGTTCCCCAGTGGAGTGGAGCGAATTCTCAACTGGGAAGGCCGAATATACGTCTCTCTCGATCAGCTTTGTATTCGCCTGTGAAAGGGACAAAGCCATCTGTTGATTAACCCTTTCGAAATCCAACAATGGATTATTTCCAAATTTTTTAATTTCACTATTAACGACCTTTTATGTAGTTGGGGGTTATCTTTATCTTTGTAATTCCGGATGGCCTCTCTCTCTCTCTCTCTATATATATATATATGTTTCGCGTAAAAAAATGTTACATTTCTTAAATATCTTGTATATATCTTAGGATACACTTCTTTTCCGTATGGGGTTTCCGTATGGGAGCAAAACTTATAGTTTTGCTGCGGGAATAAGATTGTCGACAGAACTCATTTTCTGGCCGTAACAAGATCATTTTTTTCCCGTAAGACGTCATCCGGAATTACAAAAATAAATATAATCCCCAACTACACGAAAGGTCGTTATAAGTAAAATTAAATAATTTCGCAATAATCCATTGTTGGATTTGAGATATATCTTGATAGATATATATGAGATATATCCGGTGGATATATAAAAAATATATAAAGGATATACATCTATTTCCCGTTATATAATCATATATCCTGTATATATCTGGAGTACAATATCCTGGGGAGTCAGACAGAAAAAAATTCCTATACAGAAGTAATTTGTTTTTTTTTCTATCGCGACAAACTCTTTTTCTTACCGAAGTGATTTGTTTTGCTTATCCCAGCAAATCACTCCAATCGAATAATGTTGCTACCGTAACAAGGTGTCCGTAACAAATTTTCTATTTCTATATCAAGTAGCCAAATTAATTATGGTGACAAGATTCTCGCTCTACCAATAAACATTTATTTATCCGCCGTTCATTGATTGGAAATGCATTGAGACCTTTCCGGAATATTCGTGAGGATATTACTCGTTGGCGTACATTAATTAGGCTTGTGGTATTGCAGTGTTTGATACGTCGACAAGGATTCGTTCTTGATTCTCGACTATTGGAGGGCATCGTTGGACAAAGGGCTGGGGGAGCGGATAGGAGACGCACACATCGATAGATTATTAATTAATGTTTGTCAAGCCGGGAGCTGGTGTCACAGAAGGGGGATTGTTATACGTATGACGGAGACTGCCCGTAGAATGAGGGATGAGACACGCTCCGATAGGAAATGTGCTCTGGCTACGCTTACGGCGTATATGCTTCCGAGAAACTCGGTTATACCTTACCTTCTGCCAAGCTTATATACTTATACAGAAAAGCTCCACTCTCCTCTTCTGCTTCCAGATACCTCTCCACTGGTTTCACCCCGCGTACTTGGAATCTCCCGGTAGTCCTGCATCCCTACCTCTCTCCTCCAAAGTCTATCTTAAACTTTACCGGGTTAACGCTCCCTTTGGCCCGATCTAGCGCTTTTCCCAGGCTCAACCACATCATACCAAGTTTCTCTCTTACCGCACAGCGTATACTACTTCGAGACACGTTTGTATATCCATGAACGAAAAGATTTCTGATACCACGAAGGCCCATCGGTCTCTTTATTCCATGTATACTCCTGTTTCGCTTGTAATTACACATGATTCAATCAAAACTCTTACCAGTTGATCTCATTCTTATAGCGACAATGCATTTTTTGACATGAAAATTAGCATTGAATGTTAAATAAAAAATTAGGAAATATATGTTTTCCAGTCGATATCAATTTTTCATGATATTGGAATACAAACACTGTGATAAAGTAATATTGATAGTAGCAATAGACAAACATGTGTCGATTCTGTAATTTCCTGTCGTCGGTCTGGTATACTCCTCCCCTAAGTCTCGAAATTCGTCGAGGCCATCAGCGTCAACGCCGTACCACGAGATTGTCGACCCCCGAGGCGCTAATTAATTTACAATCACCCTACTTTGATCGTGTACCCATACGCGATGCTACCATACTACCGTCCCCCAAAGAACCGCAACTCCTGTTAGGACTAACTTTCCATCCCTCTCTCTTTTCATTCTGTTGGCACGCTTTCTCGAGTGTTATCCCAAACACACTATGTTGGTGTAGACGCAACTAAAGAGGGGATGGTTCAGACTATAGTAGCTGATATACTATGCCGGGATACGGTGGTCTGACTCACGTGGTCTCTCATACCCCTTCACCCTTCGCCAGTTGGCTCGTTTATGCGATAACTTCGGCACCTTTGATCGATACAAGATACGTGTATGTACGTATACGATAACGCACAATGTGTTCTCTATAGCGTGGATATATCGTGTCTGCGGAGATTGGAATTCTTCTAGTAAATCGATACACCGAAGAGGCAAAGAGGAGAACCAGAAGGCGACGATAGGCTTGGGAGAGGTCGAACTCTTGTCCCCGAACGGGAATGGTCTCATTCTCGTTCACCGTAGCTTCGCGAAAACCCGCGGGACCACTCCTGTCTGCCTACCTGCACAAGGAATGGCGCAGGCTACCATGCCGTGTTGAGTGGCACAAGAGGGAGCTGAGGGAGCATGAAGGAGTATGGGAGAGCGCGAGAAAGAGAGGGGGGAGGGAAGTAGACAATCGAAAGTCGTGTTTCGTCGAGAACGTGACGTGCACACCAACGAGAGAGAGATTCTAGTCTAGCAAATGGTGGTGGTGGTGGTGGTGGTGGTGGTGGTACCGTCGGTGTTGGTAGTGGTGGCGTGATGGCGAAGTGAAGAGAGGTATGAACAGACCGAGAAAGGTTTGGCTCTGTCTCTCCTCTTTCTCTTCCTCGGCATCCGCAAACCCCGAGGAATTCACCTTCGGTTTGCTTCCCGGAATAATTAATTCCTGCTCGCAATCCGTAATAACCTCTCTCCCTCTCTTCTCCGCACTTCTATCTCCCTCACACGAACCATAACTATTGTGCTCTCTATTTTCACGTAGTGAAACCATAGTGTGTACCATCGTACGGTACACACTAGTACCGTACGATGGTGAAGTCGCAACTCACAAATGCTGAATCAGCAGTATTTCAACGATTGTCTGGAGCCCAGCTTCCGTGGTCCGGCGAATTTCGAATAACAAAGTCTATAGTTTGTTGAAATTGTGTGGTATGTATTTATTTATACATTATATATGTATAGCAAGTATTAGAACAGATATGCGGTTCATCGGACTTTAAACAACCGTTTCGATTAACAAGTTATGATATGCACTGCGTCTGTTATCGAAAATATAAATTTTTAAAAGAAAAATAATTTTAGTGCGACCGGGAAAGGATTGTAGTTCAACGATTAAGCTGGCTTTGTACGTATTAAGCATATTGTTGGAATTCCACGCGTATTCTTAACTGTTAAGATTTTAGAATTCCTTTTGAAGAGTATTACGAACACTATGTTTTATCATATGCTTATATCAATCGCTAATTCTAAAAAGTTCATGTGTTTATATCTCGTTTTGATCGTGATATAATTGATTGTGGACATACACTGGGACTGATACGGGTTTTCATGAAAGCAGTTGTAATCAAGTTCAGTTTAGTAGAAAATCTGATACAAAAAGACAATCGTTGGAGCGTCAATAACCCTTTAACTCTGTAGAAGATCACTGCAACGTAGATGACGCCCCCGACGAGCGCTTCATCGCGCGTATAATTTCCAGTTAATTCATAAGAGACAACATAAATGCTTTTGGAAACAAATTTACTACGCATATTCGATAAATTTTTGGAAACAGACGGGAATATTTAATGATTGAGGTGCGTATTCTATACTTGTCGCATAATTCGTCAACCTTACGTACCGCATCGTCGCGGTTTCGTATTTGATGTTAGACATGCGTGCGTCAATCTCCTCTTGCAATCATGAAAAGCATTATGACGCGCTGAGAATAAAATAAATGCAGAATAGGGGATCCCGAAAGCACGAGATATCAGGATATGATTGCGCGATAGACTTGGGTCAATGCGGGTGAAAATCAGCAACCATACAATTCTACGATTGCAAAAGGATGCGGGGTGAAGGGTATAACAGAGAGCGAAGCAAGCAGTACCCGGTACTCGGGTCGAGCTAGGCAATTAGGTGGAGGGAAGATACGTGCAGGTCACATGACCAGGAAATCCGGTGTACGCGCTAGCTGGCTGGCTGGATGTTACGAGACGAGGGTGCGGCATAGCGGAGCGTATATCGTGGGACGGTGTGAGGGGGATGATGCGAGAAGCGAATGGAGCAAGAGGGATGAAGCAGTGGATGCGCGAGTATACCGGTTGCCGTGGTGAGTTTAGGTGGCTTGGGGCTCCTAATGTCGTCCTATTGTCCCGCAACGCGGCCCACGGTGGTCAGTGGACGTACAGATGGACGGATGGTTGGATGTACCGCGGATTCGAAACCTTGTTAACTCCCCGGAAACTGTTAACAGCGGCACGTTTAACCCCCCGCCCTCATGCCCCTTACTCACAACTTGGACATCCCTCGCACCTTGGACATCCCTCGCGTCCAAAATCCCCGCGACCATAGATCTCTCTCACTCTCCAACATTGGAATCATGATCCTCGATCCATGCCAATCCTCTCCGGTCTCACCGAGTCATCGTTCAGAGCTAATGGTTAGCTCCAATGGCGCGGGAGAAGTTTCCATGCTGCTACTGAGAACTCAAACTACCAACCTCCGCGAAATTCTCGATTGCTTACACAACCGAATTAAAGTTTCCTCGACCTTGCCTCATTCCTTATCACCGAAGCTATTGGTAATAAGTACATAACCCTTTATAGGATAGGATTCCTAGGAAGTTTGAAATGCAACCACATTTAGTATATACTTAGTTTGTGAGCTACCGAAGAACAGTATAAACCTGAGAAGGCAATAGCTTCATCGGTAACGCAAAATGAAGGACAGTAACCCGTCTTCAATACTGCTTCCAACTTATCTTGTTATTCGCAACTTATTCGTCGATAATGTATAATACTTACAGCGACAACTTTACTTTAGTTAGATTTTTCTTAAGCTGGCAAATTTATATTTGAGGTATCATATTCACAGTTGCGGCAAGTCCAGGCAAAGTTAAAGTTATAAAGCCGGTTTTTACTGATTTACATGTTTACAACATGATAGCAAAAGTTAAAGGAATATCAAATGATAAATTAAATAGTCCAGTGAACTTATTGGAACGCCTTTTGGTTAAATTTTCTTGGCAATAATATTAAATATCAACAAGTTAACTTAAAGTAAAGTTTCTTATCAACAGGTATAAACACAATACCTACTCATTTAAGCATATGTTTTGCATTTAAACTTTTAATATTGTGTATATTATTCCTATTTATAATTAATTGCACACTATAGAAAGATAAACATACCACTTAACTGAAGCAAAACATCAATCACGACGAAGAAGAAACGAAGAAATTGTCGTTCCGAAGAAACCATTAGGAAACCGTATTGCCATCTACGATGTTCTTGTTTTTTTAAACTTCTTTATGATAAGAGTTTTCTTTGGGATTTAAAAAATAATCGTCGTCGGTACTATGAAAATAATCTTAGAACATCATCACTTATCAGTATTTACAATTTTTGCATCAAGAATCGTATGTACGTGCTTTTTTGAAAGGCTTAAGGGGGGCAATACATCTACACAGGTACCTGTAAAGGGTTAATGAACCAAGAAGTGTCGCCGATCATATCATAAACATTTATAATGTTATTTGGTTAATGCTAACGTTTTTCACTTCACAATATTAATTTTACTTTCTCATCACATACGATGTATGTCAAAAGAGAAAGGATTATAATGAAAAATAAAAAATTCAACTTCTAGATTTCTGGCGTAAATATATTTTTTAAGTGTCTGTTACGTCCGGACTAATTATGAATTTTTTTTTGTGCATTAAACAGTTGTAAATTCATTGTAAAAATGTTGCTTCAACCGCGCATAGATCAACAATCCCACGCTGACCAGCGAGATGAAACACGTATCAAAGATGTTTGATACGCCCTACGCCCTACTAATCACTCGCTACGTTTTCACGATATTGTTGCGATGTGCCTTCGGTACTGTTTTCTTCAATTGTTCCAACAGTTCATCTCCGAGGGTCAACCACGAAAGTTGATCCTCGTAAAAGCTAAGTCAACAGTTCTATTTCGTATGGTTGACCATTTACAATTGTGTTACGCAGTAGATTCGGACATTCAGTTATCAATCTCTTATTTACAATTGTGTTACGCAGTGGATTCGGATATTTAATTATCAATCTCTTATTTACAATTGTGTTACGCACTGGATTTAGACATTTATATATCAATCTCTAATTTATAATTGTGTTACGCAGTGAATTCAGACATTTAAACTCTATCGTTCTATCAACCTTTTTATTGTGCTATCATTATTACTCGTTATTTCGCCTCATTTTATAATACAATTTGTTATTGTTTTAATGTTTCGATGTCAAAATCATATTTATTTCCCCATCAACGGACCAACTTTGATCCCAACAAATTCTGGCTGAAAACGGAGATAACAATAAATTATTCTTCGTTGCGTCCCTTTTATAAAATCCAGAACATAAGTAACGGTGTCCTAGATTACAAGAAAAATAGGATTCACTCATTTTTCGTCTGTCTGTCTGTCTGTGTCGATGTTGCATCCTGTGTCAATGTTGCGTAAATGACATTTTTGAAAGATTGCGAATCGCCGTGAAATTTCACGTGTTTTCCATGTGTAAATTGTAGTTTTCACATTGAAATTGAATACAAAACCTTTTATTGAATATGCCCTCAGAAAAATACTGTAATCGTGATATGATATTGCGCTTGAGCGTGGAACTAATATCGAATGTTTGAGGCTTTTGGGTCGCATACACGATTGCCGTAGCAGATTCGCAATAATGTAGAGAACGGGGCGCAGTGTAGTATCCGAAGGCAGCGAGCCGTGCAAACACGTTGACGCGCCCTAGGCGACATAGTAGAGTGCGTTACACTTTGCGAGATACAGAGAGAGTAGGTACAGAGAAGAGGACGTGGCGAGTTGTCTGGCACAGGGCTGCAACGATCGGACTATAGTATGGTGGTCCGATCACTGTTGGACAGATTCGTCACGCTGCTGGTCTGTTCTGTTGTCTGACCGTGGACCGCGAGTCTCTCGTCGCCGCACCTACTGACAGTATATTCACGGGAATTGAAATCCAGTCGTCGACTCTGTGCCACTGCACTTTCATGTACATGCGCCAGTCCTAGTTGTTTGTCGGAGAAGCGAGACAGCAAAAGCTCCGAGGGTTCGAATGAGACGGATTATGAGAACAGTAGGAATGGCATAGGATGGATAGAGAGAAAATAAGCGAGAGCATCAAGGGGCGAGTCGGTTAGTGAGTGAACGAGGGCTACGTATAGGAAGCCTATTGAACGCTCCGCTTCACTATATCTTTACCTACATCCCAGTATACTACATGGTGTATACACCGCGCGTGGTCTATTGCGATTCGATGGAATCGTCTATTGGCCCGCGGGGAAATCGCCATTCAATTGTCCAATATCGACCGATAAGCCGGTTGTCGTATCTGGCGTGGTTCTGAGAGCTACGGTCTCTCTCTCTCTCTCTCTCTCTCTCTCTCTCTCTCTATCTCTCTATCTCTTTCTCTCGCCAGCTCCATATACGAATCATGTCCCTGCTGCTGCTGCTGCTGCTGCTGCTGCTGCTGCTGCTACTGGAACAGGGCGCGAGCCTCCTCTATTCTATTTTACCTACTCGGACAAGTAGATATACTGCATATACTCTCGAACCCATTCTCATTACAACGTTCAACGACTGGACGCATTGTTCGATTCACCGTCGATGGAAAGTCTTGTCGTCAATAGGGAAGAATAAGGTAATAACGGTCAGTATAGATAGAAATCGTATATTAAACAAAAGGAATTTATTGTGATTGCTAAAGCATCGAATAGAACTCTCATGTGTCTACTATAAATCACGAAAAAGGTCTTAAATTGTTTATAAACAATCTTGGGCAAATAAAATGTTTTGGCAAAAAATCGTTGATACTAAAGTGTTTCTACTTTATCGTAGCAAACCATCAATCTTTAAAATGGCGGATAAGTGTGTCGGATTTTTTAAAAATTTTTATCCAAAACCCAGATGCGGTTGGCTGATATTCGGAGTACGGCTGACACCTGACCATAAGGCCGCGGCAAGCTGGCAGCTGATGATAAGCACTCGACTATGTGTCAACGTTGATTAAACTAGTGTCTCTGGACCATTTTCTTTTTTTCAATATTAATAGAATAATATCTTTCATATTACTGTATAACGACCCGTTATGAGAGATACTTTCCAAGTTTTCATTTTGAATTTAGTAAATATTACAGGCGTTCTGTAGACATGACCTTTATAGCTAATATCAGCATATAGTACCAACATAACGTTGGGATACTACGTCGTACCATTCTTATCATTTCGACAGGAAATTGACGCTTGGCCTACGTTGACGAGCAGTGTTATGCCAACTTTATAACTCTAGCGGCTGCTATCGTACGGTACTGACCCAATAGTAATACTGTGTCAGGGAAGCTGTTATATTGAAATTCAGAAAAATTGCATCTCAATGATAAGTTACACAAATTTTTTTGAATACCTCCTCGATTCTATCGCAACTCTTCTCGTGTGGGTATGTTCCGGGTGTTCGCTGGCTCTGGTTTGAGAGTAATCTGTATTTACCCTTCACCCGTTATGATCCGCTGGATATAGGGGAGACCGGGACAAAATGAAAAAGTCGAGTGGGATTTAGACACGGGGTAAAATGAGACAGTCACACTCGATACAGCACGAGACAAAATGGTATACCCGAAAATTATCCAAAAAAAAAAAAGTAATAATTAAAGCAAGCAGTAAATGAAACCAGAGCAAAATAGAAATAGGAGGCGCAATGCGTACACAAGATGCAATGAAGACGAGAAGCACAATCCGAGCATGAGGCAAAATGAAGTATCGCGTTTATATATGGCGTCATATTCTGAATCGACTCCAGCACATTAAAGATACGACCGACTCTCGCACGATTGTCAATTTATTCAGCTTTCTGTGGACTGATTATAAAGCCCTTGACAGAAAAGGCACGTGGTATCGTGCGTAAAA
Organism: Cylloceria caligata; assembly: GCA_963942595.1. Lineage (NCBI taxonomy): Eukaryota > Metazoa > Arthropoda > Insecta > Hymenoptera > Ichneumonidae > Cylloceria > Cylloceria caligata. The sequence goes on along the minus strand of OZ012705.1, from coordinate 78,735,756 downwards.
GATGGCGTCGCGCGTTTAGAACCATTTTACCTCCGAGCTTTTTTTTTTTTTCGAACACTCCGTGTAATCGTGGTACCGTTTTATTTTGCCCCGGTCTCTTCTATACGGGATGCGTGGAACGGCACAGGGAAGGGTAGTGGGTGGTGAGGGCAACCCAGAGGCTTCCGGATAACGATCGTTAAATCCGAAACGTTGAAGGGAGGGTCGTGAGACCCGTTTCTGTACGAGTATACGGTCACAGACTTCCGCGTGCAGCCTCTCGACGGACTAAATACCCATATACACCGGCAGGTGCGCGTAAGAGCGCCTTAACGATGGCGCTGAGCGTCGGTTATACGTAAACGAGGCGTTACCACGAGCGTCCCATCGACGTCGTCGTCGTCGCCGCCGCTGCTGCTCCTCTTCCTCTCATTTCCCTTAACCGTTCCAATATTTAGATCCGTGATGTAGCCTTCCATTTCTCACGAGCAAACCACCTTCACATTCCCTACGTATCCCTCGGAAATACCTCGTACTTTCCTCTGCCATGTTTCCTCCCACCGGATAAACGTTCAGAATTAAACTTAAATATTCCACGAGGGCCATGCAGAGTCTTTCCCCGCTTGACACTGCGTCGCGTTGTAGTCCCCTAATTCCTTTTGATAATTCTAGAAATTCGCCGAAGCAGCCAACAGAGACCGGTTTCCGCCGAGTAAAACCCTCTCTTCTCGTTTTACAATCCACCGGTCCTCTTCTCATTCCACTCCGCAGTAGCGCTGCGTCGCCTCTCCCGCCAACTAGTTAGTAGTTGGACAGACAATTTGAAATTACGTGAGCGTGGCTCGGTCTACCAAGCGGACTGCATGAGAGCGAGAGGCAAAGCTGCGGGCGAGATGGAGATCGCTGAAGGAGTGTGAATGAGTGAAGCAAGGAGGGAGACGGAACTCTCGACGTTCACGAAAATTTTACTCGGTTCGTCGGAGCCGTCCTTTTCACCCTCATTTCTCTTTCTCCCAATCCCTCAGTTTTCATCTTTCCTTCCCTCACCTTCATCTCACCTCCATTACCGTCACGCGCGAACCCGCTTCGCAAAAACCCCAATAGTATATTATTTAAACGCCTTTCACCTCACCAAGAGACGGGAGAGAGACAGAGAAAGTCCTAGGACAAAAGAAACTAGGAGGGAGTTCCAGGGAGCGTACAACAAAGTTGGCAAATTATCTCCCGATTATCTGTACATCCTCTCATCGTGATTCTCTTGCTTCCTGACCCGGCTCCCTAACCTTGTTGGTATAAGCGATCCAGGCTTGGTACAATAACCCTCCTCGATAACTAGAGAAAAGTTGCTCTAACGCGTTGCTCTAACGCTTCCTCCGCTTCTCGTCCTCGTTGCCACGTAATGTCCTGCCGTTTCATTCTAGTCTAGATATTTTCGGTGCTAAGAAAGAAAAAAAAAACAGCACAATAAGAGGAGAGCTAGCGACATTTTTCTGCAGAAGCAGAGAGGTTCGACCCTCGTCGACCGTTATCGTGACGACCTACTGGTTGTAACAGCCAGAGAAAAAAGAAGGAGTTGCGAGGTTAGAAAATCTCGAGCACTTCGATACCCGTTTCGTGAAATGGTTTTTATAGAGATGCAGCCAAGCAGAAGTTTCGAGGCCGAAAAGGAACGAAACATAGTAGCATCTACCTTCGTTTTCTCTCAGTCGTTCATTCATTCCGCTATACCGCGTAACGGAGCCACTATACTGCACTTCTCGTGCCATACTCGACATCTGCGTATCTTTAACTTGTATCCATTGAGCAAGAATCATGAGTAAGACAAGAACTTGGAAACTGCAGTTTCGACTGCTGATATAACGTAAGTGTGTCTTTCGCATCATTGTCGTCGTTTGACTGTAGCTCGTGGCCTAGAACGGCTACTCCTTTCGTGACCTCATAAGACCTGTATTTTCGTGTATACGTAGCGACACGGAAAACCAACCTCATCTATTCCAAGCTCCGAGACGAGGCTCCGGTATGGTCATACGTTTCGCGGTGGACAATGGGGGGCCCTGAGCAAAAGCTTACGTTGACGTCGAGGAGCAATAGCAAGAGAAGCCTGAGAGGGCCCTAACGCTCGTTGACGACCAACAAAAGCTTTGTGTCCTCCTAGCCGGGCGCAAAACGGAAACTTCAACGGTTATTAAGCGCGATACACACACTTACAAAGAATAGGGTGGGAAGGAAAGAAAGGGGAGAGACCGAAGAGCACCTCTTGAACGAGGGGGACAAGCCTCAAAGGAATCTGAGAGGAGATGAGGGAAAAATAAGAGGACATGGTAGCGACGGTTCGCGTTCCTCCTCACAATGTCACCGTCTACTCCCCTTCTCTTACTTACTCGCACGTTGATGTAAGCCACCCTTTCGTCCTGAATGCCCGTACACGGCGTTAAGGCACTCGGGTTGACGTCGACGTTTCGTCGTCAGCGGAGCCACTGTAACTCCTCGTACGGAAAGCTGCAACGACCAACCCCCTATTGTCCAGGCATCCATTATCCTTCGATGCTGTTCCGTGGCCAAGTGTTTACCGCTCGTCTCCTCTTCATACTGCTTTTCTTTTGCTTCTTCTTCGCCCTTTCATTAATGTATAGTCCGCTTACGTGTCTCCGCTTTGTTGCCGTTGTTCCCTTCAACTTCTGCCTATTTTCTTTTCAAACAAGAAAAACTACTGTACCTCTTGCGCGATATAAGTGAGGATCGATTGACTAAGTTATTCATTGCGCGGTATCAACGAGTTACGATTATTTTCATTAGAAGCCACTCGATTTTGGTAAGAATAAAAAAAAATTAAAAGGAGGCAATGATGTTGCTCACGTGTGTTATATTCAAGTGTGTTGTTTTCCTTATCTGCTCTAAAGTTTCGTATATTCGAGGGGAGACACGCGCAAAGCTCAACACTTATTTCCCGATCATTTGTATCTTGTCTTTCGTTTTCTCCTTTTTTTTCACTCTCCTCACTTATACCTCCTTCCAGTTCTTTACCATCGTTCTTTCCCTTTCTTCCTATTCTTTCTCCTGGCATTGCTACTATTGTTGGCTAAAGCTGCTTCCATTAGCTATCTGTCGTTCCACGCCAATGCGAAAAAATAGGGCAAAGAAGAAACACGACACGAAGGGAAAGCCAGCTGGGAGAACGGGGTAAAAGAACGAGAGTGAGAATGAAACGAGAGTGCCCGCTCCTCTGAAGGCCTTGGTGTCTCTCCCGACTACTAGCTTTCATGCCCCGTGAGAATATACATTCGTATATCGCCCTCTTGCCATCGTACACCTTCACTTTCTCCTCTTTCTATGCATCTGATTCATTCTTTTCTTCGTTCTCTATCTCTTTTACTCTGTAATTGTGTTTTCCACACTGAAACTCGAAGGCAAACCTCGTCTACCTCCCGATGAGATAAAACGTTTACAGTCGCACACACGCTCTCTCTCTCTCTCTCTCTCTCTCTCTCTCTCTCTCTCTCTCTCTCTCTCTCTCTCCTTTTCTCTCTTTCTCTTTCTCCCTCTCTTGTTCACTCCTGTCCCTCTTTTTCCATGTTTCCTATGCCGTTCCGTCACTCCTCCCCTCCACAATGCTCCAACTTTTTCTCTTAAAAGCCATGTGCGAGACGAAAAAAGTTTTCTTCACCATGAAATTCTCAATTACGACGAGACAAGGCCGAGGGTGCGGAAACCGTCAGCGTGGAGGGTTCTACTGCTCTCGGTGCTGCTGCTACTGGTGCTGCCAGTGCTATCTCTAGTGTTTAGGGGCGATTTAGTTGCGTTAGGCATTCAAACTCTTCGAAGACTTTGGTTCTTTGTAATAACGTCTTCACGGAAGTCCAGCTTACTAATAATACTTCTGCATTGAACGCTCGATGAAGGAAGAAAAGAAAAGATAAGGAAAGAAATGAAAGAAAAGCATTTAAACTGAGATCCGAGTTGGTCATATCGTGTTTCGTTATTTATACGTTCTTTTTTTTTAACCCATTTCCTTTATTTATTCAAAAATTGGAAAATATATTGGAATTGTATATTGTATTCTGTTGATAATAACATTTCCTTGAAATGATATAACGGTGCTGTGTCACGAAAAATAATGTGTTGCCAGAACCAACTTGGACGCCAGAAAACTAATAACAGACGAACGAACCAACAGGTTGGTTGAGACTACGAATGAGTTAGTTCACCCCAACTATTATTAGTTTTCTGACGCCAAAGTTGGTTCTGGCAACTCATAATTTACCTGTGTTAATTCGTAACCGTTTTTTTTAAGCTGATATTTATTTAGTTATCAATTCTTAGTTACATTATTCAACCAGCGGAGATGACTACTAACATTTATCTAAGGTGTATCTTCTCAAGGGCTCACGGAAAAGAAACGTAAGAATTCTTCCTCGCATCATCAACAATCTTATACATACTAGAAGTAATCCTCTTGGTACCTTCAAATGATTTCTCTCCCTTCAATTTCGACGTGAGTCATTTGTACGCGTTGATAGTTTCACTGGCGGCGATCTTTTCTTGGACTCAAAGTGACAGCCGGAATGAAAGGTTGCTGCTTGTGTCAGAGTACGTATGTGAAATTGGTGGTCTGGTCGGTTCGTTGAAAGGTTCCCTCTCACCGCTCTATCTCTTTCAACCAGTGAAAAGGGAAGCAAAAGCTCGTAGGAAGAAGAATAAAACCGACGGAGAGAAGAGAAATGAGTATGTGCAAGGAAAAAAGGGACGAAACAAAAATGTTACGTCGTGGGGTAGAAAAAGAATGACGAAGCAGAGTTCAGGGCACACACACATTCATACATAGTGGAGGGTTTGCGAAGGGGCGGACGCGAACGTCCGACTGCGGAAAGGTGGCGATGAGTGTAGCGCGGATTGAACAGCCCAGTTCAACCAGAAAAGAGGAGACGAAGAAAGAATGACAGGGAGGTGGGATGGCGTTGAAACGTACACAATTGCCAATTCCCTGGGCAGGGCACACGGTGGAGGTGTAGCGCAGCGCGTGGGTGAAGGCGCCCGTTGATTTCTTTGATATCTGGAGTTATTGTCGAGCGTTATTGGCCGTAGCCGAGTGGCTGATGTATCGATTGACCGAATTCTCTCGTGTTTTTTTTTGTTACCCTTGCCATATATGTATATAAATATACTCTCTTGGAATGGTTACTCCGATTCTTCGGGTATTTGTGCTGCATACCTAGTGGTATTCGAGTATCACAGCCCTCGTATAGTACATTCGATGGTGCAGGAGTCGTGAAATCGTTCAGATGCGTTGGCCTTATATCCACAGATCGTGAAGAAAGAAAAATAAGCACGACGAAAGAAATTGGTGCGGGGACGAGAGGGAATACTGGCGAATGATTTCGAGAGGTTGACAAATGCAACGTATAGAATCCACTCGTCATCTCGGTTGTTGACTCACTTCCTTCGTATCGCATTTTATTGTCAATCAGATGATTGCCCGATGGTAGCCGTTAAGAGCGAGAGATTGATAGAGAAAGACATACGGTAAGGGTTAAATTGCAAGGGAGGTTAGTAGAAAACCAACGGCGGTAAGCGAGCTCTCTCCTAATAAATGCAACGATGTTCAATTCGGGCCACAAAATGGCCCGCAAACGGGGAAACTAGCGGCTACACGATCGTTCCACGGTTCGATAGATCGACCTGATCGTCGAGATCCCGCGCGAATACCAACATTCCGATGGTTTTGCGCTTTCCGGGAACGATGAACGTACGCAAAATTCACTCGGACTACCGCGTACGCTCAGGGAGATCTCTTGCTCACGCTCATGAGAACACGCTCATATATTTCTATCTCTGTATACGGTATACGTACATGTACTATGGTAAAGCCAACAGTGCTTTACATTCTGGGGCCGCGAAAATCTAACCGTAAATGCCAGCTATTCTGCGTTGTGTCACCCCGTGAGTGCAAGCGTGCGAGTGCGTGAGAATGAGTAGCAAACGCTCGGGGAATTCGTGCGTATGTTTGTCGGATGCCGAGCCTGTGTATGAGGTACACTGTGTGCTAACGTAAATATACAATTGTACGTGGAGAGCCTTCTCTCTCGCTTCTCTGCGAACGACCACGCATCGATGGTCCTAGCGAGTGAATATACGAGGCGAAACTCTAATCTATATATGCGTATTAATGTGTGCATGGTCGTGTAACGTATATGTGATCGCGCGAGTGTGCGCAGGTGCGTTTGCGTGAGAGAGCGTGAGTCCGTAAGAGAAGCAGTGGCGATGGTGGCAGGACCGCGCGGAGTCAATTCAATCAATTGGCCGGTACCTGTACTGCGCGTAGGCACCTATTTGCATTTACTGCCCGGGCCTCAGCCACCCAGCAGACCCCGACAGAATGCCGCAACGGACGAGCCGGAAATGAATGTGTTAGCCTGCTAATTGCTAATTAAAAACACCAACCACGCGCGAGCCAATACCGCTACCGGGCGAGCTACCACCACCGCACCCAAGCGAACCCAGCCACCACTCTCTCGAAACCATTTCCAACATCCGACCATCTCGCCTCTGCGATATAGGCTGTAGGCCAAAGCAAAGAGAATTATCGTACTTTTTATAAAGACACAATTGATATAAACTTAATTTTTTTAAATACTTGAAATAATTATGCTAGTCGATATTATTATTAATCAATCAAAGTTTGATTCATTCAATTAATATTAATTCAACTCAAAATTGCAGATCAGTGGAATACTTATTGGTATTAATATATCAAGTTTGGATTGTGATTTTATCTTAAATGAATATTATTTATATTTGGAACATTACTTGCGCTTCAGTTACGGAATTAGCGATATCGATTTTAAAACCGTTTATTGTACTTTTTATTCAGTGCACATTTAACCGGTCTACCGGGTGATCGCTTGCGTAATGCAATGGCTGTACGAAAAGTTATTCCACTCGTTTCTTAGCTTCAAAAGACTTATTACACGCTGTTGAACTTTCGAGCAAAACATCTCTTGGTAAAGCCATGTGTCTAGCGAGAAACTCGGGGAGAAATAGCAAATGATCAATCCCCGGAGTGTAAGGTGAGCGACGAGGCCCGTGAATGAAAAGCTCTTCACTGAGCCGTGAAAGAAACAAAAGATACAGGAAAAGGATCTTATTCTCTTCGCACATTCGAGTTACTCTGAGTTGAGACACCGCAGTAATTTTTCAAGTACCTCTGAGTCCGCAGTGTCATCGGTTTCCCGGGAGAAAGAACGAGACACGCCGTGTCTAACACTCGAAATCCTGTAATCGATCCTCTCTTGCTTCACAAACTCGTATACGGCTTTTCATAGAATCCAGTTTTATTAAGAGGGCCGAAGTCACCTAAAAATCATAAAAATTAAATTGGTTTGCATATGAAATTTCACAATTTGATTTTTAAAAATACGACTTTCAAAGCACAACAAATTGAAATATTTTCATACGTGACATTTTTTTTTTTTTTTTTGTAGTCCAGTTCATCGGTGCAAATTTTATTTTCGTTTTCACCTTTTAGTATTTAGGTTCCATCGGTGAACAAAATTGAGCCGAATATAGGAATTTCCATTTGAAACTCTTTCGCAAAAGTTACAGAAGAAATTTAATTTAAAAAATGACTGCGTAAGAAAAATTTACTACAAACGCGTGTATTTCTTCTGTGCAAGAGCTTCAAATGGAAATTCATACACTCGAGCCAAACAGTATTTATATAAAAGTAAAGACCTTCCAAAGCCAATTTGATCTACCGGTGTAACCTAAGCACTACGACAATTAAAAAATGGAGAAAAAAAAACATTTACAGCGATAATTGGCGTAGAAAAAAAATATGTAACGTATGAAATTGCAGGATTTCGTACTTCGAATGCAGCATAATTACATTTTTATGTTCACGTGTCTCAATCCTCATAATGTAATAGTTCGTGTACTGAAATATTTCGAAAAGAATTTTTTTGCACTCCAATCGTGCGATGAGCGTATCCTACGAAAGTTATTCATCCCTGAAACGATCTGTATATGCAAAAGGTACAATCATATATTTACATTCTAAATTAGGATGATTTCCTTTTATTTCATAAATCTGGTGCTCGAAAGCAGTACACGTTTTCCAACAAAATAGATTGCAGTCAGCGGAGCGTGCAACGCACGCATAAACCTTTTATTTTTTATTTTTATGTTTTACTATCGTTCGGTTGCTCTCTTCTTTGTCTCTGACAAATATATAGTATGACGCACACTATACTATACATTTGCTTGCATACTCGAGAACGAGATTCGAAATGCGCGTGGGCCAGTTAGGGGCTGAAGGCACGGGGAATGGTAAGGGGGTAGGTGACTGTTGCAGGCGAGAATGAAAATACGAGGCAAAGCCGAAGGGGGGGGGGGGGGCGGAGAGAAAATTGCGCTTGTTCGCTTCGAGCTAGCGGGCTCTGCCTCTGGAAATCGCTCGAAAATGCAAAACATATACGTCGTATACGCCTGCTCTCGTGTGCTCGGCCGAAGCTCCTGGCTATATATATATATATATTCTATGTTGTGCCTCTCGTTATCTTGAATTTTCTGTTCGAATGAGAAACAGACTGGTGTGTGTACGATGCAAGAAAAACAAGAAAAAAAGTATCGATGGTTACCCCGTGATTGCGAGGCTTTTCATCAAACCTCACCCTTTCGCTCCGTCATCGGAACGTTTAAGACTTTACACGATTAATTATGTAGACCGAGGACAAAAGAATAGCAAAAGGCTGCAAAAAGTTGTGATCGATGAGAATAAGTCAGAAAAAACTTTCCGTTGCTTAACTTGATCAAGGTGTGAGAGAGAAAAAAGTCGGTGATCGATCAAGATTCCTTTGATGGGCTTTCGGGACACATGTTACACTCGTTCGACTCTCGACCGAGTTAATTTGTCGGGGGTGAAAGGTGCGGAGCTGGTGTAGAAGAACCGAAGAACCCAGGGGCACGCTGTGCGATTCTAGTGAACGACGGGACTCTCCCACACCGCCCTCTTTCACGAAGAATGTTAGCAAGAGTTTCACCGATAGTGCCTTTACTATTACTACTGATACTAATACTACTACTACTACTACTACTTGCGCTACTAATACTAGCACCTCTGCTGCTGGAACCCTAGCTATCCGGTACTGCTCGATCAAGTCCCGCCGAGCTCTCGCACCCGCCATCCCTCTCGTTACAAAACTTTTAACCGTTCACCCGTTCTCTTACGCGTTTTGACCCGCCTCGTTACGTACCCGCGCTCGGCCCGTTTAACTCCGTGGCCGTGATGACGACTCGTGTTTCCCGCTCCGCAGCAACCCCGAACCAGCATGGGCACGAGGACCGATGAATTTTCCTGCTCCTTTCCCTATTTCTCCTTTTTTATCCACGTTTTTTCTTATTTCTCCCGGTTCTCTTCTCTTTTTCATCCAACGTGAGTTCGCCCGAACAGATGCGGGCTCGCATTCGATCGCGCACCCCTTGTTACCCAACTTTTATTCTGCTCTCACTCGTTACCCAAACTCCCGGCTGCTTCTCGTGTCTCGACGATTCCGTATCTCGAGCACGCATTCACCAACTCGAAGCGCGAAGCTGCTCTCTCGTTAGAAAATAGTCGATCGTCTGAATTCATTGGCGTTTCCTGCGGTCGAGAATCAAGCCTCATATGCGAATTCCTTGTTCGCGCTGATTATCGTGATACTAAATCGTTCTTTGACTCCTTAATCACTTCGATCATCTGTCGCTATCAACGGTGCATATTCAATCAGTGGAAGTGAGCGATGCTTGTATCACGATTTTATTTCAAGCACTCGTCGCTCCAAGTTTCGCAAACCAAGTTTCCCTGATCGATCACCTATCAATTGTTGTAACCAACTGTAACTGTTATAATACCTAATCGATAGGTTGATACAACCATTGGAATGGTAGCCTTAACCGATCGATTCATCGTTCTCAACATCTCACGAGAAAGTAATCGTTAAGGTTATTATTCCAATTAGTTGCGGTAATAAATATATGTATTCCCGCAACTAATTTTGAAGAGATTGGGTACGTCAATTTACCAACGTAGCTGACACAATCAATATTTTCCCTATAGCGCGTTTACTTTCTCATTGTTATAGTATGTGTTACCGTATCTTCTTAAAAAATAACCTGGAAAGTCGTGGAAATGTAGTCGCACTCGAATTAATTGTAACTTTATGTCTCCTCGATATAAAATGTTGTAACAGTAACGAAATTGAAGAGAGTTGTAATACACGAGCAGCGGCGTCATATATTGCAACAAAACGAACTCACGGATTGGAAATTCTAGACAAACGTTTTAAGGACTTTCGCACAACCCGTTATCTGTTGCTATAATTTTGTAAATACAGTTCTACTGCTTGGGAATTGTCAATCTCTTGCGTGTAAATGGGTAGAGAATATTAATATACGCCCGTTTGCCGTTTAAGCCCCTTCACCCTTACGTCAGTCCAATTCATACGGTCTAGTCTACGTAGTGCATATCGTTAAATTCTACCTGCAAATGTACTCGATCCACTGTTATTTTCGTCAATGCTACAAGCACTTTTGCAGAACGATTAGAGAGGGCATAAAAAAGTTTACAATGTCAACGCCGGCAATATTCGACGGCATATTGATACGCGGATAAGCAATTAACCAACGATTGGATCTGCCTGCGGCATGTTTCTCCACTTTCCCTGTCTCACTTTGGCTCGGTAACCCTTTCTCTCGCGACCTCGTAAACTATTTATATACCGTATAAATTTTCAGTATATCCCTGCTCTCGCTTGTTCAGGTACACCCGCACATACTCATCCTCTCCATGACAAATACGGGATCGCCGCGAAAATCGGATATTCGGCTCTAGTTGGAATACAGAAAATGTGAGTGTGTGTGACTGCGTGTGACGAATTTTACAGCCGTTCGCATCAGAGTTGGTTCTCCCCGTAGCCATAGAGTGCTCCGAGTCCCTCACATCCTATTGGTATAACGATCGGTAGCGACGAATTCGGCTGCGTCAGCCACTAGTGGGTACCAGTGCAAGACCGCATTGAACCGCGACTGGAAATTCACATGGATTTGCCAATGGGTTGAAGTGAATTCTCGAGGGGTTTAAAAGCGAGTGAGACGGAAGATGGTATGCGTATACGAAACAGGTAACCGAATAGAATGTGTATGGAGTGTGTCCACACCGAGCGTGAGCGGGGAAGAGAAAGAGGAGAAACGTGATGGCTTTCGAGTTTCAGGTATGGTCTCGTGCTGAGAGAGGTAGAATGAAGTCCCTCGGGTTGGCTTCGGACACGCGCCAACCCGGTAATTAGGTATAGATCGCCCGTGAATGGGTCTCGCCGACGGAAAACAATAGGTGGTGTCGTCGTGTTTATGGAAATCCGTGTCCGGAGGGTGGTAGAAAGCGAGAATGAGCATGTGGATGGATAGAATGGAGGAGCGAGTGCCACAGTGAGGCGCGATGAGTGGATTGTACCGCAGGTAGACTGTACTGTCGCGCAATGGTACCCCCACGCCACCGCCTGACGGCGCTCGCCCCGTTAGGGCCTAGATAACGCTTGCAAATCGCATTACAGTAGTGCGCGCGAGCGAACGAGCAAGTGAACGCCAGCCCTCTCGGCCCATCCAGTATCCGGTCTTATATCTACCCTCGCTATATGTATAGTATAGTATCCCATATATGAGATATATACTACCTATATATACATATATACACTTAGAATATAGTACAGCGCTGGTTCTGAGCTCTCCGTAACCCAGCAGCCCCGCCTGCTAACGTACAGCTGGAGGGACTGCATGCTGAGAGCGGCCTAACCGAACGTGACGTCGTGAGACCCCGTGCAGCGAGCTTCTCCTCACACCCATGGAATGATCCGGTATGTGAGACTCGTGTATAGCTTATACCAGAGCTCGGTGTACCTACTATCCACGTATACGGATTAGGAGTGGTACGCCTAATACATCCCCTGTAGACGTTATAATATATTTAGTATATATATATATATATGTATATAGTATAACGTCTTCATTGACCGTCCTTCACTCGTAACCCCCCTCCCCTTTCTCCTTCCAGTTGCCCTACTACTACACTTATCTTTGATGTTCTACGGCCCCGTTTCTCTCCCGCGAGTTTGCGCTCATCCCAGACTCTGGAATAATCGTTGCCGACACTTGCCCGGACATAAGAGCTTCTCATCGACGAGGCTTCCCTGGTCATGCCTCTTGTGCGTATATATGCTATGTATGGGTCGCCCTCATCGTCCTCGTTGTCGTAGTCGTCGTCACCGACATGCCGGTAGAGAGATTCAAGCAGTGAACCCCGTTGGAGCTTGTAGGTTTACGGTGTAAACAGCACGTACGTGTCGACACGGCGCGTCATTAAAGCGTCTCATCGTTACAATCCTACTCCTGCGGTAATGCATCTCTCTACGAAACCGAAATCACCTGTTTAGCAACTCTCACGCAAGCTCTACATCACCGTCAATATTCTCAATATTACTTTTCTCGAAACAGGGAAATTGCCTTTAATTATCCTAAGCGTAAAAACTGACTTTTATTATCGTTGCTGAACAAGTCACAGAGTCATTTGTCGTTAACCGAGTTCATCTCGATAGGTATTAGTCTACAGTAAAAAAAATATACTAAAAAACATGCGGACATGGGAGCCAAATAAAGTTTAAACTTGAGAACAATAAAAAAAACTCAGCGATTAATAATTAAGTGAAAATTTGTACTTTCGTTAAAATTCAGTTGCCAAACGGTTACGAAATCGCGGTTTAAGATAACGAGTTTTGTGCGTCAATCACAAGTGTGGTTCGTTAACTTTATAAAACATCATGAATTTCGCTGGACAATGAATATTTGATAAACATAAAGTAGCTACTGCAATCGTCAAATCAGGTTTGAATTTCTATAATTATTTTTACAATCCTATAATTTTATTATTCAACTACGAACATTCAATATTATTCAATCTTGTAACAAGACTGAAAATGATCTAAAAAATTGTTGCCGGGTGTTCAGAGTTTCGCAGAATATTTGTTTCGTCAAAATATAACGGTGAATTAAAACTGGTACTGGCAGAATGTTTAAAATCTTTGAAACTCATTGAGATTTATTGCATGGGTCGAATGGACATACAATAACCTGAGGATGTGTTGGTGTATGCACAGGGCTAACAAGCGATACCCATGCATATGCGAGAAACTCGGTTCGCATCATTTACATTCCGGATTCTCGCAGCGAGGAGGTACGAGACACTCGAGGGTTGCGCCTGACCCTAGATCTCCATTACGGAGACGGTTTTCGAAGCATACAACATATTACGCGTGTATTTCATCGGATCAAACCGGTACATACGCACGGAAATAGTTATATGCTCTCTGCAGAAAAACCAGAGAATTAGTTACATGGAGATAGTACAACGCAATAATGATGATCCACCGTACCACTCATAAGGATATGATGAAAACATCCAAACGCCACCATTCACCGGTCTACTCGTATCATTCATTCGTTCGTTCTATCGCCAAAGTTCCCTCTAGTCGGAGAAACTCTCATGGATTTTAATGAAATTTCCGTCTGCAGTTAATTCCGAACGATGGCATCCACAGGATATGAGACCACGGGATTGTCGCGGTACCACATCCTTGGTAGTTTCCAATCCCGCGCTCCCCTTGCCACCATATTCGTCGAAATACTTCATCCGTTGGCAGAGTTCAAAGTTCTACGAGGTATCGATAAGGTACGAGTATCGATCGGTTCTATCAACATATTTTCTTGATCCTTTGATATATTTCAACTGTATGATATTGTGAAGGGTACTCCGACACCTCTCAAGATAGATTTTATGATATGTAAGGATGTTCTATTAGTAAAAACTAGTCTAAAACTAAAAATAAAAGAATTTTTGTAAGTCTTGAAGCTTTCAAACATAAATAACGGATGAATAATCTCAGATAGCAATAAATGAATTTAAGCAGTTGACATGAAATATCCTACATGTGATATATTTATAATTTTTTTTTTAGAAATGTTTCATGGAAACACTTACTATTACAACTCCTGTTCTATCATTAACGATTTATTTTATAAGGTTTGTGCAATAAGTAATTTATTTGTAGCGCCTATTTCTCCAGACTGCAACAAAAAAAATTCTTTAAAGGGGCTCGCAAAAGATTGTTTTGGTATCAGCCAACGAGTTTTTATGACAGTAAAAAAAACTTACTACACTGTATCTTTCATAGTACACAGTCCGTCACGTACTTTGTCAGTGACATCGACTATATCTCTGATAGTAGGGTGTCGACGAATACGTCCCACCATCGAACCGGTTAACTGGGCCATGTTCACGTTGGAACGCGAGCTCGGGGCGAAATTGTGTGACAGCATGCTAGGCGAGAGGCCACAGGGTGAACGACAGCGAGAGCAAAAGGAGCGGGGGTGAAATGCAACCTAGTGTGAGGGAAATAGCGAAGGTATATTGAGAGGGATGAGGTTGATGCTGCTGTTGCTGCTTCTGCTGCTGCTGGTAAATGTGGCCATCCCACATCTCGCACGCAACATGCTCACCCCGATAACCGTTCATGCGAAAATTCAAACGGTCGCTCGCGCCTACAGTACATTCGCGATAACGCCAGAGTTGATATCGTCCTATACGAGAAGGGTGAGAGAGGGCGACTAGGTGGAGGAAGCTTTAACGTGCTGGCTGTTGCTGTCGGTGTTCCCGCTGTCCGTCGGGGGGAGAGCGTGATCAATACTGTGTCATTATTAGTATCGCCTGCGTGTCCATAATGTGACAATGTGCTCTGTCACTCCTCGTATCCTCTGCACTCCACAATCATCTCCTCTGTGACAATATATCTAGCAGGATATTCTTGATTGATACGATTATGCCGGGAGGCTCTCTTTCTCTCTCTCACTGTCTCTCCCTACGTCGATATCCAGAGTACCGAAGATATTCCTGAAACAATGTACATCGTAGCTTGAACACATGTTTACCACTTGTACTACTGAATCAAGCCAGAAGAAATCTGTAAAAGCCCAAACGATAGTTGTGAGGTCTCTTTTTGTCTTTCTGGATTGCTCACTCTTCTTTCATCCGCGCTTTTCCTTTGCCTCGCTACACGTCCACGTGCTCGTTTTTCTAAGCTTTCTTTCCAGCACTGGAGTATACACATCACCCACCCAGAGAGAGAGAGAGAGAGAGAGAGAGAGAGAGAGTGTGTGTGTAGGGTCGGGTTGCCTCCTCTACCACTGGGTCATTCCACAACCCCTTCTGTCTCGCACACCCATCTTCATTTATTTATCTCACACAGTGAGCGCACCCGTGCATCCTCCCTGCGTATTTCCGGCACCGTGAGTACGAAATGAGAGACAACGATTCGAAACCTTTTTGCGGCAACTCGGCCCATTTCTCTCGTGTAAACAGGTATCTCATTCGCTATCCCGTACTCGTGGCTCAGTCCCACAGTTCTCTCCTTTTCTTTTGTGCACTTTTCCTCGTATACTCCCCGCATATCTTCGTTTCTCCTTCTCACTTCAAACTCACCGCGAAGGCGGCTGTGGTGCTGTTGCTGGCGGCCCACCGAGCGAGCATTCGTATCTGCATTTCTACCCGCTTTCCGTCCAATCTCCCTCTTCCTCTTCCTCTCTGCATCTGCATTTGCATCTGCGTCCAAATCTCTCTTCCCTTTTCACAGATTTCCTCTCTTTCTATCTCATTCCACACCCCTTTCGCGCTTCTCGCGTAATTATTTCTATCCGCGATTGTGATGCAAATTTTTGCTGTTTTGCGCGCCCATTCCACCGAACTCACTCCTCTTTTCTCCTTTATCCCTTCCCGTTCTACCGTTCCGGCATCGTCACTCGCACTCCCCACAGTCCCCAACAAGCTCTAAGTCTAGCGTGCACGAGGATGCGATTCACTCGAGTTTTATTGTCGCGATACTACGTCTCTCTCCCAGACCATTCCCTCTCAACTTTCGCCCTTCTTTTTCCTCCTCCCCATTCCGTTGATTGCAAATTTGTAATTTAATTCCTCGGTGTCCTAAACGTTATTAACCCTTTTATGAATTATATTCCATCACTTTGCGAAACGCTACTCGTGGTTAGATAACGCCGATTATTCGCGCATTTCTCGGAAAGTCGAGGGGTTTGGAGAGCCGAAACGGGAATATTCCTGCATTTTCTCTACTCAGCAGCCCTTTGAGTAGCTCGCCTTGTCTGCTACACATGTTGGTTTGACCGGCTTTCTCGAGAACCCTCGTTGACTAACGGTGAGGCATTTATCCAAGTATGCCGGATTCCTGCTGAAGCTTTTAGACGGTGAATGAGATCGTGACCGTAGAAGCCTGGGGCAGCCATAACGGAAGTACCCTCGGTAATTACCGGAGCGGCGCTAATTAGCTGCAATTAGCGTACCTTCTGCCAATGCGTACGTATAACAGCCTTTGAACATGCAGACATACATAGATTCCGAGAAATGATTCGGTTAGCCCCGCGATTTCGATTCAATTTTGAGCATCGACATTTATTTGTCGAATATTAGATGAAAGAGGAAGGAAAATAGGAAAATGAATGGTTAATTTGCTCTTCTGAACGTTCATTCGATGATCGTAGGACCGGGTATGTCAACCGACTGTCCCTTGACATTCTTGATATACATTTTCTGGATATGTCGGAATGAAGCATAGACGATGGTGAAGGACACTCGAAGCTTCGAATTTATCCCCAGTGGGACGTATACAAGACTGCTGAAACGTTCGTATATTCCCCTAGACGGAGGGATCTTCACTCTAACTCGACAGAATAAACGAACTCTAATCGAGCGAAAGTCCACCTAGGGGAGCTGACTCGTAGGATCGAAGTTATCCACTCGCCTCTGCTCATCCCCATCCTTGCAACGTTGCAGTTGCTATCTGAACCCTCGAGCTAATGTGGCATCCGCGATTAAATAAACAGTAATCGAGTCCTATGGGAAGAGCTTGGAGAAACTGGCTCACCCAGTCGGTTACAGCATTCAAGGGTAGTTTAGTTTGTGATCCATTGGATTTGTTTTCCCACGTAGTTCAGTGGTTCGCAGTGATCAACGAAGATTATCAGTGGCTTGTGAAACACCCCAGAAATTTCTCCTTTGAAACTTTCTCAAAGATACTTACACCGTAAACCAGATAAAAGTTTACCGAGGGGTACCATTATTATTTCGCTGCTTGAGTTCCCTGAAAATATATTCACTACTTCTTAGCTGCGTTTTCTACCATTTTCTGACTAAATTCAATAAAGCTATCGTTGATTCTTTTGTCGTAGTACATCCACATTGCGCACCAGATCTTTTGCAACGGTTGGTATAACCCTCTGATAAAATTTTACTCGTTTAATATTATTCCGCAGTGCTCACTTCCGCTCGTAGCTTATTCTTGAGAAAAAATTCTGGTTTTTCAATGAGGTCAGAAGGGTAGCTGAAAAAAGACGTAAGACGACAGGGAATAGGGGGCTCATTAAAGGCACCGTGGGTCAAGGGTCATGCGGAACAAACTTTTGTGGAAACGACGTTTACCACAAGTGTACATATAAAAGCGAGATATCCACAGGAGAAATAGACCAAGAAGAGATAAACAGGAAAAAAAAATTGGAGAGCAAAACCTTTAATGTCCCGGTTGCCCTTCTTCGTGGTTCTTCGACTCTCAACTCAACCCCAGCCAGCTTTCCGACTTCCTTACTTATCTCAGAATTTCCATGATCAAGAAAGAAGCGGAGAATACCAACGTCAATCGCGAGATAAAAGCTGTGAGCTAGCGAGTGAAAGATCACAAAATGTTGAAAGAAAAATAACTTCAAGAGAGGGAAAGAGAGAGAGAGAGAGAGAGAGAGAGAGAGAGAGAGAGAGAGAGAGAGAGAGAGAGAGAGAGAGAGAACAAGCAAAATGAAACTTCTCCGCGTACGTTCTCACATTGGCCGAGTTTCCACGACTTATTATCCTATTCCTAGTCCTTCGAATCGACTCCTTTCCATTTCTCCTACCGTACCACCATCCCTTCGCAGCGGTTTAGTACCACTGCCGCGTCTTCTATTTACCTCCTCTCTGCTTCTTTCCCTTCTCGAAAACGTACTTAAGCCCTGCATACGAATTGCGAAATAAACCCCGGGCGTAGACACAGCTTCCCTTTCCTCCCTTCTATTTATTTGCTCTTTCTACCTTACCCTGGTCTATTTAACAGAGTCTTCCTCCTCTCTGCCTCCCGATATATTCTCGAGAGCACAAAATCTTTCCTGGATTGTTTATACCCAGAGCCAGCCTCCAGTACAAACAGTATTAAGCCAGTACACGGTAGCTGAGAGCCAAACTCGCTGGCGAAACGTTCGAAACACGTTCTTCTTCCTCCATAGCATGTTTTACTTCCTCCAATCGCTCATTCCGTTAGACAGGAGTAAACGCCAGCGTCGCTCATTCTATCTTGTGTCGTTGTCGTTATTCTATTGGTGTATACGTCTCTGTCGCTCGTTTCTCAGGTCCCATCATGGAACAAGGAAATCGCGAGTTACATCCCTCTGCAAAATACAGTGAGTTTCGTTGTCGTCTTCTGCTTGTGACTGTTTACTCTGGAACGCTCCGATTCCCCCGGGCTTCATCGGGCAACAATATTGCTTCGGGGACCTGACAACGGGGGCTGAGTCGAGAGAGGATGAGAGACCGACGAAATAAAAAACGACACGAGATAGGATCCTCCGAAACGGTGACTCCTTTCCGATCCAGCGGAAACGGACAGTGAGTCGTTCACTAACAAGTTAAAGGTGTTGTGTGCTCCTCTGACTTATAGATTCTGATTTTCAAGGAAAAATAATTTATTTTACTTTACACTCCGATAAACTCTCCGCTTCAACTTGTGTCTCTTGTCGCCTGTTTTCATCGCTAATGCTGTCACACACTTTTAACATGCCCTTTTACCTTTTCCCCTGAACCCTTTTCGGGCACAGTTCCGCAGTAGTTTAGTTTGTTTCGTCTCGAAAACTTTGCCTTGGGGTGTGGCACCAGCCCAGCGGAGTAAAAGCTCTGATTCGGCGCTAGACCTCGAGAGACAGAAAGATAGCGTATCCTCTGGACTACTGGTATCTGGATTCGGATGAAGGGTTTTACAGGCTTCCAACAGGGACACGATGGTCCCAATTGCCAGCAGGCCTCTCACACCCGCCCATTCTCTCTCTCTCTCTCTCTCTCACTCTTCCAGCACTCTCTGCTCGACCAGAAAATGCCTCGAGCGTTCGAGTTTGTTGTCTCTCATTGTCGAGACTCGTGTCTCTTCCGTTTCGGAACGGCGCAATTTCTACCGGTTCCCCGTACTGTATAGCCAAAAACTCTTCAGCAGCGCTGGGTGTAACAACGTGAAGAAATAAAGAAAGAGGACAGGAGTCAAATGTTTGTCAGACTGACGATGTTTCGTTTCTCAACGCAGTGTGTAGCATCCGTGCACTAGACACAATGACTCACCCTCTGGCATGACAAATGGCACGCTAGCCACTACAGAGACTGCCTCTTCGCCGTCACCTTCCTTCTAGTACCTGTGAATTCGTTTCGCTTTTCCAGACTTCCGTATCCACTGGCGCAATAAACCATACAAAGTACTCAAGAGCGTGAGGATTAATTGTTCGTAACATTGTTCTGGTTATGTAAAAAAAAGTTCCACATTTATTTTATTATTATTATTTTCTATTTAAAAAAATGTAACTCGTGTTACGACTTTTTATATTAAGTATAAGGGATTTTTGTTAAATTATAAGAACACCGTTACCGATTTTTCATATTTTTTTGTACCGATAAAAAGAAATAAAATATTTCTACTACGATCGGTACCCCCTTTCCCCATCTAAGGCTAATTTAAAAAATGTCCTTATTAGTATCGATAGGTAAACCATTTGTTTTTTTTTTTTTTTTTTGTAAGGTTTAATGACTACGTATAAATGCCAACCTTTTATTCATTTGTTTTCTCTTTACTTTTGTGTTGAATTTTATGAAAAAATAGTTCAACTACGGACAAATAATAGAAAAAGTAGAGGCCGATCTTTCGTACAGGCGTACTTAGCACTGTTTTAGCAAAATCCATGGTATAGTAAGCTTCCAGTTGTCGAGTTAATCGAATATCAGTGTCGAGTGAGGTGTGATAAACTCTCGGTTCTCCATATAATAGATAGAATCGATCGAAACACGCCCGATTTTCCGACGCCGGATAACCCAAAATAATAAAAAAAAATGTTCTCGTGCAGGAGTGCACGCCCGAACAATCCCCTGTGTCTCTCATAGCAAACCGGATTCACCTGGCTAGAGGCATAACGCTGGTTATTCATATTTTTTTTTGACGCTGTCAACTCTTAAATTTACACACGAAATGCACGTACATCCGATCGATCTTCCAAATATCCCGTTGCGAGAACGCCCCATAGATCGCATAATTCTGGAATGGTGAGAGGTTGAGTTTTCAATGACGTTCCAGCGTTCGTCTACTTCCGTTATTGTTATGGCGATCAATGTTTTCATACTTTTTCTGGTATCGTCGAATAAATGTTATAATTTTCGATAGAGCGTTATCATATCCACCTCTGTGTTAAACTGAAAAATCACGAAATTCGTGAATTCTCTCTGACTTTTATTACCACGATTTAAAATACACCGTAACACGGATGGAAAAAATTTTGCAAGGGCTATCGTATCACGCGAAGGTGGCATTATGACTGCCGGTAGACCTGTCGGTTTCTCTTGATTAGAGACGCCGGAAGAGAAACAGTGGAAAGAGAGAGGAGGTACTGTGAGAGACGCCAGAACCAGGCGTCGTTAGGTTTTGAGGTCGAACGTGAAATTGTGAAGTATAAAGCGTCGCCAGCACCAACCGTTACCCTGGTAGCAAGAAAAAAGAATGTAAAGAATGAAGAGAGGGTTGGAGAGAGAGAGAGAGAGAGAGAAGGGAAGAATGGCGTAAAGAAAGGTCCGATCCGAGCAAGCTTGCCAAAGCTCGTTAAACGTTCGACTCACGAGCAATTAACCTAGTGACATGAGAAGCATCAGGTTCCGTGGGATGAGAGAGCGAGAGAGGGTAGATTGTGCGCCGGAAAGCGGGGAGTTAACATGCCTGCAACGGGGAGATCATCCGTTAACGTCGATAGGTCGATAGGTCGAGCTCTCGTGCATTACGTGCAGCCATAGCTCTAGGGTGGAGGACGAAGCCCGGAGCGTAGAGTGGGTGGCGCGAGGGAAGGTGAGAAGTGGTTGAAGCAGAGTAAAGGACAGGGATGAACAACCCGGGGAACCCAAGAATGTCACGTACGAATAAACCATGGATGGGTTAAAGAAGAAGAAGGAGGTGGAAGAGGATGAGGAGAATAAGAAGAAGGCAAAGAGTGGAACGCGCCATCAATTGAACAGTTGAGTTTGCTAAAGTCGTTGGAGGTACTACTTTATTCCGAATGGCATTATTTTATCAAGACAATTTTTCTCCTCAACTATTGACCTGAATAGAATGTGAAAGAAAAAAAAACGAAAACAATTATCGTAATCTTCTCGTCAGCATACTTTGGTTTATTTATTATATTGAATTTTGATGATTTTATTGACTCAGGGGAGTGGAGAAGCGATGTAGCAACCGTTATATTGTCGATAAATGGAGAGGGAAGAGTGGGAGTGGCGTCGGCAGAAAATTTATGCGAAACGGGGCAAGCCACTTAAGAGCCTCCACTGGTTATCTATCATCGTGCCACGGATAGTGATAGATAATATCGCGAGAGTGAGAGAAAGCAAGATATCAGTTTTCTTTTAGCTTCGAATCAGCGTGTAGACTTATCAAGGACGAATCATCACTCTCGATTCAATATACGACCTGGGTTGCATATCCCATTTGCCATCGGCCTCGAAACCTTTTGAACAAGCCAGAGAGAATCGTGATACGAAAAAAGAAAGAATAAAAAACACGTCCCTCGACCCATTCTCCCCATTACATCCACTTTTTACTCTTTCACTTCTTTTCACCATGCTCCTTCCTATCGACTTCCACTCGAGACCTATTTTTCATGCAACTCCGGCATTAGAAGCCGTGTAACGTCGCGGCTCGATTTACAGGTTCAGCTCACGCGAATCTCTCTCTCTCTCAAACCTGCCAGTCGCGATCCGCTACAGTACTGCTGGTACCGTCCTGGCACGCTCTCACTTTCTTGCCTTCCCTTATGCACCAAGGTACGTCTATTCAGTTATTTAACCATCCAGTCACCGTTTAAACTATTCCATGCAAAGTTTTACGAGTTTTCTCATTGGAAGTAACAATTATAAAACATTGATGACATATAATAGTCCAATAATCGTTTGTTCGTGACTTTTTTTTTCTTCTAAAACAAGGCAAAGCTCTCTGTTTGTGACGTTTGACAAGGAGTAGCTTCGAAATAGGTAAAGCGGTAGAAGTCAGGTAGATTGTGGAAGTGGAAGGCAGTCATGTACAAGGGTAGTTTTGCTGGTATCCCGGAACGAAACGTTGCCAGAGAGGAAACAGCAGCAGGTGAAGGCTAGACGGTTATACGAACGACGAATCCAACACGTGTTCGAGAACACGCTCCATCGGTCTTTTAGAACGAAAGCGTGAGCGAGCGGCCCATAGTTCCGGCACGTACGCTAACCTAATACAACGTTTCCATCGAGCTCCGTACGGAGAGTCGAGTGTGTCGGTGTAACTGGATGAGGAGCATGAGAAGGACCGTAAAGGAGTAGGCGAGGAGTCGACGTGTATTTAGAAGCAAATGGTGGTTAGGTCTCGAGGCACAATGTCTCGGTCTCGTAAGGCTATCGGCGAATAGGCAGACTCGACTCCGGGTGTAAGCTTGCGAGGTTGTAGCGCACCGTGTCACCCTTTCGTCGAGTACTCGCCGACAAACACCAGAAAGAAAACCAACCGTGAACTCTCGTTACCTCACGATAAACACCGAAAGTAATTTATGCGAGTTTGAGAACGCGAGAGATATCCGCCAGAATACTTCCAGAAAGTCCGACGAGAGACATGACGAGTCTACCGGGCGTTTAGCGGGAAATTTCACGTCACCGCTACTATTCAAGTCACTTTTCTTCATAAAGCTTCAATTTGATTTTTTATAAGTAGCCTGAACGAACATTATTCTAGAATTTTTGCGTTTACTTGAGAAAAGGTCGTTCTGGATTGTAACGCGAGCGAAAATAATAAGGTACAGCAAATAGTTGCAGACTTCGCACAGTCTTCCAGCGACGGAGACAGATAAATACGGAAGATTCAGGAAGAGACTCTTAAGCTTTGATGATCTATCCCGGTGTACGAAGAGACGCGTCACAATCTCTTTGGAGGAGAAGGCGAGGGGTGGACGTGTATTTAGAAGCAAATGGTGGTTAGGTCTCGAGACACAATGCCTCGGTCTCGTAAGGCTATCGGCGAATAGGCAGACTCGACTCCGGGTGTAAGCTTGCGAGGTTGTAGCGCACCGTGTCACCCTTTCGTCGAGTACTCGCCGACAAACACCAGAAAGAAAACCAACCGTGAACTCTCGTTACCTCACGATAAACACCGAAAGTAATTTATGCGAGTTTGAGAACGCGAGAGATATCCGCCAGAATACTTCCAGAAAGTCCGACGAGAGACATGACGAGTCTACCGGGCGTTTAGCGGGAAATTTCACGTCACCGCTACTATTCAAGTCACTTTTCTTCATAAAGCTTCAATTTGATTTTTTATAAGTAGCCTGAACGAACATTATTCTAGAATTTTTGCGTTTACTTGAGAAAAGGTCGTTCTGGATTGTAACGCGAGCGAAAATAATAAGGTACAGCAAATAGTTGCAGACTTCGCACAGTCTTCCAGCGACGGAGACAGATAAATACGGAAGATTCAGGAAGAGACTCTTAAGCTTTGATGATCTATCCCGGTGTACGAAGAGACGCGTCACAATCTCTTTGGAGGAGAAGGCGAGGGGTGGACGTGTATTTAGAAGCAAATGGTGGTTAGGTCTCGAGACACAATGCCTCGGTCTCGTAAGGCTATCGGCGAATAGGCAGACTCGACTCCGGGTGTAAGCTTGCGAGGTTGTAGCGCACCGTGTCACCCTTTCGTCGAGTACTCGCCGACAAACACCAGAAAGAAAACCAACCGTGAACTCTCGTTACCTCACGATAAACACCGAAAGTAATTTATGCGAGTTTGAGAACGCGAGAGATATCCGCCAGAATACTTCCAGAAAGTCCGACGAGAGACATGACGAGTCTACCGGGCGTTTAGCGGGAAATTTCACGTCACCGCTACTATTCAAGTCACTTTTCTTCATAAAGCTTCAATTTGATTTTTTATAAGTAGCCTGAACGAACATTATTCTAGAATTTTTGCGTTTACTTGAGAAAAGGTCGTTCTGGATTGTAACGCGAGCGAAAATAATAAGGTACAGCAAATAGTTGCAGACTTCGCACAGTCTTCCAGCGACGGAGACAGATAAATACGGAAGATTCAGGAAGAGACTCTTAAGCTTTGATGATCTATCCCGGTGTACGAAGAGACGCGTCACAATCTCTTTGGAGGAGAAGGCGAGGGGTGGACGTGTATTTAGAAGCAAATGGTGGTTAGGTCTCGAGACACAATGCCTCGGTCTCGTAAGGCTATCGGCGAATAGGCAGACTCGACTCCGGGTGTAAGCTTGCGAGGTTGTAGCGCACCGTGTCACCCTTTCGTCGAGTACTCGCCGACAAACATCAGAAAGAAAACCAACCGTGAACTCTCGTTACCTCACGATAAACACCGAAAGTAATTTATGCGAGTTTGAGAACGCGAGAGATATCCGCCAGAATACTTCCAGAAAGTCCGACGAGAGACATGACGAGTCTACCGGGCGTTTAGCGGGAAATTTCACGTCACCGCTACTATTCAAGTCACTTTTCTTCATAAAGCTTCAATTTGATTTTTATAAGTAGCCTGAACGAACATTATTCTAGAATTTTTGCGTTTACTTGAGAAAAGGTCGTTCTGGATTGTAACGCGAGCGAAAATAATAAGGTACAGCAAATAGTTGTAGACTTCGCACAGTCTTCCAGCAACGGAGACAGATAAATACGGAAGATTCAGGAAGAGACTCTTAAGCTTTGATGATCTATCCCGGTGTACGAAGAGACGCGTCACAATCTCTTTATCGTCGACTTAATGCATTTTTCAAGGTTGAAAATATCGTAAAGGAGGCGGCATGCGGTGAGGAGATACCAGTCTAGAACGAAGAAAAGGTCGTAACAGTGATAAGCCATGAACGACAGTGTCTCCTCGGTCACAAAGCAAGGGATGATGTACTTTGAGGAGCGCAGAAGGAAAGCGAATACGGAGCTTGAAAATAAAGTGGATGCAACGGTGGAAGGACTGCTAGTCGCAGTTTTCCTGAATCAAGACTGTACTGCTGTCTTGAACTCTTACAATTTGATAAATAAATTCAAAACTTCTCATTGCTGAGGCTGAATGTCGTTCCGAAGATCAAACTGTGTTTTTAAGTTGCAGTTGAGTCGAATGAAGGAAGATCCAAGGCTGAATTATGGAGAGTGTGAACCGTTAGGGTGAATCTAGGTCTCGATGTCGTGGCCTAATGAATAGGGAATACAGAGATGATAAACGAGGGAGAGGAGGAGATGGGTTAGGTCAGGTCTCTACGATATGGACCACTCTCGGTCGGTGTACCAAGACAACCCTATCCCCCATCGTGTAGTTCATCCCACAGACAGGTATAGCGCTAAAATCTTGTTTGAATTGGAGATACCGAGTGTACATCTTGGTACCCTTGGCTCGGAATGCGCGAAAGCTCACCGTCGTCGGACCGCCGTGCCATTCCACCGCGACAGTCTATAGTTTGTACAGGTTATATAGGGAGCTTAGAAGGGTATAAGCAGCTTACTCGATGGTCGGGAGTTCATCTCCCTTTGTTTATTTTCCCTTTCCTCGCTTCCTCCCTTCACCAAACGAACATGAAATGCAGTGTTCACCATTCGTTTTTCGTTTATTCTCCTCGATCGAATTCCACGAGAAAAACCAGGTAGATTGTTTCGTTTAGCCGTGTTTGACTTATTTCTTTTATTGCCTTCCATCTCCCCTACGCCCAGGCTTTCGAATAACGTGCATTCGACGGGCATGGAGTGTGGTTGTTGCTTCTTTTTTTTTTTGTACGGCGGGACGTCGATTTGTGTTGTAGCCGCCCGTCGCAGCACACGAAAACTTAGCCAGGGGGAAATTGAAATAAAAATATATGGTTCAAGAAGAGGGGTGGGGGAGAGGGCACGTCCGGTCGCTGATGGCCGACGAAGCTCTCCGGTGTTTGATTCTCTTTCTATATCCAATCAATCGGGAATCGCCGTGCTATTCATTTTTTTAAGGGAAGGTTCGAACTGTATATCATTTCCTCTCCATCCTTCATTCTGTTTGTTCATCATTCACTGTTTTTTAATAGATCAACCGTCTCTCGATCACTTTGTCGATAAAATGTAACTTTTAATCGTAATAACTTTCTGATTAATCGGGGAACGAGTATAGTCACTCGAACTATTTTCCAAAGTTAACAAAATTATACATTTGTAATTTTCGAGATTTCTCCTCTAGTTTTATCGTTACTTCAGTTGTACGGTGAAGAAAGTGCAAAGAGGAAATGGACATTATTTAGTTTCTTCGCTTAGCTGTGTCGAACAATGGCTATTTGTTTTCATTTCATAAACTCTCGTGACTCCCGCTGTTTCCAATCCTTCCAGAACGAGGGATAACAGAGCTGCATTCGCCTTCTTCCCTCCTGGTTATTTCGTACCTTCAACACTCCATGGACTCAGTAATTCTGATGCTACTGTTACTTCTGCAGTTGCATTCAATTGGACTATTCGAGACTGAGAGACATTACGAGCTACTACATCGTGACTGCTGTGGAGGTAAACGAGTGAAAGGCAGTGCAGACCAGCGACAACCTGTAGACAAGGGTCGATGAATTTCTCACGTTCTATTCGTATGTCCTCTAGCTGTGCTTCCTATAGATTGTTTATTCTTGGAAACAATTATCTCCATACAATTCACTTTCCAAAGAACGATCGCCGCTTACAATTATCGATGTAATTATGTAACTTACGAATTCTATGATTTATTGTGCATTGAATTCGATGAGAAAGGGATCTCAAAATGGTTTTAAATTACTGAAAAATTAGATATTTCTACTAAGATGCACATAGAATCTTTGCTAAGTACCAAGTTGTTACGGTAGTAGTAGTAGTATTTGTATTCCTACTAAATTATCTAGAATTTTCAAGTCATTCAAACGGTTCACTTGTCGGCCTGTCACACTTGCGGTGGAAGCGAACGTATAATTTTTATTAAGCTATACAAAACTTAAACTGAAAAGTGTCCATGTAACATACTCCTCTGGTTTTTTGCTTCACTACGAGAGAAATATCCATTTAATATTCCGTCTCAGAAGATCAGCTATTTGAACCGTATTACCGATAGAGAGATACAGCGCTGAATTATACATTTCTACAAGTACAGACATCCAGTGGAGGAGTACTCCGATTTTTCGTTCATCGTGAACTACAAAATGAACGAGGAAGAGCGAGAAAAGATAAATGCTACGAGTATTTCGAAAAAAGAATTCGATAATCTCTACGGAATATAAAGGAAACGAAAGTAATAGGAAAAATAATGAGGAGAGAGAAGGCAAGGAAGTTCACAAACGCAAATCTACGCGTCGTCCTGTGAAGCCCGAGGAAATTTTTCTATTCTTTTTAGGATACAGAGTAACGAAAAGTAAAATATCTTACTCTCTTTTACGGCAATTCTTACCGAAATACAGCATTACAGTTTTTGATAGCGACTGCGATATAGATGTCACTTCACTTTAAGAATAAATGTAAATAAATGTTGATGATAAAAATATTTGAAAATAGATACTTAACTATAAAAATGGAGCAAATGCGTTCAGTGTACCACTTTCGAAAGTACACATTAAGAAGAGAGTAACACACAACAACGAGAAAGTGCGAGGAAACGGTATACGAGCAAACTAGTGCGAGTCGGTGGGCTAGTCAAAGTGTGTCGTTAGGTTCACTCGATTGCTCGAACGCAGCTGAATGTTGGCCGTGGGAGCATGTGCGTATCCGTGACGAAAGGCAAAAACCTATGAGTTGAGATCAAGAGAAGCGGTTCAGCCAGTATAGTTAAAGGCGGAGAGAGTAAACGACAGATTGAGTTTGAAAGGGAAGCGGACGCGTCATTATTTCGTTAATTAAACGAACTTTGGTATCTGCTCCGCGGGCGGCAGCAATTAAACGAGCCCTTTGAGACGTAACACCGGCACCTTGACTTTAACGACAGTCGTACTTCCCTCCGCAGTTTAGATTATCCTGGCTGCATGGCTCCCTCCCTTACCCTCTTCTAGCACACGTCTCATCTCCCTTCCAGAAATCAGAACCCCTGTCGCACAATCTAACCCCACCTCCTTCTCGTGTCTCCGAACGAAATAATTAAATCTAAGAAAGGACCAGGTATCTCGTAACCAGCCTCAACATTTCCCTTACAACTTCACTTTCCACCTCTGTCTCACTCTCGCTCATCCAACCCGGTATCGTAACACACGCACAGCATCTAGGTAAGCCATTGCCACTGCTACTTTAGCTTGTTCCCCAGGGGGTTGTACTGCGGCGCTTGCTTCGTTCACCACCTCTCGTTCCCTTGATGACGAAAACGTTTGCTACGAACAAAAAATTAAAAATAAAAAAAAAAACCTTCGGTACGCCGAACGACTAAACTTTCATCATAATGCGAAACTTTCTTTATTCTTTTAGTGCACCCTTATTTTTACAACTTTATGCAAATTCTTTACAGTGTGCCTCCTTGCTTTCTGTAGCCACCATGAAAGGTGGCTAGCTGCATAGTTGGTTGACTGAGCGTTTTGCGTGCTTCTCAAACTCTTTGGCTATTCGTGGTGTCGGCTGCAAAAGGTCGAACGAAGAAGAATAAGTAAAGTGATGGGTTACTTTGTTAGAGGAACATAAGACGTTGTGTTAGTTTTGGGCCAGTAGAGTAAAACTGGGTAGAATGACACAGGGACATTACGACGTGTTCTTCTCTATTGTACATTTAAGGGACAAAAAATTCTGAAAAATTGTTACAGTGTCTACAAATTTACTGGAATAGATGTGGGAGGAAAGCAAACAATTTAAAAGATGAGTGTGGATTTATAAATAATTCATTTTACTCAAATAACCCCGTCAGGGATAAACGGGTCTTTGCGTGAAGTTAGAAATCGAGTGATTAAGGTTAAATTTTTTGGGGATCTATCTGTGCGGAGTAGTCAGAGGGTAACTTGAGGCACTTGGGGATGCGTTTGAAAATATCGGAAAATAACATTATATGGACAATCAAGTGTGTAAGCGTCGGCTTTATGGGAAATTTAGATGTAGGGAAGAAAAATCTGTCAGTGACCAATGGTAAAAAGTAATAAGATTTCGATGCAAGCAGAGTATAACCATCACGAAAACATCAATAGAGAGTGACAAAGGTGAAGTCTGGTCGGTAAAGAAGACAGGTGCAAGATAACCTTAAGAAACTCACTCCAGGTATTTAAGGCCTAAATCTAAAGTATCATTGTTGTAAAATAAAAACTACATTTGTCAACGATGTATATTTTTATATTTTTGGTGGCCTATATCACTTTTGTCTGAGAGATTGGTTAAGCACTGACAGTTGTCGGAGCTTTCGAACATTGTTCGGCATCGTGCGAAAGAAAAATGACGTTTGTCAAGATATTTTAAGCTAAACTATCTGATTTTATTTAGAGTGGTGACATTGTTTTGATCAGATGTTAAGATGAAATTTTTTTGGCAAATCGCAACTCGGGATATGAGTCAGCGCCGCCTGGATTCCTGTGTTATCGATCTCAGAAAGATCTCTAACAATCGAATCATTAATTTTTAGTCAGCTCTGATTGCCTCACGCATTCTTCAGGAATTAATGAGGCAACCAGACCTGACGATTTTTAACTTCTGAAGAAGTTATCTGATTTTATCTCAAAAACGTTTTAAAACGTTCTCATTTTATCAATAAAACACAATATACAGTGTGTTAAGTAAGAGCGTATACAGCATAACTTGCAGTCGGTAAGTGATACGAACCTGAAAATTTTTGTATTTGGATTAGCGAATCTCCGCCTACGGCGCATTATTCGAAAAGTTTAAGTTTTTATCGATCTTCCGTCAGAGAAACACAGAAATCGCGATGTGTGACGTGTATTCGAAACGTTTTGAAGCCGTGGGAATTGGCATCATCACACTCGATTGGCCATCACAATCGCCTGATGCTTATCCCATTGAAAATGTCTGGGCCTACATGAAGCAGAAGATTCGAGGGAAACGTCTCTTCACTTTGAAGCAGCTCTCTCGAGAAATTCGACGCATTTGGAAGGCACTCCCCCAAGAATACGCCGAAAATTTGGTAGAAAGTATGCAGCGGAGATGCCAAGCGATTATCGACGCTGATGGTAATTGGACCCACTATTAAAGCTATTGCGCATTGCACCGAATCATGTTGAACGTGTATATGTAAAAAAAAAATCTTACTTAACACACTGTAACCTCGTTCGCTTCATTAAGGGCGTCCTATAGGTGAGGTAAGGTAAAATGTATTTGTCTCGAGACGCTGCGACGTCTCTCGATATGCTTTATGGTTACTACAGCATGTACTCGTATATGGAGGTTAAATTTGTTCGAAGTGTGTTTCTGTGTAAATTTGCGCCGTGCTCTGCCAAGCGATCACTTATGCCAGTTCACGCATAAACAGTGATGAACCGTGAAGCACTCTCTGACCCTCTCCCGAACATCATGGCCCTCAGGCGTGCGCACCACTGTTCCTTCGCTGTTCGTCCTTCCAACACCTCCGTCGAGTTCTCGAGCCCCCTTTCCTCACCTTCTGGCAAACGTGAAGTTTGAAGTGCACGCGAGCGCGTCAGACTCAACTTGAAATTGAGTTGTCATACACTCGGCCGAAGTTATAGTGCCTTTATAATGCGCCGGAGACTGTAATGCGAAAACTATTAGAGTTGAAACTGGGATATATGTACATTGGAGAAGGGTAACAGTCTTCGTGTCATTGTATGCCATGACGTCGTCTCCTAGATTCTGCGACAAAGAGAAACGCCAATGAGATAGCACGAATGAGAGTTCAAAGTATGGTACATTGATATTTTCGTCGAATATCAATCTCTTGACACATCAAATTATCAAAGATACAATTTTCGAGAGAAAATAATTAATTTGTGCATCGGCACCGCTTCTTTTATAAAGCTAATGTAAGAAAATCATCGTCCGAATCTCAATAATCTTTTAAACAATACAGTCAAGTCTCGCTGTACTCTCAAAATAAAAAGCAAAAAAAATTATATCAAGTTACTAGGCGTTTGTTGGTGACCTACGGTAATGGTTGTAACGAAAGTACGAACAAATAGCAATTTGTGTTTTACTTATGGTACAAAATTTCAGCACGTTGGGTCAAACCATTCTAGAATTATAAGCGCTTTACTTTTGAAGTCTTTGACATATTTGCACACACACGCACACGAATGCATCGCTAGCAGAGTGTCAAGTGCGAAGAGTCGCACTGCGGAATTCGACTTGGAATATGATAATTGTTTCTTTGATAGTGTGCGTATGGATTGAAAAATTAATAAAAATAATTCGTTAGACAGTTCTGCTTATCATATATTATATGTTAATCGCTTCATCGTAAGCGGCAATGCTACCGTGTCTGTTGATTAAAAAACATATGTTCTCCAATTAGATATTATATATACTCATGCCATCTAAACCGTGAGTGATATCACGCACGATTCACGTTCCACCAAAGTTCTGTATTATATTCAAAAAAGAAAGAAAAAACAATTATTCCTACCGACTTTTAATACATAAAAAAAATTATTTTTCATTATAACAGTCGATAAAAAAAATTGAATAACTGTATTGAAATAACAAATATCTTATTCACTGACATTCTCTGTCAATAATAGATCTCTATATGATATGTCATATTGAAACAGCAGTGGCATTTTTTGTCGTCTATGAAGGCAGATTTGTCTTTGATGCCACGTGTGCAAAAAAAATACTCGTACTTCTTGAAAACACGCGCCGGTTATTCTAATTCTATTCGTTTTGCCTCTGAAAGGAAGACCTTTGTGCAAATAATAAGCATGATTGTTTGCAACGACGCCGTATACGTATTTCTGATTATTATAGATGTTGCACCATGGGAATTTTCCGTTAATGATTTCGTTTAAGGAATGAAACGAAATATAATCCCTCTATCGCCTGATCAATACCGAGGCCACCGAGGAACGCTCAAGGATGAGGTGACTTGCCTGGCTTTCCACGACAATGCGAATAATGCAACTAAACAATATTTGGCAAATGCAGCTAGCAACTGCTTTCACAAAAATCAGTTAGTGACCGTCTAGGTTTTCATATCAACCTGAACGGTTGATCTTGAGTCGGACACGCCCCAAAATATTTAAGTCTTTAAGTAAAATCGAGATCGAACGATTGGATCCTCGTCGAAAGTCTCAAGAACTTGAAAATATCGAATCATTAACTTGTTGTAATTCTTCTTGTAGTATAATATTTCAGCGAAAGTTTATCCGTTAACTATGATAAATTTGAATCACTTTGTTTCTCGTATAAATTCTCGTGTTTTACTTCGTTCACGCGAGTCTCACAACTCCTTATCGGCAAATGATCCTAATAACAACTTTTTAAAATGTTATTCCGCCGACAGTTTTATATTTATTCAATAAATAAAACGTGTACAACTTTTATCATATTTCAAACTGCCGATCATTACTAGCGGCCGCCTACACAACACATGTTCGTATTTCTTCACAATTTAATCAAAAAACATGCATTTCTTCACTGGATTCATCCGACTTCCAATGGGACAATTGAAGCTTTTGGAAAATTCCGGCAAATTTGACAATGCCACGTTGACTCTCACTGCGAATGGACTATGTTCAAAATAGTGCCACAAATATTCCACAGGTTTGGGTTCCTTTGACGCGCAATAATGCTGCAGATAAGAAGAAAAATAAAAGAAAGTTTGATTGCCGTGTACTGAATATTTGAGATATTCAATTGTTCAGAAAGTTTCGACTTACATTGCCCAGCGCGTAGAAAAAGTGCTTGATATCCGTATCATTTTTCAACCCTGGTATCCTAATGTCCTCAAGATTGCGATTCTTCTTGTATGAAAGATAAGCTTTTAGAGCTGTCGCGAAGCCGATATTGTCAGCAGTATTTTCTCTTAAGGTTCTCTTACCATTGACCTAAAATCGAAAGAGATTTTTCATATTTAAAAAATGTTTTTACGTTACAATGACAGTGATCGTGTACTCACTTTGATTGTTTTGTTCATATAATTCTCAACTAGCGTATAATTACTGTACTGATCGACAAAGCACTTCATTTTCTCCTTGTATCTTGCAATCGTCGAATTTGACCACCATTGCTTTATTATATCAAACTCGTTGTACATTATACCTGCGAATAATCAATTTTTATAATTAATTAACCAAACAAGTGCAGAAAAAAATCATTATCAAGTCGTATAAATTAATAAACCGGATGACTGAGCTTAACAAAATCACCTATTTCGCTAAATCCATGGGAAATCTCATGCCCGATTACAGCTCCTGCACTGCCGTAATTCATAGCCCTATTATTGCACAAAATTAAGGTTTTAATTAACTATCTATATGACAACTATTAACACTTCAATTACACAACGGTGCGAATTCGCGTCATGAGAAATTGAAAGAAATGCGCATTTTTAAGAAAAATAAAAGACAAATTTTTCTTTAAAATTATTACTATTTTATAAGGTATACCCCGAGCTTCAAAATCATTCGTATTTCATTTAAATTAGCCAATTTAAACTCGAGATATTAACCATTAAATATGTCTGATAATCTTCCGTAAAAATAAGATAATGAGGAAGGTGTATAATCGAAGAATTAATAGAATTACGAAATAGAACAGGTATATCGTGTTTCTTACAAAGGTCCCTCAGCTTTGAATTGAAGTGTCTGGAAAATTGCTGCAGGAACAGCTGTGAAAAATACTTTTGTAAAATCTTTTTAAATAATTATTATTCTCACGAAGTGGAGAACTTACTCATAGTATTTATTTCCGGTGTGTAAAACGCATGTAGTTTTGTAGGTAGAGTACTCCATCTGATGAATAATTGACAATTCTTCTTCTATATTTCAATTTTTTAATATTTATTATTTATAATTGTGAGAAACTTACACGTTTTTATGTATGACATTAGGCTCCAGTAATTGCTTCAGCGATTTAATCTTTTTGTATCTATTGTAACTCAATATGTTTTCAAAGTAATCGGGACCGACAACCAGCTGTATAATATAATGAGAAATTGTTCGAATAGAAAATTGAATAAATATGTTAAAGAAAATTGTTATAAAATATCTCAGCACAAAAATGTCATCTTTCGTCTTACCTCACGGTAGTATTCTTCCATTTTTCCAGGTTCGTCGTACCATTCGGGATATCCAATATTTTTCCTCAGATTTATAATTTTTTGTATGGATCGCATTTTTGATTCTTCGTCCATCCACGTTATTTGGTTAAACTGTTGTTCCATTTCCGCTTGGATCTCAGCTACAATTTCGATAGCCTTTCAAGATGAATACGTGTTAGAAAAAATTGTCTAAAATTATTAAGAGGTCAAAGAGATTACGATAGCAATGTACAGCGAGCTTACTTTCCGTGACAAATTATTGTCAAAATATTTTTGTACATAGGCATAGGATAAACCCTGAGACATAATGTGATGGTCGATACAGAAGTTAGACCTAAAAGGAAGTTATACTGTCAGAATAAATTTTTAAAAAAAAACATCACACGAATCAATGTCCTAAAACAATTTAATTCAGGACACCAACCGTTGATCGTCAATGTCCGCGTTTTCGAAATCGTTTGTAGCCCAAATATTGGAAATCATTCGCATTTTCTTATTTGTATGCGGTGCTAGGCCATCTATAGCGTACCAATGAATGTAATTCGCTGCAAATAGAAGGAAAATCAGTGTAATCGCCATTAATCTTCGTAATATGCTAATTTATCGATTTGACAATTACCAATTTCTCGTAGAGTATGTTGTTTCAACAAATTAGCTAATTTCTCGATAATATTTCCTGGCATAAGTAAAATTTCTTCAGTTTCATCAATCGTGATACCCGTTCCGTTGAAAACACTTCGGATCGTTTCTAACCAGTCGAGCTGTGTGAAAAAAAATAAAAATAAAACGTGTTAGAATCGAATAATCGTCTTTTGTCGATATAACAAATTGCATTACCGAATACTCAGGATGCTCTGAGATTGCTGTGTTCCACGTGCTCTGTATTTTAGCGATCGTTGTTACTTTATACATTTTTCCATTTTCGAAGTCATCACTCATCACGACATCGTACAATTCCTTGAAACGAATCGTACAATTTCAATTATAATAATTCCTTCTATTTTCGTAAATAGTTCATTTCTTTTTTTGTCATTTATTACTCAATTTTATTTTAAGTGAATTCAATTGACTTACACTTAACGAAAATGTAAACGTGTACATTTTATTTATTTCCATTTTTATATCTTCAGGGCTCACATGGAATCCATTTAATGCAGCGAAATCTAAAGCCACTACCTCGGGATAAGTAACTTTATTATCATCCTCAAGATATCGTTTCTTTCTTTCAAGTGCGCGTGAGTATTGTGGGGGTACTGGTTCCATGTGCAACCAGATGGGTTGTATCAACTGAATAAGAAATAATTATCTTTAAATTCGGTGAAAGATTATTACACAAATACAATACTAAACAATAAATTTAATAATAGTTGTACTGAACAATACTAGGAAGCAACGAATTGAAGAATTTGATAGAATCTTACCCGTAATATTTTGACACTCGGATCCGATGGATCTGGATCAGCCTCGATATTAAAAAGAGCAGGACGAGCGGTTACTTTGGCGTAATAATCGTGAATTTTTTGTAAAGTCAAATTTTTATCCTCCGGACGCCACTCGCCCGATGGATGAATGAGAGGCCAATCTCCATTGGCTGACACGATTGACATCAATTGAGTTAAACCCTTGGCTTCGATTGTATCTTTAGAAAAATAGTTAAGTTACATCAGATATTACAGAGAAGAAAAACTTGACGCGGAATACTCCAACCAAATATTACCCAAATCTACGCAGGAACGATAATAATCGCGAACTTTACGCAACGTTTCATTATCCGACGTTTCATTTGTCTGTAGCATTTCTGCAATTAATTATAAATATACATAAATATTGATAATAATAATATGTGATGTAGATATTTATTAATGTTAGAAACAAAGAATATGGAATTTAAGGGTTTGGAATTAACCTCTCAGTAACGTCTGTATTTTCGTTGTAAGAATATCTAATTGAGTTATGTCTTCTTCATGATTCGATGTCCATCGACCGCACGTGTGCATGTAAAAATTATCGCACGGATCAACCGATTGGTTAATATTATTGATTATTTCATCACCTGTTTAAAGATCATTATTAGATACAGCTTGAAAAACAAAAAATAGAATCAGTGCAAGATTATATTGTATTCGTCGATCGTACCAGCTTCCTTGCACAACTCGGATGTGCATAATTTGTAGTCGGAGCTATCTTCCAAATTTGACACAACTCTTCCGCCATTGATGCCAAATGTTATCATTAACACCAAGAAGAAGCTAATAATTTAATTGAAATATATATATATATATATATATATATTTAAAGTTTTACTTTGATACAAATGTTTAATATCAGGAGTACAAATTGAAAATGCGGGATTTTTTTCTATTTTTGAACGTTTATTCTGAAAAAATGGTAACAAATGAATTATTCAAAGTATTGTCCATCGCTAGCCACAACTTTTTCCCATCTTTCTGGCAATTTACGGATACCGTCGCGAAAAAATTCGGCCGGCTTGGCTGCTATCCAGTCATCGACCCATTTTTGGGCTTCTTCGTAAGAATGGAAGCGCTGGTCAGCTAGGCCATGTGTCATCGATCGGAAAAGGTGGTAATCGGAAGGAGCAATATCTGGGCTATACGGCGGGTGGGGTAAGACTTCCCATTTCAGCGTTTGTAGGTATGTTTTGACCGGCGCTGCAACATGTGGCCGAGCGTTGTCATGTTGCAAAATTACTTTGTCGTGTCTTTGCTCGCATTGTGGCCGTTTTTCTTTGAGTGCGCGGCTCAAACGCATCAATTGAGTTCGGTATAGTGCTCCTGTGATGGTTTCGTTCGATTTCAATAGCTCATAATACACCACACCCAGCTGGTCCCACCAAATACAGAGCATGAGCTTGGCGCCGTGAATATTCGGTTTGGCCGTCGATGATGATGCATGGCCGGGGTAACCATATGATTTTTTGCGCTTCGGGTTATCGTAATGGATCCACTTTTCATCACCAGTGACAATGCGATGCAAAAAACCCTTCCGTTTTTGCCGTTCGAGCAGCAGTTCGCATGCAAAAAAACGGCGCTCGACGTCTCTCGGCTTCAGCTCATACGGCACCCAATGTCCTTGCTTTTGGATCATTCCGAGGGCTTTTATACGATGGGAAATGGCTTGTTGTGTCACTCCCAATGAATCTGCGAGCTCTTGTTGAGTTTGACACGAGTCTTCATTGAGTATTGCCTCCAATTCAGCATTCTCAAACTTTTTCACTTGGCCCGGCCGCTCTTTGTCCTCAACGTCAAAATCACCACTTCTAAACCGCACAAACCATCTCTCGCACGTTGAAACCGATGGAACATGACTCGGATAAGCCTCGGAGACCAATCGATGTGCTTCAGCAGCACTTTTCTTCAAATTAAAGAAGTAAATTAAAACTTCCCGCAAATGCTGTTTTGTTGGCACGAAACTCGACATATTGAGAGCTCAAAAAAACTATGAATTTGACACTGCGACAAATTGACACATACTGAAAATTAAAGCTATAAGACGTAGCTTTGACATGAACATAGTCACAGTACTGCCTGATGCGTATAGCGTTAGTAACGCCATCTGTTATCAAACCCGCATTTTCAATTTGTACCCCTGATAATTTAATGATAAACTTACACGGGAGGGAAACAACGGAATTGAAGATTTCGCATTTTTATTAAATATCTCACTGTTCACGATAATATTTCATACGACACTTGCCAACTTATAGTCAATCGTAACTACTTACTGAAGTCTCGTCTGGATTTTGCATCGAAGATTATGTGTTCAAGCTATATATATATCCTACGTGTAGTATTTGAGGAAAGAATTAATATCCAGATAAATGTATTTCAACTAATGCTATGTCTATACGTTTCTTAATTTATCATTCAGTAAAAGGAGATAAGCCATATGAAGGTTAAATGTTGGCTAAAGGCGAGACACGTGTTTGCGTTATATATAAGAATTATCGTGATGTATTGTGGTGATACATGTTTTGAGTATTTTAGTTTACGTAAAAAGCATTCTTTCTTTTCTGTCCGTCTGCCATTCTATCTGCATTAGCAGTAATGTAAAGTTGATTGAGAGACGATGAAAATCCGAAGAGGGGACGAATTTGCATCATAGTTTTTGTTGCTAACCGAGAAGTTAGTAACCTTAACACTAGAGCCACCGGATCAGCTCGAATGACTAGTTTTATCATTGTAAACCACGTGACTGGTTTTACCATTCCATTGTATATAATATTTTTAATGAAGCATTGCTTAATGAGAAAAGAAATAAAGATATGAGACATGAATTATTATTCTGTAGACATATTTGATTTGTAGACCAGCAGGCGAGCGTTAAAAAAGCAGGGGACTCAGAATGATTTAGATGATAATAAAAATGTTTAATCACTGAGAATATTGAAATTACGTAATCGATACCGCCCGAGTTAAGCAGCAATTCGTGCTGTCATTACTCGGACGAATGAGAATATAAAATGCTCTTGTTGTGTTGTTTTACGCACTTTTTATTTAAACTCAAACAGGATAACGAAAAAAATAACTTTCAAAAATCATATATCGAGATGGCGGCAATTGAATTTTTTTTTCCGACAAGTCACATTTGATAGATAACAAGAATGCTAATTTAAAAATGGCCCATTGCTTCCTCGTGATTCTCCCCATCCCATGGAATGTCCTCTATGGGTAATGGTTATCTGACGAGATATTGTGGCTTTCTCACAGATTAAGTGGTATAAAAATGTTCAATAATATTGAAAATTAAATAAAATTACAAGTTTCATAAAGTTTAAACGACTTAATCGATTCTCACGAAATTCAAGATCAAGTATCTTTGTACCATAGCCGATTTGTATGCCAAGTTTCTAGTTGATAGATAAAAATTCATGAAAGTTGGAACGAAATAAATATTTTTTCGATGAAAATTTAAAAAAATGCGGGATTCAATAAAATCTGAACGTCTTGATCGATTCATGCCAAACTCAGTACCGAAAAATCTTATATCCTGGCCTATTCTGATAAAAAGTTTTAACTCGATAGCTAAAAATTTGCGAAAGTTAAATAGCGTACGTCCTTTTTTTGAAAAATTCAAACAACCATAAAATGAGACACTCGTTAGCGATTTGGGCGAAAATTGCTGCAATAATTGGTCACAACCACCGTTTGTTGTGACCCAATCCATGTGCAAAGTTTCAGAATGATCGCGAATTTTGCAAGCTCATCGCACACACACACACGCACGGATTTTTTTTTCTAAATATGGTTTCTTGACGTTTTTGTACTTTTTGAGTACGCTGACGTTAAAATCTCGAGAACATATTTTTTTCACGAACATAACTTCCTTCATGAGGAAGCAAAAATAAATAAATAATTTCGATGCAGAGAAATTTGCAACCTACAACATTTTTTCATTAGAAAACTTGGGTGGTAATCTAAAAGTGGCTGACAAAGGGCCGCTATCGGTTTTAATAATTTTATATTTATTTAATACTTTGCGCCGAGAAGCTAGCGCGTCTCTTAATAATAAATTACAATGTATCGATTCAAATTCAAACAAAATCTTGACTATCGTTCCCTGTTCTTCCACCGCCTCAGTAGAAAATTTCAAAGATACTGCAACAAGAAAAAAATTATAATGAGCTCATTTCCTCAATTTTTTTAGTCGTGATTCTCCTTTCTCTCATTCTCACTGACATAATTTGCCTCGTAGCAGTAGCAGGGAGACGTGATAAATTAGCGATTGGAAAGTGGAGTTAGCTATGTGAGTGGTGTAGCATCTCTGGATTTGAGAGAGAAATTTTGCGGCCCTCGAGCGCGTATAACGTCTTTCTCGTTTTGGATCGAAAGGAACGAACGAACGGGACTTCGCGCTGCTGACATCAGCTTTCGCGCTCCTCCTTCGTGACTAATCCTGTCCAATTTCCGTCGGAAGCATTAAAGTTTTCGCGTTAAAACGGTGGGTGGGTGCCGGTGTGCACCGCGAGTTGCATTAGCAGTAGTGTGGAGCTGCTCGAGAGACCGTGAAACCGAGAGAAAGAGAGAGAGAGAGGGGGGGGGGGGGAGAGAGAAATCTTCAAGTGTGGGCTCAGGTCACGCTCGGTTTCCAACTTCTCGGATTCGGAAACTCTTAGATCCGCTTTGCCGATGGTTAAAGGTAACCCGCGCAGCTACTTTCTTTGCGTCCTTTTCCCAGGGTGCGAAAGAGAGAAGAGACT
The DNA here is from genome assembly GCA_963942595.1 of Cylloceria caligata. Classification (NCBI taxonomy): domain Eukaryota; kingdom Metazoa; phylum Arthropoda; class Insecta; order Hymenoptera; family Ichneumonidae; genus Cylloceria; species Cylloceria caligata. The sequence continues at coordinate 78,694,992 of OZ012705.1, read as the reverse complement.
TTGTAACGGCGAGTTTTATAAAGAAAATAGACAAGACGTAGTAGCAGACGATACGAAAGTCCTTTCACCATCCATATGGAATTTTACACGAATTTTCCGGAAAAGCGAGCCAGCCGCGTCGTTCCCTTGCCGAGACTACTGGAATTCCCCAAGAGACATCTTTCTAACTCGTCTTGATGTGTGTTTTTCCACGTTTTGTGTTCTAGAGGGACGTATACTGGAACTTCACTCGCCGGACGGTGTCCACGAGTGCTGGCTAAGGGCCTCCGACAACTCCGAAGCCAGCGTCTGGTTCAACGCTCTTCATTCCGCACTCGCTGCCCTCACACTCAAAGCTCTGAGACTCGCTTCTGCACTTCCCGATCCACCACAGCTACAGCACATCGGTTGGCTCGCGAGGAGGCACTGTTTACAGGTGAGAATCTTCATTTTTGTAAGTTTTGCAGAAAAAAAAATTATTATTAAAGTAAATCCAACCAATTGGAAGACAACATAATCCCTAGAAACACAATGTGTAAAAAACTCGAGACAAAAACATGAGACAAGTAACTTGAGTTAAAATCTAACAAAATCAGGTGAAATCGAGGATCCTGTCTTAAGTCCCTTTTCGCTCTATCTCGCTTACGTGCCGAGAAAAACGGAAAAAACGAATTTTTCGATATTTCGCGATGCGTATAGACCTTATCTGATGTATTTCGTCGCGCTGATAACGAATCTGGCCGTGGATTAGCGATATATCCAACAGGAGCTGAGAAAATCGCATAAAACCGAAATAACCGAAAACCACCTTCTTTACGTTTACTCAAATGACGATATCGATCGTTTACGATAGCGTTATCGATAGCACAATTTTTTTCAATTTTTTTGCGACAGATAATCGATTTTTTACTTATTTGAAAAATTGTATTTTAGAGGTAAATTACAATCTGCTTTCTCGGCTCGAAAAATTGAAATATCGAGATGAGTCTAGTCGCATTTTGCTTTGTTTTTCTATACTCTTTCGAATGCAAAAAGAATTTTGAGGATCGCTCGAACCATTAAAAAATTATGGCCACTTTTAAGACTAACAAAATCAGCCGAAATCGAGGATCCAACAGGAGCTGTGAAAATCGCAGAACAATGAATTAACGTGAGCAGACTTCTATGCTTACAAAATGTTGTACAATAAACTGAAAACATCTGAAACCTGCAAAGATATTTAAATAATTAACAAAAATGCATTACACCACAATGTGGTCCATTAGAATGTAAAGGGTGGTTAAATTTTAAGGGCCGATGTTGATTTTAAATAAAACACAAATTATTTAGGAAATTATTGTCAATTCTTTTTATTATGATAATATGGTATGGTTCAATTATGTATGGAACAAAATATCGGCCAAATGGCCGCCGCGACCTTGGCGGCACACCTCTATCCGATGGTCCAAATTTTCGATGACGCTTAGGCATAATTGAGGTTCTATGCCGTTAATGTGCCAAATTATCTCATCCTTTAGCTCTTGAAGTGTTGCTGGCTTATTGATGTACACCTTTTCTTTTAAATAACCCCAAAGAAAGAAGTCCAACGGTGTCAAATCACATGATCTTGGCGGCCAATTGACATCGCCACCACGTGAGATAACACGGCCATTGAATTTGTCGCGCAAAAGAGCCATTGTTTCGTTAGCTGTGTGGCAAGTGGCACCGTCCTGTTGAAACCACATATCGCCCACATCCATATCTTCCAATTCCGGCCATAAAAAGTTCGTTATCATCTCACGATAGCGAACACCATTCACAGTAACTGCCTGACCGGCCTCATTTTGGAAAAAATACGGCCCGATGATGCCGCCAGCCCATAAACCGCACCAAACAGTCACTCTTTGTGGGTGCATTGGTTTTTCGACAATCACTCTTGGATTATGATTCGCCCAAATGCGGCAATTCTGCTTATTGACGAATCCACTGAGGTGAAAATGTGCCTCATCACTGAAGATGATTTTTTTCGAAAATTGATCATCCACTGTTGCCATTTCTTGCCACCATTCTGACCATTGACGACGTTTGGAATGGTCAAGAGGATTTAGTTCTTGAGTCAATTGCACCTTATAAGCGTGTAAATGCAAGTCTTTATGCATAATGTTGATCAACGACGAGCGTGAGAGGTGCAATTGTTGGGCACGACGACGAGTTGAGGTGGACGGCTCTTCAGCCACACTATCGCGAACAGCAGCAATATTTTCTGCAGTACGAGCTATACGAGCATGCACTGGTGTTTTAATATCTCCTACAGACCCGGTTTGCTCAAATTTTTGCACGATTTTTCCGATTGTACGCACATTTGGACGATTAAATTGACCGAAAAAATCACCAAGTGCACGATATGCATTTTGATTTGAACGCCCATTTTCATAATAAGCCTGAATAACTTTAACGCGTTGCTCGATTGTGTATCTTTCCATGGTTCAAATTGAGTTAGTCTGAAATTGAGAAATGTCAAATGAAATGCAGAAAAAAACTTGACGTTTAGGTGTGGTTCACATTCAACATCGGCCCTTACAATTTAACCACCCTTTATAAACTGTGAATTACAAAGTTACGTATCAAGTTGATTCGATTGGCTGTCCCTTCATCTGTAAAGAGTACAATAATAAATAAATCACGCGACAATAAAAAAGCACCAAAAAAATCGATAACAAAATATGTTTAAAAGCGTATAAAACAGAATAATACATTTTTTATACACTAAATGATATTCAAATAATGAATGCAAATAAAACTATCGGTATGAAAGATCAATTGCAATGTGCAAAGTCACAGAGTACAAAGTTATTTAGAAAATAAATTCGATTTGTCGTCTCTCGACCACCAAAGAGAACTGAACTTTGAGTGGAATACTAGAGGAAGGAAGCGTGGTATCGCGTGCTCGAGATCCCCGAACTAATCAATCGCGGTATATTGATTCTTCGATTATTCGCAAGGGGATAAGAAAAAGAAAAGTTGTATATAGATATACACGGTATATCGGATTCGTGACTCTACCAGTCAGAATCATTTATGCTCTATCCGGTTTTAACGCACGCGACCTCATCGCGTCGACTCGCGTTTTCCTATCCTCCACTATAAATCCAAGGCAACAGCCGAGTACTTTTATCTCTTCTCTTGCTACTACTTTAATTTCTTTTACTTACCTTCTATTATTTTGTTTTATTTCAAAGAGTGTATTTAATTTATTTTTTCTTCTTGCTTACCCTTAATCGGTAAGAAAGTAAAAATATTTCAGCGCCCCAATGCTTGCTGTGGCTGCGAGGCTCACGAGTAATTAGGTCGTAACTTGAGATCGGTGTTCACGAGGGTCTAGTCGAGGAAGCTTGGCGAGGGGTTTGCCAGACTGGAAGGGTGCTTCGACTAGGGCGGCGTGGGTCGACTCTCGCTGTACATTCGCTTCACACTGTCACGGTTATCACGGAACTCTCGTGTGTACTCACACCTTCGTGATTATTAACAACCCTTTTCCGCGTGACACGGTCTTGTACCAGTTGCGCGGTGCGGTGCGGTGCGGTGCGGTGCGGTGCGGTGCGCCGTTTACCACGGACAGACGTCAATCTCTCCTATTTACGTCCTAATTGTCCGAAACGATTTGTAGAACACGGTTTAACACGTAGGTGCTGTTGAAACTCCGCCAGCACAACGTTTAATGGAGTTCGAGATACGAGACGACGTGACCTCGTTTGTCTCCTAATAATATTTTATTTATTTTCAAAAAATGATTTATCCAATCGCGGATATTATATTTTTCTTTAATTGGTTACTAAGAAATTATTGGTTTTCGAATACCATGCTAATATCTCTTATTATTGTTATTATTGTTATTGTTACTGTTGTTCAGATTCTACAAACGATACGATGTTTATTATCAAAGTAAAAACGTAGAGAGTTATGGAATTGCTGTAACCAAACTGATAATGACAGAGTCGAAAGTTCTTTCGGTACTACTCTCTGCCAGTTTGTCTAACAAGTTGTCAGTTCATTCAATTGTTAGTACCTGATGACAAAGATCGCCCCGCTGGGTTCTGTCAGACACAAGCGCGTGACTCCGTGACGAGAGAATCGATAACTATTAATATATTGAATAAAGGAGGTGGAGAAGATGGAGTGAGAGGGAGAGAGGTGATGATATCGATTCTATTGATAAAGGGTGTACCAAAGGGATCCAAGGGATCGGCCGTGATGACAGGTAGACACCATTCTCGCCTCGGCACATAATTGATTGGCATTAGCGCATCTGATTGCCAGGCTGCGCTTGCATCTATTCACCTCCTACCCCTTATACACCCTCCTACCCTTAACGTTATATTCCTGTGCCGTGGCCTCCGATCCCACGGGGTGCTTACTCTTGCAAGCACGTACAGCAGAAGTCAGAGGCCTCTCGCAATACAGCCAATCAACTGTTAATACCCTGTTCGAAGCATCAATGATCGATCACTGTTGATCCCATATTACAACATTTAACGACTGCCATTTCCTGCGCATAAATGTATTCGTATAATTCTGTCAAATTTGAGTAAAATTTATTATTGCAAATAGATTTCATTCCCGGTATAGCGCAATTTTTTCGCAAATACCTTAACGAACTTCATACAATAGAGAAATCTCTATAACTCTTACCTTAAAAATACAAATTATTTATGTATCTAAAGATTTTAACGATAAATACCTGTTAAATATAATAATTTGTTACTATACCGAGATAAATTTATCTTTTTACTTTGATCATGTAATAAAAATTTTAGGCTAATTACTCGTGGAAACAGTTTCGAAATACATTAGTCCAGGGTAAGTGCACTCTGCACGGAGGTTTCGATCGTAAGTGCATTACATGCCCTGAGAATCAAGCGTTGGAATGATGAAAACTACGAGAGTAGGTACTAAACGAGCTTGGGTGAGTAGTGCGCGTGAGTATCCCATATTTATACGGATTATCGCATAGCGAACCGGGGATAGGTACTTTTTGAAATATTCTCCGGTATATATAGCGCCGTATTGTACGGCACATCCGGAGAATCATCTCCATATCAAGCGCGAGCTTCTGGTGAGGTCAGGCGAGCAGGTAGGAAGAAGAGTAGTTTCTGGCTGGGCTGGCCTCGTAATTCCCCGATAATTCCTATCCCCATAGCCGCCTACCCTAGGATATAGTAGAATTTTCTATCCTTTCAGCTGCTTTCTCTCAACTGCTAGCCTCGTCTCGCTTTAAAGTAGAAGGTACAAAGCTCGCTCCAACGTCGACTCTCTCTCTCTCTCTCTCTTTCTTTCGCTTTCTCTCCTCCTCTCTCGTTTTCGGACGCTAGTTTCAATACGTGAAAACTTGGTGAAATTTATCGACGTTATTTTCTATGTCTCGTTCGTTTCTTGGCCTCGGTGGAAAGCCCTCGATTTCGTCTCGTGGGGCTCGCGTATCGGTTCTCGAGTATCCGCACGAATTTCGTGGAACCCTCTCACTCCATTTTTTTCTCCCATCGCCCCCTCACCGAGAATTTTCTTCCAAGCAATCGCATACGTTCCGTGAGGCCCATACCCCCATTCAACACGCCACGGATAAGACTTGGGGTGATTTGGTTATGATTTAAATAAAACATAACTTTTGTCTGCTGGCCCAGCTCGTACCTCCTCTCGCACCGTTCACTCGCACCAGTCCGCAAGAAAAACTCCCAACCGAGAGAAAAGAAACTACATTATGTATCAGTGGGGATCGTAACTTTTGACCTCCCTTATTCCTCGCAAACGCTCGAGATACTACTACTTCTTTCTCCACTATCTCACTGCTGCCTTCGAGTTAGTGTGTAGCCTGGAAAACGCCTGGAGAGTACAAAACTTCAACGTTTGGGAATACACGGAATGAAACGTTTACACTTTTCCTTCTTTTTTCCCACTGGGTGTATAGCGAAAAGACTACAGCTTGTATTACTGAGCCTCGTGGAAACCATATTCGCATAATTTTTCATGTGTCAACCTGCGACGGATCTCCCTGCTTAAAAAATCCAATAGATTCTTCTGGGAAACGAAATGTCTATCAAATCCAATCTTGTTTTTTGCTTGTCGATATCGAATACGTTATCGAATTGTCCTTTCAGAAAAACGATCGTTTTCCATTACTTTATATATCCCTTATTATGGCCATCAGTTTAATGATTCACGCTCCCTTAACTATCTTTCTACAACACGAACCCAAAATGGCTCAACTGAATATAAACCATGCGGATAGCGATCCACCGGAAACCAGATTTTGTACAAAGTCAAGGCTGTGTGTAGTCGGATTATGTAGAAACGAGTTATTGCTGTCCCACCTCTTGTGAATTAATCCTGGTATGTGACATACGGTAGCGATAGAGACTTGTAAATTCTAAATTATTTGTAAAGGTTTGATTTATCGAAGGATTCTCTTGATTTTCTCATGTACGTTATTGTGACATCCAGATTCCGTGAAAGACCCTGCAACACTGGATAGCACTTGACACACATTGTAGAATATTCTGAAAGGTATAAACTTAAGAGTGTAGCTCACATATGTATAGCACGTATGACAGATAGAGATACAGTTTTTACTAAAAGGAACAAGAGAGGAAAGAGCACGGAAGATACCGTAAATTCAAGTTTATTCGACAAAGAAAATGTGCATCGGTACAAAATCAGATCCTCTTCGTCTATCTTTCGCGTTTACATCCCTCTGAAATCTAGGCTTCTCTGCATAGTTTCTCTGCGGAAGTGACGCGCGCACAGCCATTCACCGACTCTCGCCACAGTTTCACCCTTCTCCACCCGCACGACACGGCGAGAACACTCGGTTTACAACCCTCGTAAAGATTAGGAGAAATACAGTGTGTTGTATAAATTGTCGTTCACCCTATCGCGCGAGCCGAGCAGTTATACGTAACGTGAGCCGAGCGGGGGCTCTCACTCTCTACTGGGGGACTTCACAGTCGTGTCAAACCGGATATATACTACCATTTGTAGTATCGGATGTATGCATGTATAAAGGCGATGCAATAAACGGGTTAAAAGACTTTTACGTTGTTGATTTCAAGCTCGACCTATATTTACTCACTGTAAACAGTTACGAAGAAGAATAACATTGAAAAAAAATTTATTAATTAATTAATTTTTATGGTACAAAGTAAACAGGCACTCTTACAATATCTTCGGACTACATTGTTTAAAATATATGCAATATTAATATTACTGTAATTTGTATTAAGAGCGCAGTCCTATTAATCTGGCGAAAAGTTGGTAATTTTTTAATTTTTCTTTTTTTTATCAACGTTGTGGAACGAATTTTTTTAAAATCGCAAAATTTATTCCTTATACATTTGTAGACGTTCGTACATTTTTTCATTGATAAAACAAAAATTATTTTTCGACTTATCAGCAGAACCGTGTACCGTGGCTGACGAGTGGCACCGACATAGTGGGAACAATAAATCCTTTGAATTTTGTCTGAACAAACCAAAAAAAAATTATATTAATATAATTTGTATAACAAGTATTTATTCATTAATCGTTATATAAAATGTTTCATATAAGTTTATGCATAAATTATTCCTCAACAATTGTATCAATGTTTACAATTAAATTATTTACAGGGATACAGGAGTAAAAAAAATTGCAGATAAATATTAATAAGATTTTAATTTGGAATATTGCAGTTACATCAACTTTGTTTTCAACATATGTTTACCCTCGTTCTACTAAATTCCATTGGAGGTTTAAGTTCTGGGCAGTTGAGAACGCTATTAATTTAAACCAACATATAGGAAGGTTCTGGTGGTGTACCTTTTGCTCACCGCGCAACCACCGATTTCATGCGCCTTATTTCACCGAAATTGTTGTTTTAATATGGGTATAAAGATTAAGCGAAATTAGTCTCAGTGATTTATAAGTGCACTGAACGTGATAGAGCCCTGCTGCTGTTCCTGTACCTTGGCATGCAGCCTCGAGTCGTTTGGAACGCTAAACGTTCGCGTAATCTAAATTTAATCTAACGCACTGATATACTCATAGCAGATATCTCTCATTTCTATGTCGCTTGTCACCTCTTTCTCTTCCCCTTCTTCTCAGGAAATAAGTATTATATTTTCTCGATAGGAATCCAATGATTTTTTCTCTTAATCTTACGCTAATGAAAGGAAACTTGGCATAAAACAGTTTTTGTTTTCGTTGTAAAGAACACTGAGTAGGATTAACCAGAAGAACTGTAAAATAGTATAATTATCATTACTCTGTTCATTCATTATTTCCAAAGATATATTTAGCGGGAAATAGTGAAATAAAAATGGCTAACCATTATTTTTTTAAATAAAGAATCAACATGCAGAGCAAAATAACACATGTATCGTTCAATTTGAATTGTAAAATCTCTATTCTTGTACAGCGTATTTATTATGTTTTTTCACTTCATCTTATTATAACCTGTTTCAATATCACCATCGATATTCGTAAAAATCTTAGTGATAGTGTCACTCAAAGAGTAGGCGTATCATTTAAAAGTATATAAATGGTGAGACCGTCTCTTACAACTGATATTTACGTTTTTAACATTGATTTATTTCATTTCTTGAAATTTTATCATATAATTTGAAACGTGTAAGACGATGTACGTCGACGAGACAGTAAAGTGCGACGGATGACGTTTCTAGAGCTCCCGTCAAGACAGCTGCGATTCCCGCTGAGCACAGCTATGGTTTCCGCTAAGACAGCTGCGATTTCCGCCAAGCTGCGATGACGACAGCTTTAGCCTATAAGAATCAAGTAATTAGTCTGAAAACATAGATATACCGAGAAGTGGATGAAAGAGGAAAGGATATCGAGTTAGGAGATATAACTGGAAGCTAACAGTCAGAGCAGCAGTCGTGAGGCTTGTTACAGATCCCACTGACACCTGAAGTCTAGCACCGCTCAAGAGTTGCACTGACAGAAGGTGATGTTGAGCAAAGGAGATTACAAGAAAATTTTAAGCCGATTCAAGCATCTTCGAGGCAAGAAATCGTTTCCAAAGATCTGGACATCGAGAGCGTTGACGGAGTAGTTCGAGATACGTTGAAAAGTCGTTCTCTTAATACCCGGTACTTCAAACTACGAAGAAACATCACAGGACGTGTAAAAATCATCTCAAAAGCCTTGAACATCGAGAGTATCGACAGGATTGCTAAAAATGCTCTTGAGTTGTTTTTTCACCACTCGGTACGGAGTTCTAAGAAAACTCTAATTCCCGAGTTTATAAAACAATTTCCGAAGCACGATACTCCACTTAGCTCTCAGTCGTGTCATTTTGTTGATACTAGCTGTCAGGCAGCCAAAGAGTTTCGATGATAGTACGTGTGAAGGATCGATAGCTCATCGATCGACTGTCTAAGCACACTAATGTCAAACCACGAAATGAGTCGAGAGGTAGAGTAACGCTGACGTAACGTGCACCAATTAGAGTCGAGCACGGATGCGAATCAGAAGCGCGATAACACACATCAGGCAGAATTTATATTGTAACGGGATACGAGACTTCAGGGCAGGTGGCTTGTGAGCTTCTCGTGTTAGGAAGCGGATACGATTGTAGCAGCACACGAGGTGATCTGGAAACTCATGTACGGTACGCGAATACCGAATATCCGCATCTTTCGTTGCATATTTTCAAATGACATATTATTTATTTATTTTTACAATGATTTTCCAAAAATCAATATTTATTATTAATAACGCCTATTTTAACCTATTACAAAAGCTTTCATTAATTTCCTTCCTATCGTTACTCTCTCTCTCTCTCTATATATTTCTCTTCATGACAATAAATTTAACGCTAACGAGTAATTACAGCCACAATAGCGAGCTAGAGCTACGCTAGAAAGGACCAGAGAAGGTTTCGTATCAGATAGACTATCCAGCACCCCATCGAGAGGAGCTCTCACGTACCTAGTGATCGCTATACGATGGTAACTACAACCGGAACGTAGATACCGTCGTTACGTGCCGGTATCGATACTGTTTTCCATGACCGCATTGGCAGCCACTGTTACTCCTGCTTCTATAATTGTGTACATACGATACGATACACAGGGAAGGAATTACGCACCTGCTTCGTCTGCAACACGGTTTTCGATGGCGTTGGTACCACTCGTGGCTCTAATGGAAGATACATTAGGGACATATCGCTGTGTATTGCGGTCGCGGTATTCTCGAGGGAGGGTGCGAGAAACCGAGAGGAAATTCCTAGACGATGAAAAAAGGGGCTCTTGCTCGCTCGCTCTTTCCGCGGTAACGTCGACACTTTTATACAAGCGCGTCGAGTGGAAAAGGTATTGCCTCGAATACACTATATCTATACATATATTTCGTGCAGTATAGCTAAAGTGTACGACGTATATTCCAAAGCAGAGGTTCTTAAAGTCTAGTCGGGCAAACTCTTCCCCTGGCGCACCCACTCCGTGTTCCGCAGTAACCGAGATGGGCGATGAACTTTCTTAAAGAGGATCGAACGAAGGGTGTTGCACGCGTCTTCTCAATGCAATAGGAAAAGTAGGATCGTCGTTTTGCTCTCTTGTAATTAGAAGATTGAAATTTCTCACGTAAAACACCTACCGACTGGCGAACTGACCGATTGCAAGCTTCTTCCTTCGGTATATTAATTGAACTGTTTGAAACCGTAAGACAAGTCAAACGAGGAAATTTCCTGTGCGATCTTCTCCTCGCCTAATAGCAGAGAGCCAAATGACACGGTTTTGCTTTAAATTCTCAATGCTCTACGCTAATTGGTGATACGATGATTTGTAAAAAAATCATATAAAAGCGTTTAATCTCATATTTCATTGAAGCATTTTTATTTTAGCGATAGCTGGACTTTGAAAAATGGTAAAGACATCGGAGTGAAGGATCCTCCACTTGTTTCTCATTCCGAAAGTTTCGCATCGCTTTACATAATTGTATCTTCTTCTTTTTCGAGATAATTAGATCAAGCAGCGATGAAATTTAAGTTAATAAGTTTATTTTTAAAACGATACGTGGCATAGATGGTCCATTAGTGTTTACGGCATTACAAACGTTGTCGAATGAGGACTTAAAAATTAGTTATTTTTAAGTCCTATTCTCATTTTTTGAGAATTTTTTCTCCCTCAAATGTACACAAGCGGATATCTAATTGTACCCGTGTACCATTTCACTTTCGTCTTCTCTGGTATACGCTTTGCTATCCGCTCTGTGTACCGAAGTGTTTGGTTGTTCTGAAGTCTTCGGAAAGTACAACCAGCAGCAGGAGCAACCTTTCACCGAGATTCCTGCGGTTTATCCGAAAATTAGAGGGAGTAGAACGCGCAAACGCGGTTCTATCTCTTGAATTTCACAAACCTATAGCTAAAGATGCCCTTCGGCTAGTTCCATTCCCAAAACTCTCCCTTGCCTTGATTCTATATGGTGTTTCCACTCTCAGCTACCTCAGTTCGGCGTAGAACCTATCTGCTTTCTGGTCGTATCCTTGGATCGCGAGTTCACGCTCCTCCGATTTCGAGAGATTCGCCCGAGAGAAAGCCAACGCGAAGCCAACAATATATCTGTATCTTTACGTATACTTCCATGCAATCTGTATAACTGTATACATGGACTGAAGCCATTATTGTAATTGAATGCGCTAGCATCAAATATCAGCATTGGATTGTAATAGGTATACCCTCGCGCGTCTGAAGAGAGCAGAAGAGGGTGAAAGTGAGTGTGCAAGCGTTATGTGTGGGTTTGTGTGACGGAGAGAAAGCAACGAGGCCAGAGATACCCAGTGTCCATTAATCATGCCCCGCTATCGGACAGGGTGGTCTGTTCCTTCGCGTGTGAAATTGAATGGAGAGAAGTGTTCTCCGCACGTAGCTCTCTTCCTGTCTACCTTTCATTCGCTCCCCGCGCAGCATTGTAATACGTCTAAGTGCGATAGTCAGCCTGCAACCAGCCTGGACTGGTGCGAAACAATTTTCATTTCATTAGTTGCAAACAACGCGTCCACACCGCATCGGCATTATTATCGTTCAATCATGATTAGCTAGCATCGACTCGAAGTCGATTTGCACTATACCGTAGTACAAGGTCACGCATTATCGTGAACTCACGAACCTTTTCATTTATATGTCAGTCCCCTCACCTCCCAACTGACACGATGACATATTGTAATGCGTCGAGTGAATAATTCAACGGTGGTAAAACTAGAGGACACGAGAGACGAATTTTCCTCGTTAATTTTAAATCATCGCGAGTCGTGTTTGAGATTTAAAAAAAAAGAGCTGTCTGGGTGGTTGAAAGGATAGAGTGCATCGTTCTCCGTGTGTACCAACCAGTGAATCTGGAGAGTCTCCGTCAGCCCATGGAGAGGAAAGGGAGTTTCGTTAGAGCGAGAGAACGAGGCCAAAGTGTACCTACAATCAGGGGTTCGGTCGGAGATTGGAGGTTGGAGGTGGTGGTCGAGCCCTCTATCAATAACCCACTATTAATTAGAGCGCAAGAGCGAGCCCTTCCCACTATCCATAACCCACTGTCAAACATTGGAAACTACCGGGTGGCGGTGGTGGTGCTGCTGATGCAGTCTGGCTAGGGTTTCTCAGCAGTCCGTTCCGTATAGCGGGAGCAGAGAGCACCCTGCGCCCCTGATTCTACATCACTTCCGACCTCTCGCTCGTCTGCCAACCCTTCATCATAACCTTCGTGGTTAGTTTGGACGCGGAGAGTGAGCGAGCGGGTAAAGCCCATCGACGTGAGTACCCACCTATGCTCTGCGCCGTGGTATGCTCTTCCGTCGCTACCCCTTCTACCGTTCGTCGACGACCCCGACGCTAGACCAAGTGGATAGTGCATCAGCAATGCTAAGTAAACTGCGGCAGAAACGAGCCAGCAACGGTGCGAACAGCAGTAGCAGCAGCAGGAGGAGCTGTAGGGCGTTGAGCTATGCTGACGTACGTAGGAGGTATACAGAACGAAGGGAAGAACGGATATGTGTAAGGTGAGGAAGGAACAGGGCGAGGGGTACTGCGAAGAGTCGAGGCTCGAGGGTGATTCAAGGGAGTCAGAAAGGAGAAGCATACAGAGGAAGAGAGGGAAGGAGGGTACTCGAAGAGGGTTTAGTCGAAGGTGCTTGGGCGGATGATGGTGCGGCTGAGGCGTCCTCCTCGGTGCCCTTCTTCAGCCCCACCCCACATCGTCTATCCTATTCAGGGAGAACCGCTAAAGCGAACGGTAACCGGGTGTGCATCGAGCACACGAGAAGACCTAGACGAGCCACATTGCGGTGAGGCTTTCTGGGAAGGATGAGGTGAACGATAGAGGATGAAGGAGCCAAGGGGAAAGAGGAAGGGTGAAGTGAATAAATATATCTTTCCGGGCCTGCGAACCTGAACTTGGCGGATCTGTTCGTATCGAGGTGAAGCTGGTAGCACTTTGAGTGTAACCTTTGTAACTACCCTTTTTCATTTACTTCACTTCCTTCGTTATTTCCTTTCAAGGTCTTACGTCATCAGCCCGGTTTTCAAACTTTTTTAAAGCCCTCTTTCTGCTCGAGACTCTAAGATGAAAAGAAAATGCAATTAACCACCTTGCCAGGGTGCTAATTAAACAACGCTTCTTTCTTCTCCTCGGCTTATATATTGGGACAAGTCTGGGATATTGTGACAGTTGCTTGGATAGCGGTTTTTCCAGGTACAGTGCCGGAACAAAAAGGGTCGGAAAGAGAAAGAGCAAGGAATCGGGTGGTAGAAATAAGACAAGACTGGTATATAGCCATCGCTTACTATTCTTTCCGCTTTTATAGACTCCCCGTCTCGCCACCGTCTTCTGTCCTCGGGAAAAGAGCCTTTCAACTCTGTGGTTGCTCTCTATGAGTATACTCCGGTACACAGTCGAAGATTGCAAGCTTTCGAACCGTCCCCGACAGCGCCATTCATCAGCAATGAAAGAACCAGTTTTTTTTTTTATAATGCCCTATTGAGAAAAATATTTTCATTACACACATACGCACACTAGCAATGAAGAAAAAAATTAATTGATGTCTGAGAGATGAAAGGGCGAGGAGGTGATCGAAAAATATTTGCGTATTCGAGGTCCCCTCGTTCAATAATCGATCACGGTTGCACCTATTAAAAAATCCGGTAATAACGATATTCGCTTGTTTGAATTCTTGCTTTAATATATTCCAACCATCCACTATACTCGTCGATCTAATCGCATTGTGTAACTATATACCAGCTTTGTCTGTTTATTATATCATCGGTATGAGCAGTAAATTCATCGTTTTTTTTTGTGTTGTCACCGAAATCCGCATAATATCGGGCACACGAATTCAGGACAATGAGGTAAAACGAGTATACCGTGTTGTATGAACCACAGCACGAAAATTGATCGTAATCCGAGCCTAGTCGTTCACTTTCCAGGAGGAGCGGTGCCTCTCTCGCTCTCGCTCCCTCCGTTTCTCTCTCCCTGTGTCGACGCGATATCGCTCGACTAATAAAAGAAGTTGCGGGGCAAATAAAAATAGGAAAAAACGACGGGAAATGCACAGCAGCAACGGGGTCCCTCCATGCATATACCATATTGTGAGAGAAAGAGAAAATACGAAACAGAGAAGGAAAATCGGAGGAAAGAGGATGTACGATCGAACGTTTCCACGCTGATACTCCGCACCGCTCATCCTCCCTGTTTCGCCCAAACCCTTCGTATATATATCTATACCCTTTCTCTTTCCACAGTTCGCAGCGTCAGTTCACACACATGACCAGTAGAATCGCTGGCGAATAGAGACGGTATACGCTCGTCGATAAATTCGTAAAAATGGCAACTCTCCTCCTACACCATTCATTGCTCCGTTTTCCCTTCTCCCCGCTTCAAATGCTCCCCCCCCCCCCCATTTTTCTGATACAGTGATTCAATGGATTTGGTTAAAATGCACTGAGGGATGGAAAGCAAGAGCGAGAAATGTCCGGGACTGGTATAGAGATCGTTCTGTTTTCAACGAAATGTCAAAATTTGACAGTTCCATTAATTTTCCGAATATGCCACGTACACAGTGACTGTATTTCTCTCTCTCTCTCTCTCTCTCTCTCTCTCTCTCTCTCTCTCTCTCTCTCTCTTACTCTCCTATGTTTCTTGTTCCGGGTCGAAGCATTCTCGGTTGATTATTTTTTTAAGTTTACACTGTTAAAAATGCGGTGTAATTAACCCTCGCGCGGTGTTCATACGAGTCCACACTGACAACCGGTGTCAACGGCTGATGGTCAATAGCTGGTGTCAATTTGCATTATAAACTCAAAACTTTCAACATGGTTTACTTGAAAATACGTGAATGAAATTCAATGACATTTTTGAATTATATTGGTGGCATAATTTTGTATTGATTGCTGATAATTTATTTATCTTCATCTTTATTATTTCAAACATATATTGTTGTAAATTTTAAGATAGGACCTAATGATTATAGCACAATAGCTTATATGAATTCAACACAAAATAGGTCAACGCTAGTGAAAAGTCTACACCAATCGCTTTTGACATCCTGAATTTTTAACGGTGTTATTCAAACACGTGAACTTCTATCGACGTTTCTTACCTTTTAACATGTAGAACTAATATAGTATAATGACATGCCTGAAGTGTCTTTAAGAGATTTTGTGATAATTGCGGATATATACGGTATCACCTTAAAATCTCATCAGTTAAAAATATCAACGAATGGATGATTTCTGAGAAATTAACAATCGGTAAACTTTCGATTGCGTCGCCTATACATTTTCAAAAAATCATAAAATATCAATTAAACAAGGCAACGGTATTCAAAGTAAAATTTTTAATAACACATTTCGCGTTCTTGTGTGCTTTCAGAACGGACGAGCGAGCAGCGAGAGCAGCGAGGACGGTGCGGGCAGTAGTGCGAGTACGTCGAGGGGTGCGGGAAGTGGTTTCGGTCTTGGTGGAACGATCGGTTGCACCGGTGGATGGCGAAGTGTTTTCGGCGCTGTCTCCGGCCGTGAATTAAGGTTGTACGAGTGCGCGCCGTGGAGTCCGGAGGCTTGGGCATCGCCGAGCATCACGTGTCCACTGATCGCGACGAGGTGAGACATCTCGAACTGCTCTACCTAGCTTTACAATGAGTAAATTCGATGAATAATTCATTAATTCATTAATTAATCTTTACTTACGGTACTGTACACCTAGGTATTCTTCTTTCGTTACATTCCGCTTCGTCAATGTCGATGTCACAGTCCACGTCCTGTATGGGAACTTACGGTACGTACGCGACAGATTGCTCCGATCTCGCGCTTACCAGAACCGAAAGCGACACAGAAGTGAGCAAATCTCGATGAGAGTACGAGCACCAGCGGCAGCAATGTCGCATCCGCATTACCCTCGTCTCAGCGTTATCGCGACACACGTAAAACGTGTTTAGCACACGCGACAGATTCGTGTTCGGGGAGCATGGCCGCTGGATTACCAATGAGGCACAGCGCGCGAGGACTTGCTCGCCACGAGCTTCGGTCCAACAGCAACGGCCCCGGTATGCGCACGAGCTCCGGTCCTCTCTGTCTCACGCTTTTGCATCGTGCTCTCTCCATAACCAGAGCCAACATCCCTGCTGATGTTAAAATCACGCGCTGTCCTATCATCCCATCGCTCCCTCTCGGAGCTCACTCGGATTACGGCAGTTTCCAATGTTCGTTAGTCCACCATTTTAATTAAGACTATTATATCCACCGTCGTTCGTATTGCTGTGACAGGGATGAGAGAGAAATACGTGGTGGGAGGGAGGGAGGGAGAATTCGATATAGCAAGGAAAACTAGGGTGATACGGCACCGGTGCCCAACGAAATTTTCTCCGTAAGTGAACATCGGAGGGATC
This sequence comes from Cylloceria caligata, assembly GCA_963942595.1. Taxonomy (NCBI): domain Eukaryota; kingdom Metazoa; phylum Arthropoda; class Insecta; order Hymenoptera; family Ichneumonidae; genus Cylloceria; species Cylloceria caligata. The sequence continues at coordinate 78,678,116 of OZ012705.1, read as the reverse complement.
ACCACACGGAAATAATTAGGATTCGATCACCATAGGTGCCAAAGAATTACCAACACCAAGAGAAAAGTTCTTAGATGGTGCCAAATGAATTTACTTTGACCCGACTGAAATCAATTGAGCTTATTTGACGTAGCTGACTCGACGTCACAGTCAGATAGGACACGATAGGACTTACGATGAATTTGAGCCAATCATTGCATGCATTTAACCAACTGAATATATTGTGCTGTGTTTAACTGATTACCGGTAAAAAAAATAAGACCGTGCGTGGGCATATTTTTCAGATCATGTTTCATCCTCGCGTTCACGTAGACTTATTAGAAACTAGTATCGTACCCGGCTTCGCCCAGATTTATTTTTAGTATCGTAACGCTTTCTGGGTATTTTTCGTTTTTTCTTATTTTATTTTTAATGACTTGACTGTTTACTGCTTCACTAAAATGTGAATTGCATTTGAAAATTCATGTCAAACAAAAACAGACATTTCCGTTCACTGTATCATAGTAACATTTTCTTTTTTTAAAAAGCGCAAGCTATACCTACTACGAAGAATAACTTTGCTTTTTTAAAAATTTAAATTAAACGTCAAAATTCAATAATACTCTTAGAAAATTCAAATGTCCGTAACTCCTTAAGGACTCAACCTTGAAGAGCTGAAAATAGTTGCGTTGACCTAGAAATCAGGAAACCTTTCCAAAATGTCCAAGATCACCTACCTAGCACGCTCCGTCTAGGAGGAGTTTAAAGGACGGAAATCCACACTTTAAGAATTATATCATAGTATAGATACATTTACGAATCTAATGACGCTGGCGGCCGAGACGAAATAAGCAATTAATTATCCTTTACTTGAATTACCGTAACTTCGTTGGGCCCCAAGATATCGTTTAAAAAAGATCTTACAAGAATCATAAGGTTTCGGCTGTTTACAAATCTTTATATCACTAATTGAGGATGGAACAACGAGTGTTGGAAGCAAAATCGTGTCATGTCAACTCGTTTTCGCCAGATACTCGTACGTACACACTCGTTAGATACGTGCGCGGATGCTCTAATCTTACGACGTGTTTTCGTCGATCTTGTGCTTTGGTTGCTTCTCGTTTCGTTGAGTCGTTCCATTCGTCGGACCAAAGAACCGTTGAATGCATAAAAGCTCCGTAAGATAGTATACAGTGTAGCATTCTAGTTTGCGCGCTGCTCTTGCTGCTGAGTCAAAATGACCACCCGGAATGATAAAACGCCTCCTCGTTGGCACATCTGAAAAGAGTTCGGAGACTCTGGTGCGCGTCTACTCGTTTCAGTGACTGTAACCGCTGCCTCGGAATCTTTGCTGATCGCTCTGGAAGTCCTTCCTCCTTCACCCTTCCTCCTCCACCCTGAATTTCTACTATACGTCCGACCAATACCAACTGTAACTACCGACAAGAAATATCCCCTCGGAATCAATTGACGATGGCCAACCTATTCGCGTTAGAGAGCTCAGTTGAATTGCTCTGCAAAGGTTCCGATGGATGGAGAGTCTTCATTTTACGCGGGGAACCTCTTAGACTATAGCACGGTCCACGAGAGCGCGAATAACTTCCTCAGCGCATGCTACGGTGCTCACACGCCTGGACTGATCTTTCGGACGATTAATCGAGCGTCTGATGATAATTAACGGGGCATGCCCTCGTAAAAGTTAAGGACCGTGACCAGGCGACCTTCTCTGGTCCCTTCCGCGCGACCGGCAAGCATGGATAAGCGACATCATCAGCTAGAAGACCGGATACCGCTCGCGATGCTCCTATAGAAGACTGTACAGAGTGAGAAAGACAAAGCCAGAAGTTCCTGCATAGGGTGAAGCAGGAGGGTGCGCGTACAGTGCACGTTTTAGGATGGTTCGAGACTGGCGATTCTCGGTTAATTAATAGCAAGTGATTAATCGCTAGAGAGAAGGAAAGAGGATATGAGGAGGAAGAGGAACGAGTAAAGAGAACGACAAAGACAGGGAGAACGAAGGGAGGGAGTGAGAGAAAGCCCGCGGAACTCTGTACCCTCGTCAAACAAACCTCCGAGCACCGCTCGGAGCTTGTACGTGATCTGCAAATACGAGCAAGTATACCCGCAGGTTCGTCTGCGAGCTTTGCTGTACGCGCCTCTCCGACGCGTTTTGCCACCCTCCCGCTGCTGCTGCAGCTCGCAGGGACCCTCTCCCAGCAGCACTGAGTAGGAACTACGCGCGCAAATTTGTACCCGTGCTACCTCGAAGCCGACCCTCCCATCCTCTCCTCTCAAACCTCTTCTCTATATTACCGAAACGCTCACACATGACCCCCTTCAACATAACCCCGTTCTGTCTGGCAGCCACACGCTTCGGCAATATTACACTCAGTCTGTGTTCTCCCTTTCCACTTATAACACTCAATTTTTTCACTCCCTCGCATTTCCTACCACTGATATGCATAATGCTCCGAGGTTGGAACAAATGCAGACTTTGATTTTCATTCGATAGTTTTTGTTCCTTTCGACTCTTGCTTCTTTCGATAAATCGTAACAACCCCGATTCATCAATCGCTATCGTTTATTGTTCACTCACATTTTCTGCAGACCCTCAACTATCTCGCATTGTTACGGATAAACAGATAACAAACTGATGAATAGTTCAACGCGTTGAACAACGCACTTGCTTTTAACGTGTTGTTATACGAAAATCTCAGTTCTTCTTCTGCTCCTCATCCGTGAAATACGATTTTCCATCTACCTCTACATTTAATATACCTCCACGTGTATATTACGTACTGTAAGTACAATATATGTGGAGAAGTTTGCTCCGTACAGTGTCTCGCGGTTTCCGCCGATTTCCCTCGTGTACCGAGAGAGCTCTAATAAAGTTTGGCTACTGCTTCCGATGCTTCTGGTCTCGTGTCCAAGGACGAGTGCATCGCTCAGGGATACGTTTTAACTCGGTGCACGAATAATTGCGCGGGGAGCATCGTGACGAGATTCTCGAATGGAAATCGGTAACAATAATGACGGTCTACGACTCACAAATTCATTAACATGAGAATGAAACGAATTATTATTTTTATTATTGTTATTAGTTGTGGTAGCGTCCTCTTTTCAACTGCTTTATAACTTTTCGCTGCATCTACTGAAATGGAAATCATCTCACCCTTCTCGCTCATCCTGATGAAAAGATTACCAGCAAAGGCGAGGCAGAAGAGTTTTAATTGTTTCAGTTAATTGTCTTCTCTTATATTCTCTCACTTCTGCAACGTATCCCTCGGAGATTTGCTAGGAAGAAGATAAGTTTTTTTTTGCAGAATGGAGGACTGCCTGTTTAAAGAAGTGCGAAGTAAGGTAGTTCCCTGATGTTTATATATTTTACGGATTAACCGTCATTTCGAGACGATCAACGACTCTCATGGGAAAATATTAACAACAGATATGGGTTGACGTCGATACACATGAAGTTTCACGAGACTTTGAAATCACTTCGAGTCTAGACCCGAATATCATTCCTTTATTCTCAAAGTTACAAACAACCCGAAAAATATTATTGTCCCCGCTCTTTTTATTTTATACTAATTTTTCTAAGTACAAATAGTTATTTTTAGTTAACGAAAAAATTCGGCGTACGTTCCATTCAACGAGCGAAAAATTATACAATTTTCGAATTATCGAAAACAGCGAGAGATCGATTATTTAATCATGAAGAAAAATTATAGTAAAATATTAAAAAATGGTAACGATAGAAGGAAACACCAGAGTCAATATTTAGTAACAATCGACAATACAGCATACGAGTTTGGCATTTAATGAAGAATTTGATTCAGCTCTCAACCGGATATTGTACATGTTATGCGCAAAGTAGAACACAGTGTCTACAGGTTGCTGATTTCGAGGGCTCGCTCGGGGGATTCGCACTAACGGTAACGCGAGTGACCATCGGCTCGTTCTAAGCGTCAGGTATATATTTTATAGCGACGAGCGGAAGCAGGGGAGGTTTGATAGAGCGAGAGAGAGACGTATTTATTTATCACCCCTCGGTATTCGCGGGGTGTCCCTGACCAGAAGTCGAGTTGCGTCGGTGGACGAGCCATTTGGTTTAATGGACGATCCGGCTCACATGAAACTCGCTCGGGCACCAATCAGCGACTGTGACTTTCCGAGCAACCCCTCTGCGCCACTGGTGCGAGCCGAGGGGTCGATCTCACCCCGACATCCACAACCACCATTACCGCCACTACCACCAACAGCAGCAGCAGCAGCAGCAGCATTGGCTCGCAGCGTGTTATGAATTGGGCACCCGGTTAACGTCGTTTCCGCGTCAATTTGCTACGTAAAGGGACGCCCACCCTGAAATATATGGTCTGACAAAACTTTCCATTGTTATTGCGAATTGCTTCTCTGCTTGGGACACCCAGCACCAGTAGTGAAAAGCGAGGAAAGCGTCAGTGCGTGAAGGGTTGCGCTTTTTTTTTGCAGAGTGACGAGGAATGGTCGGAAGGGCGGGGGATGTCTGTAGCGCATCGTTAATTCAGCGGAAGATTAAAACGATCAAGCTAAACTATATTCACCGAACTCTCTGTGGATGTACACCGCGCGTAATACACATCGCTGCACTGGCAGCCTTCAGCAACTCACGGTGAACACGGTCGATTCATTCGCGTGTGGAGTATTGGAGAAATTCCGAGCCCGCTGAATGCTCTGAATCAGAATGGAATCGATGGGATAAAATAAAAGACCTTTTGTTGTCTTAGATATTAAATATAAGGATCTAATAGACGTTACATCACCCTGAGGAACTTGAAATGGCATAAAATATAACGCATTTTTCTTAAGCAACCGTTAAATTGTCATTTGTTTCTTTATTACTTATATCGATGACAAATATTGATAAACATATTATAGAAATATTGTACAAAAATATTTAAAAATAACTTACCAATGAGTTTGTTTTACGTAAGTTAATTCATGTACCATTTTCTTATTAATTAATAAAATATTTACAAAGTTGCATTGGGGCTACGAAAACAGAACAATTTTATAATAAAATATCTACAAAGGGACATTGTGACTAAGAAAGAAAAAAAAATTATTGTTTAAATGAGAGCCAGCTTAAAATTGACATTAATATTTTATTGAAAAGACCAAGTTGAAAAATATATTATAAAGAAATGGATTTATCGTATAAAGAGAAATCTATTTTACTTTGTAGATATTTTATTAACGAACAAGAAAGTCATGGGTTTGTTAAATTTGAAACAAACTTTAGCATCATAATGCAATGCAACGTTCGTATAACGCATAAATCGACCATTATCAAATATTTTTGTACAATATCTATACAATTTATTCGTCAATGTATGATCTAAGTACGCAGAAATGAAGTGTTTCCAAAGATTTATACGATGTATACACGAGATATAGAACATTTCGCTGCAAAATATATTATATACATCTGAGATATATTTTTTACGATATATCCACCGGATATATTAAAGATATATAGAGGTTAAAGATATATAGAGATGTGGAAGTTTTTGCCATTATGTATAATTATAAATATTGCAAATATCTCGAGTATACTTTATTTTCATGGGGAAAGGAGTTTGGTATACGAAATAGATTGCTAGGCTGTATATGATTATCCAGAATCTTCTAAATCTTTGAAATGATACTGTAAATTTAATTTAATAATTTACTCTAGTAAGCTCCAATAAATATTCAATGTATTTATCTCGCTATTTCATATTTTCCCACCGTATTCAATAATACAAAGAGAGAAGGAAAGAGAGAGAGAGAGAGAGAGAGAGAGAGAGAGAGAGAGAGAGAGAGAGAGAAAGGAAAAAGAGAGATCCTTCTTTAGCCATTTCGATTCCTCACTGGACGCGTTACATCCTTTGAAAGTAAGAGAAACTGGCGAGGTTTCGAAGATAAAGGCCCTTCATTTCAGGATGGTAAAAAATAGGGGCTGTGAGCGAGTAAAAAGACCAAACAGTCTGATCCTCTCACTCTCGTTCAACTCACAATTTTTTTCTTTTTAAAACCCGCCCGGAGGAATTGGTTGCGGTGGGACTGCCGATTTCCTAGACTTCCTCCGGTCCACCCCCAAGATAAATATTCTCTCCTTGGCTATCGTAATTTATCGAATCGCTGGCGATGAGAGTAATTTAGGTTCTGGCTCCTACGCCGAGAAAACACCAGAAGAAAAGGCAGTCTGTGATAAAAAGTGTTCACCGCTCAGCTTTCACGTACCCGCGGTGTGCGTGTGTGTGTGTGTGTGTGTGTGTGTGTGTGTGTGTGTGTGTGTGTGCGCGCGTGTGTGTGTGTGTGTGTGTGTGTGTGTGTGTGTGTGTGTGTGTGTGTGTGTGTGTGTGTGTGTGTGTGTGTGTGTGTGTGTGTGTGTGTGTGTGTGTGTGTGTGTGTGTGTGTGTGTGTGTGTGTGAACAAAATGGAAAATTCCAAAGGACCAAACCAACCAGTAGAAGCGGGGTGTGTGGCAATTGCGTGGTTGGAAGGCGGAAGGAGAGAGTCCGCTGCTCGCGAGACTCGCGCTTTGGCTCGAAGGTCCTCTGATGAACCCAAAAGAAAAAGCCAAGACGTCGCACAATCCAGAGATAGGACCACGCTTCACCAAGGAAAACTGTAATACGGGTGTGAAAGATGGAAGTCCGATAATCGGACGTTGAATCGGATCAATTAAAGAGCCAATTCGGTCTCTTCCCCATCCCATCTTTCCGAACCATGGATCCCGACGCCATTAATCGTTGAAAACGGTGTCTTTGACGGTGAAACTCTATATTTAACGAAAGAGCTACTAATTCAAGAGCAAAAGTGCTCTTAAAGTTACCTATTGCATTTCAGTAGTTAACTTTATTATTATATCCTTTTTATAAAGAGGATTATTCATAAGCTGCTACCAGTCGTGTACACATTCAAAGAGAATTTTTATTGCTGGGTATAACGATTTCGAAAGGTTCGAGTGATACCAGAGATTATGCTAGCTCTGTGGAGCTCGCTGTTATGACACGCTATCGGACGTACTCGAAAAAGCGAATGTTTGATACTCGATATGCTTTTCCATTTATTTAACTTTTTTTTTTTTTCTTTTAACATTGGGATCACTCGAAAGTAGTGTAACAATTTTTTGAAGCTTCAGCAGAAAACTAATTAGTGTTCCTCAATTGATTGCCAATAACGTGTTTACGGGTTTTCAAGTGGTTGCTACAAATTGGCAGCGATGCAACGCCATCAGTTATTACACGATAAACAAAAAGCGAATTGTTGATAATCGATATTGGCCATTTATATTTAACTCTTGTTTCCACCAATTTATTTTTATTAATTTACGTCTATAAAATTTAAGGACTATGGATCGATATTCGTTTACGAAAAAATGTTCGGAAAGTCATTTGATTGACTTTACAAGAAAGAAAGATAAAGATTTTTTTGAAATTTTAGTGATTCTTTCATGAGATTACACCGACTGAAGGTTCTTAATAAAAAAAAAAAAAAGAACCAAATTGTTTTTCAAACTGAAACAGGGAAAGTCAGTGATATTTGTCCAGCGACACTCGAATTATTGCCAATAATATATATTGGATTGTTTTGCCGAGCGGGGAGCTCCCTTCACTGATCTCGGTAACGGCAGTAGTGAGAGCTTCCAACTTTTCATAGAGAAAAAGAAAAAGAACACGACGATCCGGATGAATGAGCACAGGAACCTGGATAAGAAGTGAGAAAGCAGCGGCAGCAGCTTCGAGATGCTATTTCCGGTCGAAATAGCCCGTATCGGTCCGCGTATAGAACGTGGAAGAAGCGACACGGTGGAAAGTACGAAATGGCCGACTTAAGGAAGTTTTACTGCGAGACAAACCGGAAGTGATTCGGGTCTGCGCCCGCGGAACGCCCTCTTTTCCTCTCGTTCTTCGTTCTGCACGCCAAGACAAGAAACTTTCTTTCTCTCTTCCTTTACCCGGATAACGTACGCCTACGAACATCCATTCTCGTTTAACGCCTTTATTTACCGACCGAGACTTTCCTCTGCTTCTACTTTTGCTTTTTCTTATTCTTCTCTATCTCAACTTTTTTCCAAATTTTTTATTTTATCGTACTGCATCTCCGGATCTTTCGATGTTGTTTCTTTGCTCTACACACGTCCTGTCTCTCAGCATCATTTTCCTCCCCACTGAGTCGACGGATGAAGTAATAAACTCCATAGATCTAACGCGTATAAAAATGAGAGAAAGAGAGACAGAGATAGAGAGATAGCCATCATGTTAATATTACAACTAAAAGTAAAGAAATAAAAATAGCCGTAGATAATAAGGGTTTTAACAATCGTGGTACGTTGTAAATTCCGCTGTCCAAGTCCCGCTCTGCCGTTTCGTCAGTCAGCAGGGAGGTAATACGAGAGAAATACCCACAGATATGCCCCGAAGCGTTTCACGATTTTATCTACGTGGTGCGGTTGTGCGGTAGACGCAGGAGGGAGTCGAAAGGTTGGGCACTACAAAATGTATCCTGTGTGTATACCGAAGCGAGGTCCATGGGTAGAACTAGCGTACGAATACGAATAACAAGTTTATTGGCCAAAGTCCAGAGGAGCCATTCAAGCTCGATCGCTCTCCCTGGACCGACTCGTACTGGTGCACGGTGGTGCGCGGCTCCCCCGTCGACCAACAGCCGTTTACGTACCGGGTGACCCTTGAATAACGAAACGCACACGTGTGTGAATGCCTCTACGACCTTTTCTTTGCTGACTACACAACCCATTCCTTGGACTCATCCTCGAAAAATCGCTAACTATATATTTCCCTGTAAATTCACGTCTGTAATTCAGGAGGGAGAAGACTCAGTCTTTAATCTTTTTTACCCTTTGCTTTTTACAGACTCGTGTCCTCGCCAACGAGGCACAATGAACAGGCTTCCAGCAGTAGCAGTTCCGTGAGCCAACACGGAGCAACCTTCGCCGTCAGGGTGGGTACCATTGACGGAGTCATCACCCATCACCTCAGAGCCGAAACGAGAAGAGACTTGGCAGCATGGGCCAGGGCCATCGTTCAGGGTTGTCACATGGCTGCGCACTCCCTACGAGAATACACAGTCCGTGAGTAAAATATATTAATGTTTTTCCTTTAATTTTACATTTTTTTTTTTTTAAATATCACTACGGATCTAATCCTTTTGAATTTTCAAAATTAATGTTGAATTTATTTTTCCTCAGGATGCCTTTGGCAGGGGAGAGCCTGCCAGTTAATCGTCAATCACGAGGAAGGATTCATGCTCTACGCTGCTGGAACACGAGGCGTCGTAACCGGAAATGGTGCGAGTCCTGGATCTCCGCCAGCTCCACTGTGGAGAAGATCCTTCGACAAGTTAAAGATGTCCGCGGACGATGGTGCTCGTCTACTCTGGCTCGACTTTGGTGGCGACGATGGCGAGATCGTGAGTGTTTTGTGTTAGTTGTAACAATAATATTCCAAGGAACAGAGAGTCAGAAGAGACTTCAGGAAATTTCGTATACCACTGTCTCTCTGTTATCACTGCAAACGACGTCAAGTCGAGTATAAATGTAGCCACTTGGGTAGTAGCTAAATTCAAAAAGGGCACCTGGTACCCGGAAACTTGTACAAGGACTCTTCTTGAAACTCTCATGTTCACGATACCATCAAAAGTGCTATACTGACACGCTACTCGCGTCAAAGCAAATGTTTATCGTCGTGTTCTCCTCCGCTCGACATCTTTCTCATCCTCTCTGATCAAATTACTGTTTGACCAGTCCTATGTTACTCTACACTGAGAGTGTTACTCGAGGGGTTCTGCGTGACCCTTCAGCCTCGGAAAAACATACTTTCTTCCACGTAAACAACCACAGAGTAAATAATTCTTGTAAGCAGCATTTAAGGCCGTTGGGTATCGCTACAGAATCTTGTATCGTAAAGTAATAAGTGAGTAAATATACGAAATACTCACAAATGAAATATCAAGCGGAAATTAAAAGCGAAGGGTGCGTCAACCTGTTCGTTTTGTTCAAATTTCTTATTTTGGATATTTTTAATCCATTCGTGAAGTAAAAATAGTCTCAATTAACCTAGCAGACAGCTTTGATCAGTTCATTTGGACTAGGAAATACACTAGGCACGAAAAAAATTAATATTCATTCGTTAACTATTATTCCGGGTTTTACGTATCACATCGACATAGTCAATGAACCAGAGCTCACTGATAAACAATTAATTTAACGTAAATGAAGCCAATTAAAAAATCAATCGTAGAGAAATAAGCGTTACACTTTTTGTTACTAGGAGTACGTTATTCATAGTAACGTACTCCTAGTACGTCGTATTGTTAAGGGGACGCAAAACCTGTCTTGGTCGACGACAAACTGTACTGTATTTTTTCTGGCATGTCAGGGACTTACAGATTAGAGCAAAGCTTTAGATGATGTACAGCAGATAAGCCTATCAGCTAAAACCGTTTTTTCTTCTTCTTTAATCTCAATGCACACTATGAAAAATGTGTACGAAAAGATTTGTTACCGACTGAGGAGGTTTCACCAACCCTTTAAACATTTTATACAGAAAAGAAAGAAAATCAGAACTCCACTGTTACTAAATTTATTTAATGTTGGAAAAATTTTTCAAGAAAATGATAATTTATCGTTAATCTTAAAGTTAAAACAAAGAGATTTTAATATTTCTTTTTTGATTACAGGAATTAGATCTGGAGAGTTGTCCAAAGCCCATAGTCTTCGTACTACACAACTTTCTCTCCGCCAAGATACATCGCCTCGGGCTGACAGCATAGGGGTACGAGGGGACCTCGTGCGAGGTCCCCGACCTTCCACCTCACACAACGAGGTCCGTAACCAGCGTGTTTCTCCACTAATGCACAAAGGAAGATATAACGAAGGGTGAAGAAGACGAGAGTGAGAATTAATGTGCTCGCGGCCCGTCTACAGCTCGAAGACGATTCGATGTTCCTCGAAGATATTACTTCGGGCTTCGAGTGAGCGAAGGGGGAGTGGAGTTGCTTCCGATGCACTGGACAGTGAAGGTACTCTCGAACGTATTCGAGAGCCTCGAGGCCCGAGAGATCCTCGAAGAATTTTTGCCGCACGTTAACTCAACGAGCCAACGACTTAACTTAAGAAAGTATAGCGACTATCGAGTGAGAGACGAGACGTAGGAAAAATACAGCTAACTGAGAGGTCTTAGGAAACAAAAGAAGAAGCAGAAGAAGATGACGAAGAAGAAGAAAAAGTAAAGAAAAAAATAAATGAGAAACGATTAATCGACTCGGAGCCATCCACGAAACATTTTTTTTCTTGCAGAAAGTTTCGAATTTTTAAAGCGACGGTTATTATATACGAATAAACTTTGAGGATATAAATGAGAGATAGAAGATGAAAGCGAAGGAAGGAGGCGATACGAGATCGATGAAAAATATAAAAGAAAATAAATATTCGATGGTTAATTCCTGCGGGAGGTTTTTAGAGAAGGTATCAGGAATCGCTAATAATCAACGCGCCTAAGTAAGTGATTATAATATATAAATAAAAGATAAATAGACTAACGAAGAAGATGATAAATTAATGGAGTAATGGAAGAGAAGATTACGGAGAAAGAGAGAGTGAGAAGCAGCGCAGGGAGGACGTAAGAGAAAACAAGAAGAAGAAAAAAACCAGAAATACGCATAATTATCGATAAATATTATTATTAACGAATTATTAACGTAAATGAATAAAGGATTGTGCATTCCCGTAATATGCCCACGCGCGAACACCCGTAATCACCGGACATCCCGGAAGATACCGGGTGCGCCGAAGTTATCGAGGGAAAGAGAGATAGAGATAATGGAGTTGAGAAGAAATTAGAAGTTTGAATAAGAAGCGAAATCGCGCAAGAGAAAGCGAAAGAGAGGGGAAAGGAAAGAAAAAAATATAAAGAGGCGTACTATGACAAACCCGATAAAATAAGCGACTAATTTATTAATGTTAAAAGTGTGTTCCTCGCTGGACAATTATCGCGATCGTTATCCGATGCACTTTTTTCACCGTCGCACTAGAGCCGTCGCACGTGCGTCTCCAGCCTCTCTCGAATAAAAAAAAATCTACTTTCTTTCCTCGTAGAGCAAAGCCATAACTTGTTGGAAGAAGGACGAGCGAGAGCTGGGGATGAGATCGAGAGTGAGAGAGCGAAAGTCAGTGTGAGGAGTAGGAGGAGAGAAAAGAGAAGGAGGAGAAGAAGACACAGCGCATCTCTCAGGTGGATCGATCGCCAGCCCGGGTTATCAAAGCTCCATTCTACGCCCGGATAATTCCGTTACAACTTTTCCCGTTTAACGTTTTTCTCTCGACTACTACTGCCTCGAGAAAAAAGCAACGTTGCTGCTGCTTCTGCTCTGCTTTTGGCCTGACAAAAGTTTTCCATGCGGAGACGTTGGATGTACAGCGATGGTGGGCTAACGTCGTGAACTCTCTTCTCGATCTATTTCTCTCTTACTCTCTTCTTCGCTCTCTCTCTCTCTCTCTCTCTCTCTCTCTCTCTCTCTCTCTCTCTCTCTCTCTCTCTCTCTCTCTCTCTCTCTCTCTCTCTCTCTCTCTCTCTCTCTCTCTCTCTCTCTTTTTCTTTCTCATTCTTGACCATCTTTTTAATTCTCCCCGTCGACGACGTTTCTCTCGTTCGGTAGCATTCGACCGAAGCAACATCATTGCTCACTCGCGAGGGCTACCAAGATTCAGTGGGATGGTTCTCCATACCCTCAAAAGTTCTCTCATAGAGATGAAAGAAAAAAACGGTTGTTCGCAAGCTCGCGAACCTTCGTAGCGGATAGCGTGGGAGATAAAAAAGGGTAACGAGTAAATGGAAAGAGAAACGAAGACGGAGAGAGTAGTCGTCGGACCGATCGTCCCACTCGCTATCTTCCACACGCGATATCTCAGCGGCAACTCGAGCGCGGCTGAATCACCACTGGAGCATGAGTTATCGAGCAGTTTTCCAGCTGGACATTAACGAGAGCCCGAGACTTTTCTTACTTCCACAAATATTTGAAAGATCCGCTCAAAATCATGAGTCGTTTACAACACGTGTCTGGAAAACTTTCTAATAATCGTAAGATGAAAGTGCTAACACGTTTTCGTCATTGTATCTCGCTTCACCGAGATCGCAAATGGCGCTAAATCATTTGTACTCGTGACAGCTCAGTCGCTGTAGCGCATAGTCTTGAGGCAACCCAGTCAACCGGCAAACTAACACTTTGCGTACGTTATATCATTTTTATATCACCAGTCAACTGATAAAATGATAAAAAAAAGTATCATTTGAAGGACTGCAATGAATTATTTTTCTGTCGTTATCAGAACCGATAAATTTTTTATCGTATTTATCATTTGACTGGAAACAAATGATATTGACATACACAACATTATTATTTATTATTTATTTTTTTGTCTTACTGGATTGTAATAACATCTATTGAGACGTTTCAACTATTTACATTTTGTCCTCTATTTTGCAAAAAGGTTCGAATGTACTTTGAGTTTCATTGGTTTGTGATTTAAGAGCATCGCATTTGTTATTCAATGAAATATTAAAAAACTCAGGAAATAATTAATGAAAAACTCCGAAATTTATATAAATTTAAAGTGAACACTATACATAATGAAATCTTGATGCAAGTAGCTCAATACTTGGCAAACAACGAAGCGATTCTCTTAATAGGACTTTTAACGCAGTTCAAGTGGAGCGACTCACGAATTTGCAGCAGATCTGTCAGCGTTAAGCACGTTGGTTTCATCAAACAATGAGAATATGAAGAAAGAGAGAGAGAGAGAGAGAGAGAGTCTGCATGTGTGTGTGTGTGTGCGTCATAAATTCAAGAGTTGAAGAGACGTTTAGGAAAGATTAAGTTAGAGAAATATGTCCCAAGTCACGGCGAGGAAGCGCTCTAGTTGTTTTATACGGTTCGTATCCTTACGCGATTAAATTTAAGGAGACGAGAGCACGAAATGTGCGGGCTAAGTGTGAGTCAAAAGTTAAAGATAGAGAGACGAGAGACGAGAGAGAGAGAGAAGACGCGCGTTTTACCGCGAGCACACGCCAAAACGGTAGCAGTGTGTCTTAAAAATTAGAGTACGAGAGCAAGAGAGGGTGGATGCGAGTAAAAGCTATATAATGAAAGAGTGGATGTAAACAGAATATCGTAACTGCTGATGTAATGTAAATTGTACCTCGAGAACGTGTTAAGGTGACAAAAAATTCTCGGGAAACAGGCGAGAGATATGTGCACAACAAAGCACGAACCTTGAAGCTGCGGTATAAGATCGAGAGTAGCCGACGACGTTTATCATAAATTTCTTAAGAAGGAGCAGCGGCAAGATAGTTGCCGAACTCGAGTTTATTCAGGTTTATCGTCTATCGTTAGTAGCTCGTGCTCTATTTTCGGTCTCTCGTCTCTCCTGTCGTCCCTCGTTCTCGCGGTACGATTGATGTGGTAAAAGCGCCAGCTCCTTAAACAATTATCAAGATAATACTCCCCCCCCCCGCCCTTGGGATAGCTCTCGTCAAGCACGAAGAGAAAACGAGGCCAAAAATCCTCGTGGCGATTTCTCAATTATTCGGGCGTCTGGACTTACACAACCAAGAGTACTCGTTAACAATTGTAATAAAATATCCGTAAACATGAAACTCGGTTTATAAATTTCGAGAAGAGTGTATTCTGTGCGAGTGTGTAAGAGTGAAAGAGTTTAGAGAGAATCGAAAAACAGTGAGAAGCAGGGAAAAGTGAGAGAATAATGGAGAACAGTGGCAAATCGGTCTCATCGATTACAAGATTAATAAAAAATAATTAGCCAAGGTGAGTGAGACAAGAGACGAGAGACGAAGAGAAAAAAAATCGATGAGGCCTGCTACCCGGATCCGTACAATAATAATGTTTTGCGATTATTTAGACATATCAACGAAGTCACGTTATAAACAATAACAGGTGGGCTGAAAAGTTCGTAGGCTAACACAGAAAAAATCTTTTTTTCATAAAATTTGATTTTATTATTCAATATAGTTGCCTTCGAGGGCGATACAACGATTATAGCGGTCATACAATTTTTCGATACCATTTTTATAGTACGATTTGTCTTTAGTCTCAAAATAGGCTTCAGTTTCGGCGATTACCTCTTCATCGGCGCTAAATTTCTTTCCAGCGAGCATTCTCTTGAGGTCTGAGAACAGGAAAAAGTCGCTGGGGGCCAGATCTGGAGAATACGGTGGATGCGGAAGCAATTCGAAGCCCAATTCAAACAATTTTGCCATCGTTTTCATTGATTTATGACACGGTGCATTGTCTTGATGAAACAGCACTTTCTTCTTCTCCGAATAGGGCCGTTTTTCCGCGATTTCGTCCTTTAAACGCTCCAATAATGTTACGTAATAGTTGCTGTTGATGGTTTTTCCCTTTTTAAGATAGTCGATGAATATTATACCATGCGCATCCCAAAATACTGATGCCATAACCTTGCCAGCCGACGGTTGCGTCTTTCCACGCTTTGGAGTCGGTTCATCACATGCAGTCCACTCGGCTGACTGTCGATTGGACTCCGGTGTCAAATGATGGAGCCATGTTTAATCTATTGTCACATATCGACGCAAAAATTCGGGTTTATTACGATAGAACTCCAAGCACTGCTCAGAATCATAAATTCGTTGTTGTTTTTGGTTGATTCTGAGCTCGCGCGGCACCCACTTTGAACAGAGCTTTCGCATACCCAAATAATCTTTCACGATATGTCCAACACGTTCCTTTGATATCTTTAGGGTCTCAGCTATATCGAATAACTTCACTTTACGGTTATCCAAAATTATTTTGTGGACTTTTTTGATGTTTTCATCGGTAACAGCCTTTTTGGAGCGTCCACTGCGTGCATCGTCCTCGGTGCTCATTTCGCCTCGTTTAAATTTAGCAAACCACTTCTCAACGGTTGATTTTCCTGGTGCAGAGTCCAAATAATGTTTATCAAGCCAAGCCTTGGCTTCAACAGTATTTTTCTTCGCCAAAAAGCAATGCTTTATTAACACACGAAATTCCTTTTTATCCATTTTTTCAAACTAACAAAAGTTCCATCACTCAAAATGTTATATCTCGCAAACTAATAGTGCGACAGCTGTTAAATTTATACACGTGTCTTTTGAAGGTTAGGGCTAACTAAAAATCATATGGATTTAATACTAGTAGCACCATCTATGTGTCAGCCTATGAACTTTTCAGCCCACCTGATATCTATCAAAGAGGCTGTTACCGATGAAAACATCAGAAAAGTCCACAAAATAATTTTGGATAACCGTAAAGTGAAGTTATTCGAGATAGCTGAGACCCTAAAGATATCAAAGGAACGTGTTGGACATATCGTGAAAGAATATTTGGGTATGCGAAAGCTCTGTTCAAAGTGGGTGCCGCGCGAGCTCACAATCAACCAAAAACAACAACGAATTGATGATTCTGAGCAGTGTTTGGAGCCGTTCTATCGTAATAAACCCGAATTTTTGCGTCGATATGTGACAATAGATTAAACATGGCTCCATCATTTGACACCGGAGTCCAATCGACAGTCAGCCGAGTGGACTGCGTGTGATGAACCGACTCCAAAGCGTGGAAAGACGCAACAGTCGGCTGGCAAGGTTATGGCATCAGTATTTTGGGATGCGCATGGTATAATATTCATCGACTGTCTTAAAAAGGAAAAAAACATCAATAGCGACTATTACGTAACGTTATTGGAGCGTTTAAAGGACGAAATCGCGGAAAAACGGCCCCATTTGAAGAAGAAGAAAGTGCTGTTTCATCAAGACAATGCACCGTGTCACAAATCAATGAAAACGATGGCAAAATTGCATGAATTGGGCTTCGAATTGCTTCCGCATCCACCGTATTCTCCAGATCTGGCCCCCAGCGACTTTTTCCTGTTCTCAGACCTCAAGAGAATGCTCGCTGGAAAGAAATTTAGCGCCGATGAAGAGGTAATCGCCGAAACTGAAGCCTATTTTGAGGCTAAAGACAAATCGTACTATAAAAATGGTATCGAAAAATTGTATGACCGCTATAATCGTTGTATCCCCCTTGAAGGCAACTATATTGAATAATAAAATCAAATTTTATAAAAAAAAAGTTTTTTTCTATGTTAGCCTACGAACTTTTGAGCCCACCGTTATTTCTCGTTTGTGTATTGTTTATTATTTTTATTACTTTCCACAGTACCTCGAGTTTACAGTGCAAGATTCGGTCGATAATAAGGTAAACCGAGTTCGCCTCTCTCGTATTTCTGTCATTGGCTCGCAGCCACGGAATTTTTCGAAACAACCTACCCTGCACAGAGATGCTGTGCGACGACAAATAACAACAAAAAAAATCGAATTCTCATACCCTTCATTGTTCTGTAAATAAAAATTCCGGAGGGTATACGAGATAGGGTTTTAGGTACGATATGCCATTTTTACCGGCAATTCACGGGATTGAAAATAAAGCGGGAAAGTGGAAGAAATATCGTTGCTGTTTTGTTTTTAATTCACAACAAATAAACGAAGTAACTGCATCAATTATTGAGCGTTAGAGATATGGAACGAGTTCGACCGAATCAGCGCTAGACAAGAGAGTTTTCACACGTGTACACACACACACACACACACACACACACACACACACACACACACACAACCAGACAGACAGTCAGACACCCACACACACACAAAAGCGACTATGCGATCGCGAATATTAAAATTTCTCGTGTAACATCGTTTGTTTTTCGAAGAGTTGATCAGCTCGTAAATTATGTATTTTTCTAATGATTTTAGCCTCGTGCTTAAAAAGAAGAGAAAAAAGCTCCGATACCCCCGCGTACCCCTTGAATTATCCTCTCGATTTTTGATTTGAAAAAAAAAAAAAACTACGATGGTTAATGTATGTATGCGTTACCAAATAAACAGAACGGTTAGAGCATCGACTGGTTGAACATAAGTGTCTCGTATTATATGTCTTTTTTATTATGTCTTATTCAACGTAATATAAAAATCCAGGCCTACCGATTTCACAGCACGTCGTAAAGACATTCGGAATCGTAAAATTTATGAAGAAAAGCAACACCGTTATGTTTCTCGAACGGTACGTATACAGCTCCATATGTATTATTAATATTTCCGAGGTTATATTTTGTCACGGAAGCTTCGCACTCGAGAAAGATAAAACAGTGGATGGAGACTGTGCGCGGATAACCATAGGCAACGGGGACTACGTACGCACCCCCAAGAGATAGATTCTTTACTTTTCTAGACGCTATATCTCGTCTCGTGCAGTATACGTACGGTAGATATAAATATATATATATATATATCTACGCATCGCACAACTCGCAATATTCCACGTTCGTCTCTCGGGCTTCACCTCTCGTACGTATCGAAAAGCACGCAATCTCGATTCTTCGTTGAATTCTCTTCTATGAATACGGACGTAGCCGCCGAGTACGAGGGATGAAAGGTTGCGTTCGGGTAGGCAAAATGGAGAAACGAGCCAATTGTGGATAGCGGAAGAAGACGAAGAGAAAGAAAATAGACGAAGAAAGAAGTGGACTTTGGAATGAAAATGTAGGAAGACAAGGGAAGAGGAAGAGGGATAGAGAGAGGGAAAGCCTGAGGGTTCGAAAGGATCCACAAAACTTTAGGACTTTGTCATTTTTATCGGCAGCTCGATCGCGTGATTGGCCCTACCGTACCTACTACAACTCTGCTTTTGCTTTCTTCCACGACAACGAAGAAGATACTTTTGCCTGATGCGTCCCTTTTCTCCGTATTGTAAGTATGCCCCGTCGCTTCGAAACTTTGCTGATCCGTCTTCTACCTACGTACCTTCCTTACATAGAACTCTCTGATCTTTTTCTTAGATCTCTACCAAACCTGTCTGACTGTTACGAGGTACGCACGTAAATCACAACGACTCCGATAGTGTCTTCCTTCCGGTCTACTTGCCACCATTTCTGCAAATATCAAAGGTCGTTTATAAGCATCTTATCTGCACCACCTTAACCAGTAATGAACTGCGTATTTTTACTACGTTGAATCATAAAATATTATCAAATAATTGAATTTGAAATTTATATTTATGGAGAGTTAAATTTCTAAATGTTGAGAATCAGTTGAAATTTATGGAGGATATTCGTCTATGAAAAACAAATTTTTGTGCAATATTTCAAGTCCATCGTCTACATGGTTTTTTTCGGCAATTAATTATTCAAGTGCACTGGCAATATAGAAAAAATTATACAACATCCAACGCAACTCTCAAAAATCATTGTGACGATGCCTGCCTTGCTATGAGTCGACGATTCTAATAAGAGGAATATATAGGTGACATCAGCGCAGTGGTTAGCGCTCTTACTCAGTGCCAAAACAATCCGGGTTCGATCCCCGGTGATCATCATATATTTTCTCTTTTCGATACGTCGGTAGGCCATCGTCACTATCGTTCTACGCACTTCCCCAAATTCTCCGTTTGTTTATCATACGGTGTCAGAAGTTTTCGGGCCTACAAAAACGCGCTCTCATACGCACACATTGTACAGTTAAAGCATAGAAAGCCCAACGAGGCACACATAAAAAAATCCAACGAGGCGCTAATAAAAAACACGAGACGCACATAAAAACCCAATGAGGTAAACATGTATCCCTCCGTTACAAGCGCATAACCCGATATCCGTCTCATCTACACAGTCGACGAAGATGTCGAGTTCATTAAGTGGAGGTGTGTAACGATGCCTGCAATGCATATAAGTAGACGATTCGAAGAAGAGGAGTATATAGGTAAGTGACATCAGCGCAGTGGTTAGTGCTCTTACTCAGTACTAGAACAATCAGGTTTCGATCCCCGGTGATAACCATATACTTTTTCTCTTCGATACTTCGACAGGCCATCGTCACTACCGTTCTACATACTTCCCCAAATTCACCGTCCGGTCGTCACACGGTGTCAGAAGTATTAGGGCTTATAAAAACACGTCCTCATGCTCACATAAAAAATCTAACGAGGCGCACATAAAAACCCAATGAGGTAAACATGTATCCCTCCGTTACAATCGCATAACCCGATATCCGTCTCATCTGCACAGTCGACGAAGATGTCGAGTTCATGAAGCGGAGGTGTGTAACGATGCCTGCATTGCATATAAGTAGACGATTTGAAGAAGAGGAGTATATTGGTAAGTGACATCAGCGCGATGGTTAGCGCTCTTACTCAGTATTAGAACAATCCTGGTTCGATCCCCGTCGATCATCATATATTTTCTCTCTTCGATACTTCGACAGGTCATCGTCATTACCATTCTACACGCTTTCCCAAATACTTCGTCCAGTCATCACATCATACTAAAAAGTTGCAATATGAGAGAAAATCCACTGATCGATTATAGCTTCCTCACGGAGGTAGCTACAATTCAACATTACCACCGTTTCGTTTGTATAGAAAGATTTGGTGAATGTTTAGTTCTCTAATTATCGAAAACCACAACGATCGAAGAAGATTTACTATTTTCCACCGACGAATAAGATTTTTCTAAAAAATTTATTTCATTCACGAAAATCTAAAATGTTTTTTTTTTTTTTTTTTCAACGTCGAGTATACATTTTTTTAAATCAATTTGCAATATTTCATAATATCAGTTGTAACACTATTTCATTTTTATGATTCACAAGTTATTCAGGATATCTAAATGCAACTTATATTTAATAATTATTGTAATTATTCCTTTTTACATTTTTTAATTATAATTTGAATTAAAATTCTCCAAATCTCGATCACGTCATTTAACTGAGCGAACGTATAGTCTTTATAGCTCAGGCTTTCATTAGTTTTTTTTTTCACGCCGTACATCAACGTTTACAATAAAATAGAAAAATTGAGGGAAAAAATCTTATTGTCAGAACGATATAAAAATTCTCTTGTACACGAGTAAACTCTTAATTTAACATTCCCTCAAACTATATTATTGCACTGAGAAGTACGATAACGAGAGAGCCAAGTACCAGTGTCAGATATCAAGATTAAATGACATTCGACAAGATTTACCAGTGTTTAAAAATATCCTTGAATCCAACAGTCACTTCTCTATATTCGCTTTCTTATCCCATCATATTATTTTCGTTCATAGGTCCACATAGCTTCACCGAGGGCTCCGAGAGAGCGAGCTTTTGGATTTGGATTCGATCGAGTCTCGTACTCGAGGGAATTTCGAAGCCGTAATAGTAGCAAAGAAGGTAAAGGGAAGTAAAAGGAGCGTAAGGGAGAAAAAGAGAGAGAGAGAGAGAGAGTGACGAATGAAGAAGGGATGAACCAGAGTGGGCAGGGGTTGCGGTAGGCAAACAACTCCCCTACCTTGTACTCCATAGGGGAAATGTGGCAGAGAACGAGCATAGCTACCGGTAGCGCACGCTTGCACGTGCGAAAGCCTTCCATAAGCACGTATATGTACAAAAGGTATACGCGCAGGCTTCTCCCGCGTTTTCCTCTCGCGGGATAAGCTGTGTTTTCAATTGCATTAAAGCTCGACGCGTTTCTCCCTTTTTTCCTTGAAAAAAAAAAAAAAAAAGAACCTTCCAGGCTCTGTATACAGTACCAGCAGAAGCAGAAGGCAGAACCATTTTAGATTTCCTCTTAAACCCACGAAGCTTTGCCATTTTCTTCCGTACGTTCGGCCCAGAAAATTTGTTCCCAGTGGATATTCCGAGAGCACGCGATGTAAATGAAGAAAAAAAAAAAAAAAAAATGAAAAAAATTCAGAGGTTAAAACGAAAGTGACATACAGACGCGAGAGATACAAAAATATATATAAATGAATTTAACAACAACAAAAAATGAGCTTCGTGAGAAAACGGTGAAATAAAGTCGTGTCGACGTAAAGGAAAAAAGAAAGACAGTGAAAAGAATCTACGAGTAAAATTTATAACGAAAAGAAGCCCGGTTGATGATGGTGAAAAAAATAAATATATTAATATTTGTCGCGTAACGCAAGGGGGAACGCTCCGCTGTATCACGGTAGAAATTTTACTGGAAATACAACGACCGGAAACAACGTGTCACTTCGTTGCGATTAAGCTCAAACGACTATGGTTCGTTGCGTCGTATTTCCATTTCTTCCCTCTGATATATTTCGGGGAAGAACGTAGCATGACCGTTAAAGGGTTGCGCCCCCCCCCCCCCCCCACCTCTTTCTCGCTGAGAAATATGGTTTAAGGAACGTAAACGTGAATTGCAAGAGCCATAAGGAATCAGAGATCTATATACGTTGAGGTCGAAACCAACGATTTCACGATTCTGGTTGTACGTGGCTTCCACGGGAATCCTCAATCGGTTTAGTGGGAAGGCGTTGAGCAACGCGCGTATAGTCCGAGTTAACGACGAGCACGTGCTACACGCTACAGTATAAAGTATCACGGTAGTTACGATATAGGCGAACCAGGACATTGCTTTACGGAGGGATTTTAATGGACCGCGGCCTGTACCGGTCGTAAAAGTATGGAGCGAGGCGTGAGCGTACGAGGTTCCATTATTACTACTTGCGTTGTGCAAGTTTACAGTTATCTATGCTGAAGTAGACAACATTTTTCTTAATTTTCCGGGTATAATCGGTTTGTTGAAACATTCAAAATTTAATAGAAAAAAGTTGTTTGTACAATTATTAAAATTTGTGTTAACAAGATGCACCGAAGGACCGAAAACGTTCATTGAAAACGAATTTTTAATTAAAGTTAATCGGTACAAAATTTTTCAAAACTAAACGAAATTTATTTATTTTTACAAGAATTAAATAATTAATTGAATCAGCATAAATTTCAATTTGAACCGAATACTTCGAGATGCGAAGAAAATTTTAATAAATATATAATTTTATGAATCCTGAACCGAAGCAAAGATTTCTGATTTGATTAATACATTTTGAAATAAAAATTTAATTACAGATTTCTCAATCAGGGATCTTAAGATTTTTTATTTATTTTTATGGTTTATGAATTGAACTTTTTAGAAAATGTGTAGTATCATTGACTGGCTATCTCACTGGCAACGTTCTCAAATTTTAAAAGCGCTACCAAAGTAGATTCTTCGGTGGAGTAAATTGTTAGACAACGCGATAGGGTGGTTGCGGCTTTTTGGGAGAAGCTGGCAATGAGTGAAGGGCTGCTACTCGGTATTCCTCTGAGGGTTGGCTGGTGCATTTCTCTTTCTCTCTCTCTCTCTCTCTCTCTCTCTCTCTCTCTCTCTCTCTCTCTCTCTCTCTCTCTCTCTCTCTCTCTCTCTCTCTCTCGTTGAAGGAAACGTTAAACCTTACACTTTGGTGCAAACCTTAGAGAGTACGTTGCCTTGAAAGGAAGTCAGTTTCAGGCAGGTGTATCGCCGGTGAGTAGTAGGCAGAGTTAGAAAGTACGAAAGGAGCTTACGGAGAGTCTGAAGAAAATTGTGTATACGTTAGAGAAAGAGGAAGAGACAAGCTGGTTTATAACTTGGTGCACTCGCTCGTAATTTCATCATTTCCGTTTTACGGTAGACGTGGCCAAGCGAGAGACGCGCGTCGCGTCGTGACTTCTTACCCCTTTGACGTGTCTGCTTTCCCTCTCTCTCTCCCTCCCTTTCTCTCTCTCTGATCCACGATGCATTGCCGTTCTCCAGGGCGTTCCACACACAGAGTTTCTCTGCTCGATCCATATCTTTACCTCCCTTTTCTTCCACCCTCGACTCCGCGCTCTTCTCGCACTCAGCCTCTCTCCGGTTCCTCTTCTGACTGCGAGAAGAGAGTCGGAAACGTTCGAGAGAGTAGGCTGCTGACGACGAACCGACAGGAGCGTCGAAAGGGGCTGCTGAACCGAACTTCCTTCGTTCGGGCGGGAGGTACGAGGCATTTTGCGCTCGCTCACCGTTTCAAACAACGCTTATGCTGACGTTCGCGCTCTTATCCGTATACGTGTTTGCTGCGTTAGCACACCAACGTTGCCCCGAAGCATCGCCAACGTTGTACGCTTCGGTCTTCCCTCTCTCTCTCTCTCAGCGCCTCTCGTTGATTCGCAACTTATGCATCGATACACTGCAGACTTTCCTTCTCTCCCAGAATACTCGTGTCACCGTGGGAGGAAACCTCCTGTTGTCGAGCATAATTGCTTTGTACGCGAAAGTTTGGAATAAGCAGCGGGGAATACACTTGATTTTCACACGATATAACTATATTATTCCAGAATTTTAGTATTTCTGTTTTCTTTCCTTTCTTTTCGTCTACTACTGCTAAAATAGTATGCAGCCGGCGATATCATCGGGCGATTGGCACTATGAGAACGCAACGATCGATTATTTAACAAGAGAATACTGTTCGATTGGGAATACCTTTGAGGTAAGACTCTGAGCACATCGTTGCGTGTACACGTAACTTATTATTATAATAATACTAACAGTAATCGATAACATTTACCATAATTTCGCATTTTTCGTTTACTCTTTTTTTTTTTTTTCTTTTCTTTTTCATTTGTCTCTTTTAAAAAATATAAAATATGCGTTTGTTTCTGATTTCTCTCTGCGCGAGAAATCCTCGTTCCTGGGGATCGAAGATTTTATTAAATACGATATGTATTGTATACTCGAAGTCTTTGAGTGTTATCTCTATCATCTTACGTACGAATAGGTACCGGTAAACGAGTAAATTTACGAGTTATCAGTCCTCATTCCTGTATCGTTAAACTAAACTTAATTACAAACACTTGCGATTGTCTTTTCGGAGCACGCGTTTCCACTGTATAGTATGACTTATTTTACTGGAAGACTAAGGAGTTTTTCTCTTCGGGGATACGTGTTGCAGCTTCTTCTCGGATACTACGTATCTTATTATTCTTCTTCTTCTTCGGTTCCATCTATCTCAGGACAACTATACTTTATGGCAATAAAATCGGCAGTAGCTTTCGCACAATCACGATCAATAAATAATCTTTAGACGTTTATGTTACATGGCTTTAGCTCCATGAACTGATAAGGCACGTGGAGAGTCGCGTTTTTGTGCTCTACGAGCAAGTGACCGCGTCTCGACGATGCTCCCACTACCAGCACCGTCTCTCCTTTTAACAGGACCACTTCACCCTCGCCTTCTTCTGAAATACACGTAATTCAGTTGCATTAAAATTCATTTTCGATTTGTAATTCATTTTTCGTCACGATTGTTTATAACTGTGGTCTGATGTGAAAGAAAAATAAATGTCCAGAACCGAATGTAAAATATATTACAAGAAATTTTTTTTCAATATTTTCTATTTAAACAAAAAATGTATTTTCTTCTACAATTTTTTATATTTCGATATAAAAAATTTTTCACACTATCGCAACACCTTTACGAACAATCTATGATCTGGGATTTTTAATTCAATTTTTTTTACCGATAAAAATAAATAAACCACGTTTTTCTAAATGAAATCGATGCCCTTCCCTCCCTCCCTCCTTCCTTCTTAAGGAAAGCAGCTCACCTGGAAAAGGCATCTTCATGACCCTCGTCTGAGGATATCCGAGCTTTGTATTTCCGGTAACCGTGTACGATCTACTCGGTGGAACAGGTGGAGGTCTCTCCTATTAAAAGTATTATCGTTATTATTCTGCTATTAATGATATCCTTACCAAAACGAGTTTTTCTTCTATCGCGTTGGATACTTCGTTTATTTGAATTTGTTGAATTTTTCTTTTAAACCAATCGCAAGCTAATTTTTTCAACAATTTTTACTAAAACTTATGTAGTTTTAGGTCGATAGGTGTGAATTGAAGTCAGCAACAATAGAACGAAGCAAATTTCTCCGTTAATTCTTGTTCAATTAATGTAACAAATTAAGAGAAGAAAAGTGATACTCAAGGACGGATTATGCTAAAAATGTTATGATGATTCACGCTTTTGAGATTTGTCGAATAAACGAAATATTTTCGACGTCTGACTTGGACGCTTTCTAACTGACTGACTTGGACGCAAGTTTCTTTTACGCACAGTGACTAATGCGTTTAGCCTTCTATCGATCCTCTCTCGTTTCCTTCTCGCATTACTGGTAAGGATCTCTTAGATATGAAGTATTATACATAACTCACGAGATCGAGGCCAAAGAGCGTGCACGTTTGTTGAATCATCTTCTGATCCGCGCACTTTTCCGAAGGATCCGGAGGCGGTGTGCCTGCTATAGGTTGCGGCCTCGGTCTAGTTCCTGTTCCGGTTCCCGTGCCGCTCGTCGTGTTTCTCTGATGACTCGTTGGGTTGACTGGATGATGATTCTGCTTGGGACCCAAGCCAGGTCCAACGTTCATTGCGATTGTTCGAATAGGCCATCTTCTTCGCACCCTCCAGCCTCTCCATGTAGACTAAAGAAGGAGCATAATTTTGTATTATTTTTCTAATAATTAAAAAAAAAAAAAAAAACAAAAGGAAAATTCATTTGATGATTTTATGAAAATTACCTGAATAACGGTTGCTGCTTTTCGTCGAGTTTCAGATCTGAGATTTTCCAATTGCTGACGTATACCCTCGCTCAAGAAAATATGCCTTTTACCGAGTGCCCAACTCGTGCTAGCGCCAAATTTGCTCTTTGTCTGTTGAGCATTTTGCAGAATGAGTTTCGTGTCCTCGACCGCTTGTTCTTCGGCCCTTCGCAGTTGCTTGAAGGGTGCTATCAGTCTGTACCGTGAGTTGAACGCCTTGAATCGCATTCTATGCGGATAACCACCAGCCATGAGATTCACCGTCTCGAGTACCTGCAGTGACCTTATCTGTCGCATCGCTACACCTCTGTCCAGGTGCAATGGACTCTCCGTAGCGTTGCTCCTTATGCACCTGACAAAGTGGGGCCTTGCGTGTACCAGAGTCCTCAGAAGATTGTCGAGTCGCGTGTGGAAGTCTTGGGTTAGCGTAGAGATCGGCTCATCGCCGTTCAGCCTTAAAAGAAAAAAAAAAAAAAAAACAAAATATTCAACATATTCTTACAACATTTCTTGTAAACTTTCTTCCAAAAAAGATCAATGAGGAAGCTCGAGACTCGAACATAGCGAAGATTGACACTTAATTTATATAATAGTTTTTATTAAAGACTTTGTTTGGTACTCGATGTAACCAATCGAGCGCTTTAAAATATAGAGATAAGATAAGAGAGATAGAGATAAATAAATGCAGATACGGTTGGCCTCGATAAATCGAAATAATAAAATGTAAATGTGAACTCACAGGTCGGTGTGAGACGTCGGTGATATTCTAAAGCTGACTCCCCTGGGTACAGTATCACTGGCATAAAGAGCCTTGAGTTCGCTACCGAAGAGATGAGTAGCAAACCCAAAATTGCAAGTGTGCTTGTAAAACACTGCGACAAGATCGTCAGGAACTACGTCCTTATTGGTGTCTGAAAATATTTATAAAAGTAACAAGAGCGTGAAACATGTCATCCAAGGATTGGGTACAATTTCAAGAGATAAGAGCCAAGAGAATACACAGTAGAGTAGAGTGGTGATAGAAGTAGCTCAGGACCGCGAGTATCTTCCGCATGGGGATCTTACCCAAGAAGTCTGAGGCGTCGTACGTGACCCTTCCGGCAAAGTGCTGAATCCCGAAGGACCTGCAGTCGACGATCCGTGGCTCGAAGAGTCGCGGGTTTTGCTTGTGTTGCACTTTGACCTTGGCCACGTAACTCTCAACGGTACCGCGAATCGAGCATTCCACGTCCAGCATGCTCAGTAATCCGGTGCGCTGGGCAAAATGAAACGAGAAAAGAGGCCGAGTTATAGCTCGCGTTCGTTGACTAGCATTGGAAACGCGAAGAGAAAATGGGTATGCTATTTGCGAAAAGCTTTCAAGATGGATTATCGATCCACGGGGAATCGAAAAGGAAACGCTGCTCCAGCATCAGTGGCGAGCCTGCTTTCTCCTCGTTTCTCAACTATATTGTAGAGGAACCATTGCTATAGTTGTAAGTGTATATATACAGTTTGGTAGGAAAGTATCTCACCAGCGAAGATACGAGGTCTATGCAGGGCACGTTGTCGACGTAGTCAACCTCGACGTCGCACCGAATACCCTCGTCCCGGCAGCTCTCGATCGAGCTCTTGAATATGTGAGTGTTGTAAAAGTGCTGCATCGTCTCAGCGCACAGATTTATACAGAGATGCTCCAGTTGGCTCGGTTTTGGATCCTCGAAACCGAACATGTCGAGGATCCCGATGAAACCGTCTGTAGCGTGTCGTACCGCGTTATTCAGCGCCGCCATGCTCCTTGAGCCGGTACCACCTGGTTCAACGAGTAAGAGTCAATTAGGATTAAGACGATGTGCCGCATGTTCGCGGATCGCCATTGATGCGCGAGAGATAACACAATTTTCCCATCGCCAATTTCACCGCTGCCTTGATCTTTCGGACAAAAGATGAAAGCAGTGAACGGCACAATTGTGAAACGCGGTTCATCGTTCTCCAATTTTATTCCGAATTGACATTGTGACCGGTGAAATTTGTATTATTGTTTTCGTTACCGACTGTGGTTTAGCACATCGTCTTAAGATGATGCGCTATGAAGATGATAACGAGAAAAATTACAGCTTAATTGATTTGCGAATTTACCTGCTGAACTACCGATTGTGGAAGCGTGCTGACTCGTCACTTCCGCTTGATTGTGTACGGATTCGTTCGAATCAGAAGACAGAGTGCCCAGTGTCGAACCCAATCTCTTCAGACTATTCGCACGTCTCACTATCGTCGCTACCGTTCGACAGTAGAGCGCTTTCGCTAATGAGTCTCTCGTCATATTCGACTGAGACGGAATAGACGTCGTTAATACGCGTTAATTGTTATTTATTAACTAAAGGATTTTAATATTTCGAATAATTTAAATATATCAAACGATACCACGTGTAATACTTTTTTTTTTCTTGTAATCAATTAAATTTTTATTCAAATTATTCAACAAACTAACCATATTAGCGTCGCAGACGGATTTTACAAGTTGTCCTCGAGCATTATGAGTTCTGGACGTCAGTCCTCGTAATAGAGCCGGCGGTGGAACCCCTAGAAGAGCTGCAACAGAACCCAATTCATTTTCTCCGATAACGCCAACTTCTACGCCAGGGCCATCGGTAAATCCGACATTTCCTAGTATGAGAACAGCAGCTAGGACTCGTACAACATCGAGAAAAGGAATTCCAAGAACTCCCAAGCAGGCTTTCCACGCCTGGAATCTTATAGCATCCTCAGATTCGTCCTGTCTTGTGTCACCGTGCTGCAAGTACCTCAGATTCTTCAGATTGTATCCCTCGAGATTCAATTTCACTGAAATATTTATTCAATTATAAATACATTAAATTCTAACGGTTCGTCCAATTGATTTTTTTTTTTTTTTTTTTAAGTCAGGAACGGTATCGAGTCACCTCTCTCGTCGTGGGAGAGTCCAGCGAGCATTTGATAAAATATGTGATAATTTTTCTCATCGGGAAGCGGCCTGATTACTCTCGTCTGATCCAGGAAGTAGCAGTGAATTTTTGTTCTGTACAAAGCACCGTCCGTCACCTGTACCTCGATAAAATGACCCTGAAGAGAGCATCACAAAAAATAATAATTAATTCTTCAATTTATTTCTTTCAAATGAAAGTAAAATATTAAATCAATAAAGTGTTTTTACTATTCTCGAACTCTCGGAGTTTGTAGCGGTTTTAGCAGAGCCAAGTGACCTGAGAACGGTGAATGCCGCTGCGAGATGCTTGAAGGCATCGGTTTCCGGACCTCCTCCAGCTACGTCGAATAGCTGTCTCAACAGCAGCATAGACGCATACGTTTTACCTGAGCCACTCGTTCCTGAATACACCAAAGACGGTTTTAATACGTTAACTTCGAAGATAGAGAAGTCGTTGGGAAAACACCGTGTAGAATAACAAACGAGTTCTCTGTGAAGAATCCTTACCGGATAGGATAATGGCTTGCGGGTAACCGGTCTCTGACTGCTGTCTCACTGCTTCCTGGACGACCTTGTTGAGTTGCGGTGCCAACGGTACGGCCCTGGTACTCGTCAAGGTCAGAGGGTTGCCTACATCCGTGTAAGGGTTGATGCAAACCAGTATTGGGCCCACGTTTGTCTGGAACAAGGAGAAAATATTCATTCTTCGTATGGAAGAGATTTCATATCTGTCGTAATGTTATCGTTGAGGATATTTGTGTCAAAATGAGTTTCCGTTCGTTTGCCAAGTAGCTCAGTTTGTTTCTATAAAGATGAATTGTTAAATTGTTAACTAGTTTAAAAAACGTTGTGTTTTTAGGAAGATGAGGTCAAAGTGACGAAGTTGTACGTGTAAAGTCAGAAAAGCCGGCTTACAAGAGTAGAACGAAGCGATTATCTCAGAAGCGATACATTGATACAGTTTTTGTCCAATTTCAAAATTGATTGATGGTTGAGTCTTTGAGAGATTCTTCGGAACACCGAATGGCTTTCCGCGTTCATCTCTTTCTAGATCAGTAACAAAGCGGATGCTTCTCTCTCGTACGGTGACTAACTCGTTTAGCGCAGAATAAAAAATTCTGAATTAAAGTATTTACCGTTTAGGTCTCAATTAAATAAGTTTCTCGACAAAAAGTCAGTTATCAATATCAGTTATCCGAGGATACAAGAAACCTTAAGAAGTATCGTATTCGAATGTAAAAAAAACTTGCTTAATTATGTCAATTATGCAAATAATAGCTTCGACCGTATACGTTTTTGTACACGGAAGAAAAAAAGCTTCGTTGCTTCAATGATGTACATAATTGGGCCAATTTATTAATCGATTCAACAGAACAAATTGGTTAATAACCATATAACGTGTTGGCCCAACAAAATGAATCGCCCAAAGCCTACTTAACTCTGTAGTTGGTTGCAACGACGAAACTTCTTTCTACGTGCAACGTGCAAATTTGTTGGTTCAATCCAATTAAACGCCTAGAGCGTATTTAATCTTGCAAATTGGTTGTGCCAATGAATAATTTCTTTTCGTATGAGAAGGTGATAAAAGTCGTATTTCAAATAAAGTTCTAACATATATTTTAGTGCGAGTGAGCAGATTCTGAAAATAGTCTAGACAGAAACCCTCTTCAACGTTAATCCTAACAAATGGACAGTGCTGGACAAGAATTAAAGAGCGTCGGCGAGAAAAGACGCAAAGAACAGAGGCGAACGTGTACAGAAGAGCATATTCGTGCGAGTTCAGATAAAAAGAAGTATAGATCGATCGATCCCACAGAGGAAGACAAGAGGAAGGAGGAGCCGAGAGGAACTCGTGGTTCTCTCTCGAGGCGGCTCTCGATCCACAGGGCGGAGAACCCTCGTCCCTTTGGCGGCCCTGCCTTGCCAACCTAGAAATTCTATGTACGAGAAGAGAACGATGAAGCCTAAGATGAGAATGAGAAAGGCAACTTTTAAAAGCAGGGAACGGTGCGGTGAGGCAAAAGGGAGAGAAAGGGGCCGTCCGAAAGGCGTACGAGGGCAAGAGAGCGAGAGGAAAACCGGTCCCAGGTCCCATCGAGACCCGAGAAGTCCCCTAGAGAGGCCCAACAGTCTCACCGCTTGGAGAAGAGTCCCGACACCGCTCGTTTTACCTCTCTTTTCTTCCCCACGCTCCGTAAACAGATTACGCACCTGCGCGCTCTCTCACGAATCCAAACAACGAGCGCAATATTATGTGTTCGTAAATCGGCGAAGAGAGTTCTAACCGGATGAGTCGGGCGTTAAGAAATTATTGATTCGTACAACCAATTTATAACGTTCGATACGCTTCAGTCGATTAAGTTTATTGGGCCAACGAATTAATCGGCTGCGCCGTCAAATTAGTTGATTCTCAAGCAATTCATTGGTTGGCAACTAAACAATTTGTTAACCCACAACTAAATTCGTCGCCTGAACCATATTTCATAATTTTTTTTGTCGTATAAAGTTGCGATATCACATTACTGTTACTATCGAATTCTACGAACGATATTATAGTTCATTTAACAAACACTCGGTAGTAAACGGTATGCCAACTATTTTTATTTCTTGTCGAAATCCATTTATCGGTTTTTCCAACTAACTTTTTTTTCTTTTCCTGCAACAAAGTTACTTCTAGCAAGTCACAATTTTACTCCGTGAGGGTAGACCGTGGAATAAACCAGTCAACCATGTGCAAAGTTGAGATATTCCCTAGCGGATCGATGTAAAAGAAATTAAAACTTAATTTTCACTTTATTTACAATTTCTCGTGACAATCGCTTTAATATCAATTTATACTTTCTCCGGGTAAATAAAAACTCTGTTAAAAAGCAATAAAATTTAACGATTGTTCTGTGCATGTCGTAAACTGAAACTAAAGTGATTCTGAAATAAAAGCTTTTTTTTTTTTCATTATCTTCGTCGTGTCTGCCGCTGGATGGCTTCGTGGATGAAGATGACCCGAACGTTTCTCTCAAGCAATCCGATATCAAACAAGCTACACGTAGAAAAATAGTGAGTCAACGATATCAGGAGGAACGCTAAAAAAACTAATAATAGTTTAACTAACCAACAGGTTCATCGGTACAAAAGAATAAGTTGACCGATCCAATATATCCGTTGCGATCCAGCCGACAATTATTTGTTTAAAGACGCTAAACTTGCTTTTGGCAATTTACTATTTATCTGAACAAAAAACAAATCTTCGCATTCGAACATAAAAAAATATAGAACGAGTTCCATTTTTATTTTCAACATAATTTTCCAATGAAAATTAATTAAACAAACTTTTATATTCGGACCTGAGGATTTATTCGCATGATCAGAACACGAATTTCAAACAATCGAAAGTGAAAACTTTGTGAAACGAATTTTTCTACAGATTAAAAAGTATACGTTCATTTTTTTTTTTTTTTTCTGTAATCGGTGATTACGCAATTTACTCTCCGGACAAGAGAAAACGCGATAAAGTAACGCGAAGCATCAAAGATCGTTCAATCGTCAAGAACAATTAGCCATTATATATCTTGTATTTCCAATGAAATAAAATTAATTCAATTCTTCGTGACGCTCCACTGAACTGTTTCGTACTCACTCGAAGCTGTTTTGCTTCTCTTTGCGCGCTCCAAAGTGCTATAAACTGCTTCGATATATCTGTCTACCCTCAAGCATATACACGCGCACAAATACACACATACGCACACGATATTATGTATACCGTGCTATATATTATGAATCTCAGTATACAAACACCGCAAACAAACTTGGAGTTAATCGGTCTAGGCATAATTGCGTCGAGAGTCACGAGAGTACTGTATAGTTAATTCATTTGCTTAACGAGGCGAGAGTTATCGCTCCATCGAGCTGATGCAGATCGCGAGCAAACCCATCCTCCTCTCCTTTTGCTTTTCAAACCTCGTGCTCTCGGCCTGATGCACTCGGTTTAAACTCGCCTTCTTCTCTGCACGCTTCGATTCCGATCGCGTAGAATGCGAGCATACCACCTGTGCGTGCGTGTCTTCTTCCTTCGTCTCATCCTTCTCTGTGTACAGCCTTACGCAGTTTATACCACTCAAACCCACAATTCGAAGATAAAAGCTTGGCTGCTGGGATGCTGGAGAAAGATTAAAAAGAGAGAAAAATCACGCACTCGAATTTACACGGTCTTTGCGTCATTGCGACTCCTCGCGTGTACACCGTGGAATATCAACGCGATACAACCTGAAATGCAAGTGTGTATCGGTAAAATGGATCTCGCTTTGCTCCGTTTGCATTCCTTAGACCGAATTCTGTGCGACGAGCTTGAGGAAAGAGACGAAAAAGTAAATCAGAGGGTTGGTAGAACGAGAAGGATGGAGAAAGCGGCCCCGGGCACCGCTACGATCGAGCCCTGTCGTTCCCTGCCCAAACATGAGAACATTTTTTGAAACTGCAAAGTCGTTGAATTCTTGAGGATACGATGAAATCTTGTTCTTCAAAACACTGTGTTTCTATGTAGTATAACACGATTCACGAGATAATCAATGACGCTGCTATCAATTCGCATTTTTGATCAATCGAAAGTTAAAAAAATAAATACAGCAGAGCGTCGTTTATCTGAAAGTCAATTAACGGAACCGTCGACTGTTCGTAAATTAATTTGGTTCATCCGAACGTTCGGTTATCCGACGATAGTCCTGGAATGTCGGAAGTAACAATCACTTTTGAATGTGTAACAATTATTTATATTTGGTTAATCCAAATCTTTTCATAGTTGCCTGTCATTTTTAATTGATTTTACTATAAAAAATATTCGCGTTAATTAACCATTAATGATTGCCAGAGCTACCAAGATATCCGTAAGTGTGTCGTTACTTTTTAAAAAACACTTTGTTAAATTGAACATTAATCAAGTTCATCGTCAAAATAAATGAAAAGAAAACTAAGATTTGGGTTACATGGATTAACATTAATATTTGAGTGTTTTAAAATAAAAAATTAGAGTTGTCGTATCTTTATAACGATCTTGAAACGTTGAACGTGTTGGAAAGGTCTCTTCACCGTTGATCGACGCGTTAGACGATGCATTATCTTGAAGTAGCGGCTGTTGATGACTCGTCGATTTCGTAACGACGCGTTTAATACTCGAATAAGAAGCAATAAAATTACAGTAGAACCAACTGGTGTACTCACGTGATATTGCTTGGCGCAGAAACGTGCTTGAAGACACTTGAGTACAGCATCCTCGGTGAGAGGTCCAGGCAGATGAATGAGGTCATCCAGAGTGGTGGAATTACCGGCATTTCCGCCACTAGAATTCGTCGATGTTTTACCAAGGCATCTGTGCTGTGCCTGAGAGCTTCTGCTACTCTTCACGTCCGCTATTATTCTCGATATCGGTGGTGGACGAATTGCTCCCAATGCTGTAACGCATGAAACATCATCGGGAATACCGGTTGGACGTTTCGGTGGCTCCAAATCTGCGATAAATTTGAGAGATAAATAAATTAATCAGTGAATGATAAAGAAAAAAAATTAACGAATGAACGAACGACATTGTCAATAAACAAATTAACGACGTACTATAAAAGTACGAAATGGGGATACCTCGCGGTGAATTTAATGGACGAAACGCGTTGAGGTCGTTATACATGCGCTGCGAGAGTAGCATCACCAGCAGCTGCACCAAAATGATCATATAATCTTCGCGTACTGACCATTCTCGTATCTCCTTCTAGTTAATTATTGACGTGAACATTTTGCACTCGGTGATGCGCGATGGAACGATAGAGAGAGAGAGAGAGAGAGAGAGAGAGAGAGAGAGAGAGAGAGAGAGAGAGAAAAGTGGATGAAAATTGCGTTAAAGTATAATACGTGTAACGCGCCAGAAGTGAACGCAGTACAACCAGTGCGCACGTGAAAAGGTTTCAATCGTTTTCTATCAGAATTTTAAAGCAGGGTACAAAGCATTAATGATACCGCGACACAGGACTCTCGGCAAACGAACGCTCCGCTTATAAATGTACATATCCGGAGAGTTGCATGTGTATTTGTATATAAAGGAGATTTCCTGTTATTTCAACGAAATTTCATTTCCGACAATCATTCTATTGCAACAAGGATCTTTTTTATATTCAGATCATTCCCATCTATTATTATACTTGATGAGTTATCTAGATACAAAAATGAAATTAAAAAAGAAATCTTTAGCATAGTTTCGGCGTTGAAAATTATTTATTATCTTTCGAAATTATTTTATATCAAACGACGGATCGAAACGAGCAGATTCGTGTCCTTGTTTGTTTGTAAACATCACCTGATATCATGTGCATCAGATACATTTGGAAACAAATTCGTAACAAAAACAAATGGCAGCAACATTTGTATTTTTAATCACGGATGTTCTCTTTGGTGAGACCTGGGATACAAAACAAAAAACTTATCGATGTAAAGTTGGGAAAAAAAGCTTCATCGAATCGGCATGGAATATCCCGTATAATTATACCGTGCGTATATACGGACCAGATATTAAATTGCTTGCGGTAGAGTTGTGGCAGAGATCGTTGACAGTGGCGTGATTGGCGTGCGGATGGACGATAGCGGAAGCGGTGAGGGTCTGACCGGATGAATGTCCGATTGGAGGGTGCTGAGGGACAACAGGGTTTCCTCCACCCCCAGAAACGGCCGCAGCAGCAGCGGCGGCCGAAGTTGCGACGGACGATGAGTGTGGCAGGGTGGTACGAGGTGGTACTGCCGGTGCACCGGAGCCTGGACCACCCTTATCACCGACCGACGGTGTCAGAGCCCCGGGCTGAGTACCGACACCACCACCACCTGGACTCGAATTTCCTCCCCCTGGCTGGTTTACATGGAGCCGGTTTCTCAGGGTCACCAGTTCTGTGCTCAGGCTTCTCAAACGTTGCTGAAGATGCACTGCTTCGTTCGACGACGAGGCATCTGCAATTAATTCCCAAAATATTCATTTTTTCGTTTTTCCATACTCATTTGTTTTTTTGTTTTTTTTTTTATATCATTGTGCTCAAGCGGTGATAAGGGTGGAAAAGTAGATAGAACGAATTTAACTAATTCATTTTCATTCAAGGTAAATTATTCTGGACGAATATTATTCTTTTTATTTTACAATTAATCAATTGAATAATAATTTTTGTAATTTTTCATCAGTCGTTGAATGAAATATCTTTTTTTTTAAATTGATATGACTAATAATGAAAAATATTCATCGACTGATTCTCCGTCCAAGTGAGAGATTTATCCATAACTCATACAAAACTTATCTTTTATTTATTGGAACTATCGTTCGTTGATATCACAATAGAAATAAATGATAATTGAAAAAAATATTCAAAAATATCGAATTTTTCGTGAAATAGTATATTTATATATATTTTACATACATTATGAAGCATAATATGAAAATATATTTTATATATTACTTCCAGGATATATCTGAAAATATTGCAAAATATATGCAATACAACAATTACAATTTTTAATGAAAAATATATTTTCGACTTAATTTTATTACCTTGAGAGTATACAAGTATCTCAATTCGATATTTTTTCCATATGCTCACAATTGCAATAAAATAATAGAAAGAAGTAAGTAGACAGAGTGAGAGGGTAAGATTCTTATGGGGTTTCCCGTTGCTAGGTTCTCCTACGAGCAATGCACCACTATCTACCATTGTATCTAAGATTAACGGTAACTGCTGAGGTTCGCACACATGAGAGAGAGAGAGAGAGAGAAATAGGTAAAGAGAGCCTTTGGCATATTCTCCTTGCGCAGCATGTCTTTCGGACACTCGCTTCCTATATTTCTCTCACTCGTTTACTCTATACCTTCTCTCTTTCCTCCCCCCCCTCAATCTCTCTCCCCCTTTCGCTGTCTCTCTCTCACACACTCACGTCTCTAAAAATAATCGCTCGGGCTGCAGCGCTTCGGGTTCAAGAAGCAACTCTCGGTGCGAGCAAAAGAGAGCACACAACGGTAAGGAAGGCCAGCTCTCTTAAATTTACGATCTTTCACGTGAAAATCACGACCCCATACTCTCGCTGCTCACCAGCTCCTGCCCTGCCTCACGTTATACCACCACGACGAAGAGCATAGCTCGCACCCCCGCACACGCTCTCGCGCGAATCACTCTACTCATTCATGAGACCCTCGTGCCCAACCATTTTCATTCATCTTTCTCGATTCCCCAGTGCCACCTCGCCCTCTCCCCCCCCCCCCCTCCTCGTTCACTCGCTCTCGCCAGCTCGGCAAACTCCACGAGTAATGCATGTCCCAGAAAAAGAGTTAAGTAACATCTATACGACTAGGATGCATCACCCTTGTACAGTATTTTAAAGGAAAAGCTATCAAATTTATCCGACCTTAAGGGAAGGCTATAGAAATATTTCAAATTTGTATATCTTATGATATATTTATATTCAAATTAATTAAATGATGAATTTACTAAATTTCATCTCTTATTTGCCGAAATATTCAAGCACGAATGAAAAATAATTGACAAATCACTTATGATTTGTTTCTCGAGTATCGGAAATAAGAAGTTTAAGTGAGAGGGTACAATTCTTATGGGGGTTCCCGTTGCTAGGTTCTCATACGAGCAACGCATCACTATCTACCATTGTATCTAAAATTAACGGTAACTCCTGAGGTTTGCGCACTCGAGAGGGAGAGAGAAAAATAGGTAAAGAGAGCCTTTGGCATATTCTTCTCGCGCAGCATATCTTTCGGACTCTCGCTGATAATTTTCGAGTACTTAATACGAATCTCTTATCCGTAAATTGTGCTATCGATTTTTCAATATTTTATCTAGACTTTTACACTAAATAATTCAACTCCAGATAGTCGATTGAAATAATTCAAATTAATTTGAAATAAATATAAATATCTCATGACGTAATATAATGTAAATATTATATTAATTCGTACTGTATCGACTGATTTTAAAAACTAAGAATATGTTGATTTTTTTTTCATTCTAAATATGAAGGAGAACTTCTACAATCTGCTTCTTTTATTCTTCATTCGTATTTCTCCTTAAAAATGTAACTCCCTCTGCGAGAAAACAATCGATGACCTCGCGAGCTTCGTGCAGGTTTACTCGATGCCTTGAACTCGAGTTACAGCTGCAAAGAACCGAAGCTGCTTGTACCAGCAGCAGCAGCAGCAGCAGCAACTCGATGAATAATATTCAAGCTGCAGCAAAAGCAGCAGAAGGATAATTCTTGTAGCATATATAGCGTTGAGTGTACAGGACAGAGAGAGAAAAGGTTGAGGAAACGAGATGAAGAAAATGAGAGAAGAGCCACGGAGGGAGCAAAAGAAAGAAAAAAAAAGAGAGAATAAGCGAGACGTGACGAACAGGTATGCAGCACGCGGGCTAGCAGGTCCTACTCTCTACCCAGAAATTAAAGTAAGCAGGTACCACTCTCGGAGGCCCGTTTTCTCGGCTTCGCGTGCCGCCGCTGCCGTTGCCGCAGCAGCAGCATCAGCATCAGCATCAGCATCAGCAGCAGAAGCAGCAGCAGCAGCAGCAGCAGCAGCAGGTCGACCGCCCGCCGCCGCACATGTATATAAGTAGGAACAGGTTTTTATTTCACCAAGGAACCTCGTGTGTAAGTTCTCTTCGAGCTAACTCCGCCGGTACACCTCACTCACTCTGCGTTAGCCACGGAGACTTATGAATTGGATCGAGGCGAAAGGGCGGGGGGGGGGGGGGAGCAAACTGGAGGCGCTTTGCGGTGGCCACGAACGAGTTTGGAAGGCCCAGTTTGACTCGATGCAACGATTCCCTATACTCACCTTCTCGATTTACAACACTTGCATTTATTATAGTAACGACATGAATTAAGAATTATGTCTGCGTTTAATTTTTTTTTCATTTAAATAAATGAAACACACGTTTTTCTGCTATGTACAAACGTTTTGTTGGAATGGATAGAAAAATTAAATTTTTGTGAATGGGTTTTAATTAAATGTATTTTTGAAACAGATTTTAAAGTTAAATTCGTTGGTTGCTAATATAGTAGTTTTTAAAATTTTACTGTAGATGCATCGATTAGTTCAATTTTTTCATTCTTTTGACCTGAATCAATCTCGTTAGCTGATTAGTTCTCTTATCAAATGCGTACATTGACGTGTTAACCAAGTCAGCCAAGAAACAAAGATTTTGTGAGCAGGACATAGTTTCTAAAGAATACAACTCTACACAGGCATTTGTACCAGCAAAACTCTACACAGCATCAACTCGACACAGTAAAACTCTACACAATATTAACTCAACACAAGCATCAATGAAACACAGTAAAACTCTACACAACATTAACTCAACACAAGCATCAACTAAACACAGTAAAACTCTACACACAAAAAAATTCTACACAAAAAAAATTCTACACAAACATCAACTCGACACAGTAAAACTCTACACAGCATCAACTCGACACAGCAGAAAATTTACACAGTATAAACAACACAAGCATCAACTCTAGGCAGCATCAACTAGAAACAGCAAAAGTCTACACAGTACAAACCCGATAAAACAAAGATGATACACAGTACGGTTAAATCTTATCTTTGGTGTGTCCAGTTGAGACTTTATACAATTTATAGTCATAAAGTATAGTTATGCTGTATCGAGTTTATGCTGCGTAGAGTTGTGTGTGTAGTTTCAGATTTGTGTAGAGTATCCTGTAGAAGAGATGTCCTGTCAATTTCATATAGTGTTGTTTTAATTTTTGCAGGGAACTGATAAATATGAGAAGGAATTTATCATTTAAGAACTGGAACGAAGAATTTTTCTGTTTGTGTCATAACCGATTGGGTCAACCAGTTTCCTCGTAAACCAGTTTTGGGTTATTTCAACTCTACACGTGGTTCAAAACAGATCCCTCGATGGATTCATACTCAATGACGTCTCATTTTCCTCGCTACAATATTTTCCACCGATTGAGCGGAGGACATGTTTTTTTATGGAAAAAAAACTTTGTTGAATTTTGACTTTTTTTTAAATATGTGCTTAACTGGTGTAGAATATTGTTACAAAGAAAATTAGATGTCACAGAGTGAAATCCCATCGAACATTTTTATTATGATTCAGACGCAGAGTTAAAAATCCAAAGATTGGTTTACGAGATAACTGGTTGACATAAGAAGTTCTGAAACTGACAGAAAAATTCTTCATTCATCAAATGATGCATTTTTCAATCATATTTATCTATCGACTGAAACAAAAATATATATAACACACAAAAAATCTTATATTTTTAGCTGACTTGATCGCCTTAAGGCGAGTATACGTAAAAATGATTTTTTTATTATCTTTGAATCGCGAATAATGTTACAATTGAAGATAACGACAATGAGAATAGGGTTAGAGTGAGAAAGGGGATGCGATAAAGATGTTGAGACTTGAGAGGGAACGTCTGGAATAAGATCCGACGCTCTCACGGCCCAAATTTTCAGCAGCTATTATCCTCGTAGCCCGAAGGCCGTACCGCACGCCACGGATACTCGTTGTATTCCTGGAAAGGATGAGAACACGTTAAGGTATATGCTATCCTCTCTTTCTCTCTCTCTCTCATTTTCTCTCTCTCTCTCTCTCTCTCTTTCTCTCTTTCATTCTCTCTGGTTCACGCCCCCGCGGCAATCGGTTCCACGTTTTCGTCGAGACAGGCTCAACAGAGAGAACCGAAAATTCTAGAGTTTCACACCGTCGACGATGATCCCTCTCATTTTATACCTTTTGCTTCGATTTAATCCTAATGGAGATTCCTCTCGAGTTCCCCTTCATTTAGGTTTCGCATTTCTACGAGGATAGAATTCCCAAACTATATGAAAAAATAATAAAACGTATAAACTATAAATCTTCAAACCACAGGAGGATTTCGCAAACGATTTGTACACGAAGGCGTCAAGACGATGCAAAGTAATCGGAGGTTCAGAGGGAAACAGCTCGGCATACTTTAAAAAGTTCTACGAACATGGGTTCGCAGCTACGAGAAGCGCGGATAGGCTCGCGGTTGTGTCACGCAAAAAAAAAAAAAACGGTGCAGGACTCCAGGGCTTTGAAAAAAGTGAGTCAAGATCCGACGACACTTCGCGTTCCGCAGGTTTATGG
Source organism: Cylloceria caligata (assembly GCA_963942595.1). Classification (NCBI taxonomy): domain Eukaryota; kingdom Metazoa; phylum Arthropoda; class Insecta; order Hymenoptera; family Ichneumonidae; genus Cylloceria; species Cylloceria caligata. The sequence goes on along the minus strand of OZ012705.1, from coordinate 78,636,506 downwards.
GATATTTACTTATATTTCTACTTTTGCTGGACCTCCGAAGGGAGAGCGGTTTCTCGATATACAAATGTGTATCCTGGTGGTTGTTATCAAAACTCGTTTGTGTTTCATAGCTCGGTCTGTTGCTGTTGCTGTTGCTGTTGCTACGGTTGGTCAGTTGAGCACCGTACGACCGTAAACTCGTGTGTCGCTTATGGAGACTACGCGCGTGTACATTTCCTCTCCGATCGCCTTGAAACTTTCATGCAGCATCACGAACTCACCGTACTATGTATCTACGAATAATACATTGTCCTCGTACCCGCGCAGACTTAGTTTTATACGCGTTATTCCACGTAACGTGTAGATACGATAATTACAGCCTGTTTGAAGACGATGGAGCTATATAAGGTGAGAAGAAGGGTGGTATGGAAGAAGATTCAAAGTATTATTGAGGGGATGCGACGCATACTTAATCCGTAACAAACCTTACCGCAGAACTGACATTAGGGTGAATTGAAAAACAAAAAAAAAACAAACAAACCTTAGCCGATAGCCTGATAAGCTGTGCATTAGGTAAAATCTCGACACGCTAAAAAAAAAAAACTTGAGGGAAGACTCGTATCACGTGACGTAGAGTCCGAGGACTCGCAAGTGCAAGATGGAGGGAACAATTCATTTTTCTTGGTCCCAGATTTTCTAAAAAATGTATTGAAAATTTCGAGTCAACTTTCGATATCGAGGCTCGATCGGTATAAAGAAAAAACTGAGATGCGATTTACTTCTCCGTGATTCATCTTTCGGATAAAAGAGAATAATGATAAACCTGACGATTTACAGTTAATCGTTTTCGTATTTTGTTCGAAAGATTAATCGCGAAGGAAATATTTCCGATAGGAAAATTTCGCTATCTCTATCTCTTGCACTTGTGGCAATCTAAGAGAAACAGACGACGTGTCACCTTAAGAGCAGAATCATCAGAGAAAAAACTAAGGCGTACAAGAGCTTGCGGCGTTTCCTGGTGCACAACCAGGCAAAACGTGTATAGAGCACAGCTCCGCCAAAGAAATTCTCTTCTCCGGACCAGCCATCCTATGCTACAACTATCGCTAGATATACGAGTCTACGTGCTAGCCTTCCCGAGAAGCTCTACGCTCCGCTTTCTATGTACTCCATCTTTGCGATTTGATGGTATATATATATGGTTTACGTTATGTATGCATACAGTGGAGTGCGGTAACGAGTATCGGAGAATGAATTTTAAATAACGGGATCCAAAGATCGCTAGGATATCCTTAATTCAAAATTCTAATAGACTGACCATTGAAATTTTATTCATTCTTTCTTTGACCCTTCGCATACATGGACATCGGGCAGGGAATTGTCTCCATAGCCAGGGGTTTTCGGTAAATGCATACATTGGCATACGTTATATCGACCATGGTCCCTCTGGGAATGAAAAGTCCCAACACAACACGTTTTGAACCCCGTACGTTTCGGGTTATCCAAAATACTTTTACTACTATTATTCTTTTTATAGTAGACTGTTAAAAATCCGATATTAAAAACGAATGTTGCACGATGTCCCTACGAGTCTACGCCAACGGACGTGTCAATTTACATAACGATGTCAACATTTTCAACAAATTCTCTATGAAATTAGTTTAATGGAATTAAGTGATATTTTTATATTTTATTCGTGACATAATACTTCATTGTTTGCTCACAATTTATTGATAAGCATTTACTTATTCAGAAAATAAATATGTTGAAAGTTTTGAGGTAAGAATCGAATAACTTTAACACACTGATTGGTGTCAATTTGACAATGTAAAAAGTGTTATTATTAATACCAAATACATCACCGCTAGTGAAAAATCAACACCAATCGACTTTAACACATTAGCAAATTTAACAAATGCCCTCTTCAAATTTAACAAAATTTGAAGAGGGCATTATATTTCAATAATGTAAACTTAATTCAAATCTCAATAATTGAGATCACCTTGAATAAAGTGTGGTTCATTGGGACGATTGTGGATACGGTGCAACGGATCCCAATGTGTCACTAATTGGTGCATCTTTACCTTCTTGCTTACCCCAACAGTTTTACACGGTTAAAGTAAAAGGCTTTTCTTATAAGGTCACTAATTGTGCCGTTTACTTTCTATCGTAATTTTTGCTAAATCTTTATTTCCGTGTATTTTTTGATACAAGCATTTTAGTATATACACGGCATTCGTGTAATCGACCACGTGGACTCGAATGTAAAGTGTCGAGAGAGGAATATCATAGACAACTACACGAAAACCGGTGGTGCGTAGGTGGAGGGATCTACGTGCATACGTGAGTATAAAGGAAAAGGGAAAAAAAATGGTATATACAGTAAACGGTAGTGGTAAGCTGCACGTATCTCTAATCTCAAGCGAGAGAGGAGAAACATAAGATGAAAGAGGAAGAGAGATTGGGCGAGAGAGGCTGGTGCATTCTGATGCATCTACTCGCGCATAAACGTGTGCGGTCGCATAGCCGCCCTGCGTCGGAGCGCACAGCAGACCAGAGCTTGCTTCCAGCGCAGAGTTCCTACTCCCTCGAGCTTATACGTACAAGCGTACACGAGAATTTTCGTATGCGCTATAGACATACGCGCGTGATCTTGGTTCGCGTCGTACTCGCGTTCCGAGTTTCCGTACTAAATAAAGCGAAGCACGGATTTACCGTAGATATTATTATTACTATATGTACTAAGTATGCGGTAGAGAATCAAGAAGAGGAAGAGGAAGTTTCGAAGAAGAGAGACAACGTGAAACGGTGAACTCGCCCGAGAGAACTAAACAGCAGGCTACGAAGAGTGAAGTATTAACGTGCGAAGTGCGCGTCAATGATATACGCACGGAGTTGTTGTATGCAACGAGTGCAGTGGCATAACTACTTGGGGGACTCTGGGAATCTCTCCGTGGATTCTCTCGCGCTTTTCGCCACATTCCCAAGAGACGTTCAACAACCCCCTCCGCACCAGGCTAATTATTATCATACTGGGGTACAACGCACAATTGCGTAGACACCGCTCTGTGCTCGAGAGCTCCCCGCGAAAATGCATTTCGCACAGCATGTAACCCATTCAGTGATGTCAACTTTAATTGATCGTGGGAGGGCACACATGTGCTACACTGCGTTCAAGATATATTCGAGTTTTGTGACAATTTTGTACTAAAATATGTGCGTTGAATGATATTTGATATTCAAATTTTTATCGTCGTGATAAAAATTGTCTATCATTTCGGTTTAATTAAATTAAATCTTAGAAAAATAGAGCAAAGTAATACGTATCGTAATAATAAACAATAATACAGTAACAAATATCGTAATGATAAACAATAATAGAATAATAAATATCGTAATGATAAACAGAACTCAAAGAGAGTTGTTATAAATTTTTTTTTAATTCACAAAAACTTGTTGCCACTAATGTTAAAAGCTCAGAGGATTATGATTTTTTTAACGTATTGTTCATTAATCATTGTCTACAATAATTATTGATTATTGTTAATTATTAATTTAATACCTTGGAGCTTCTTCTCGGTCTCCCAGAATTTTTGCAGTTCCGTAAAGTATTTGTCCAATATGAAGACCTTGGAAAGGCCTAGGGTGGCCATCTCAGGCGTTCGGTACTCTGTGTCACCCAGAATTAATTTCCTCTCAGGTTGATATTAATCGCCCTCTTCAACCGAGCACTCACCGCTTTCGCACTCGCACATTTTATTTATCCTTCCTCTGTCTCCCTCCCTCTGCCTCTCCAAGCGTAAACACACCGTGGTAAAATCCTCGCAGTTTCGAAGGTACAAGCTCGATCAGTCGTCAAGATTTTGCGTAAAAGCCCTCTGGATCCTACGATCCATTGGCTCGCAGCGTAACTCTCTCATTTGCCAGTTAATTCAGCGCCAAGCGTCAACGAGAATCGCACACTTTCTACAATCTCTCGCAAAGACTCGATTGCAAAATTTCACCGATACTCTCCGAGTACTTAACGTTTCCCAGGATGTTTCACTTCAACTGCACTTTAATCCTCTCTCCCTAAAGTTCACAATCGGCAAAAACAACAAACAACACCTATAACAACAACAACAACAACAACAACAACAACAACAACAACAACAACAACAACAACAACAACAACAACAACAACAACAACAACAACAACATCAACAACAACAACAACAACAACAACAACAACAACAACAACAACAACAACAACAACAACAACAACAACAACAACAACAACAACAACAACAACAACAACAACAACAATAACAACAACAACAACAATAACACTACTCCCGGGTCTTCAACCTAAGAGTTTCGAGAGTATTTCTCCACTTGGTTTTTATTTCACTCGAATTGCCGAGTAAACAAGGTATCGATTTTATTCGTTGCCGAACCGTAAGTCCCAAACTGAATTTTTTTATTTAAAAAACCTGTCGTAAGAAGAATAAAAAAAAAAGTAAGAATACAAAAAGAGGTTTTGCTGTTGGTCAGCAGGAGCGCGAGGAGAGTTCGAGCGGTCGAATACGACTGGGCGTCATTGTTGGCCGGAACCCACAGTCGGAGCTCGGTCCTATCTCTTCTAAGGCCCATTCGTCGTGACTCACAGAGAAACTCGTGTGTAACCGAGGGCCCGAGCACGTGGATTCGACCTGGAGAGGTGCGCGAAGTTAGCTGAAAGAAGGTAAAGGGGCCTGCGGAGGAGGTGGAGTGGGGAGCTCCGAGCCTCCGACTGGCCCGACGCTACGGTGCTGCGCGGATGCTGTAGAAAAATGTCGGGCCCCGTACACTCCGAGCCGTGGCATCTCCAGCTCTGCATCTCCTCGATTCTTCTTTTCTCTCTTTGTATATATTTTTCTATCCTCGTTTGCCACTCTTTATCTCACGAGTTCTCTCCACTAGGTAGCATCGCCTTGTATACATATATTGTGCAGAAAGGGCGAACTGTGCACGAGAGAATATACTGTGCGCACCTCCATAGGCTCGTGCCAAGGATCTGTGTACATCCGGATTTACCTTAAGTCCTTCTTCTCCAGCGTATCACGCCTTTTGCTCTTTCTGCATTTCTTTTGCACGCAATGGCATACCAATACTTTAGCTACTACTATTCGTGCGTTGAATATCCGAGATAAAGATCTTATATTTGGGACGCAAAAATAAAAGAGATAAACCGAGAGTTCAACAATCGTCTATCTACCCTTCTAAACATTTGTTACGATTAACTAAATTGGTTGCATATTGAAATATCTGACAAAACGGTAATACTGCTAGTTGAATAATTGAACATTTAAAAAAAATCCTTTTTAACAAATTTTATAGACAAACCGATGGTCAAATAAGGAAATAAAATAATAATTACACTAACGGTGTGAAATATTTTCGAAATTGTTATTAAATCATTGTGCTTCCTTAATAATAAATCATTGTTGTTGTTTTTTTTTATGCGAAAAACATAAGTTGTAGTATAG